>JAXQQM020060769.1:0-467504 GCA_034641835.2 Pinus albicaulis
TATGTAGAAAATTTGAATAACTGATATATTATTCACCGAGATTCTCCTGATCACACACTATTTTATCTTCATGCACAATACAGAATCTCTTCTACCATTGATCATTACATGCGGAAATAAAATCAATTGCATGCGCACATTAAAACCATAAATATTCACACATATGAACACAAAGATTCAAGTGAGTTTCTAAAGCCGAAACCCCAAACATCTCGTATATTATATGTCAATAGATACTGTAACAATCATTATACAAAGCTCCTCACAAGCTCTCAAGATAACCTGGAATTTTGCCAACACTAACTAAGCTGACAGACAAAACATATGTTCAACTTTCTCATCTATAGCCAATCATTGTGGTGCAGAATCAATGTTGGTATAGGGACAGTTCATTAATAACTTGAACCACCTCGCTTGTACTACGTAACTCATGGGCTCCTCCAATCATCGGTTGTTGCAAATATGCACAAGATAGCTCGTCAACCGATAGTTAACTCGCTCTTTCACCTATCTTCTTTAGTCTCCACTGAACTGTCCATGCATTGCAGTTAACCGATGTATTCTTTAGTTGATTTATGAGTTAATAATTAGTGAATTAATTAATAATTAATTCACACCACTCATCACTAGTGTATTTATCAGTTAGACTAAATACAACTAGTTCAACTAAGTTAAACCTAACACAACTCCATCAACTGTCTCATCAACTCCACCAAACTCTGCCACATGAGTTCTAACCCAAGTATCCATGCAATAGCTCCACTTAACCCCTTAGGAATAGCGTAATTCCTTCTGCTAGCTCATGTGCCACATCTGTGCACTTAACTGAAGTGCTCCAAGAGAATAAGATAATGTTTAGAGTCCAAATATTATTAAGAGCTAATAATATTCGACATATCTATTTTTAGACTGGCAATCTAAAAATAGATTCCGCCCAATATGTCTAAAAATAGAAGTCCATCTATTTTTTTCCGACTTGACCAACCATCCACAAATAGCATCCTAAAACTCATAGAACATGATCCATATGTCTAAAAATAGACTTTACGCCAAAAATAGCCTGCGGGCCCACTTAGTGAAGGCGACTTCTTTCCACTAATCTCATCATCTTGTTGCAATCTCAACACTCCCTCTCAACAAGATAAAAATTTGCCACCCCTATCCTACCTCTGCGGTATTCGAATTTTCTCCTGGTGAGCGCCTTCGTCAAGATATCAGCATCCTAATCCTCCATGGGAATGTATGAAAGTAACATGATCTTCCGCTGCACACAATCTCTGATATGATGATACCGGATGTCAATGTGTTTAGATCTATCATGAAATACTGGATTAAATGAGAGTTTGATGCAGCTCTGATTATCACAATAAATCACAGTAGGCTCTAAGTGTGAACCGAACAACCCAACCAGGATCTTCCTCATCCATATCGCCTCGCATGCAGCCAAACTCGCTACCATATACTCGGCCTCTGCTGAACTGAGTGCCACGGATCTCTGCTTCCTGTTGTAACAAGAAATTTTTGTCGACCCGATACTGAAAATCCCTCCAGATGTGCTCTTTCTGTCCGTTGGGATCCCTGCCCAATCTGCATCCGTGAAGCCACATAGCCTCACCTCATCCGACTGTCTGTACCATAATCCATATCTCGATGTGCCTCTGAGATATCTCAGTACATGCTTGCCTGCCTTCCAGTAGAGCTTGGTAGGCTTAACCATAGCTTGTGAAAGCTGGTTCACAGCATAGCATATGTCGGGTCGTGTATTGACCAGATACATAAGCGACCCCACCAACTGTCGATAAACAGTGGCATCCACTACCTCTGCCGAAGTAGCATCCTCCTTCCTCCATCCACCAGGAAGAGGAGTATCAACAGGCTTGAAACCATGCATGTTGAACTTCTCCAGTATCTCCCGGGCATACTTTCCTTGAGAAAAAAACAGTCCATCACTACGCTGCCAAATTTCCAATCCCAGGAAATAATGAAGGAGGCCCAAGTCCTTCATCTCAAGCTCCTTTGCAAGATCAGCCTTGCATGAGTGTATCAACAGTTCATCACCCGTCAAAATCAAATCATCTACATAGAGTACAATGATCAGCAACTTACCCTCCACCACTATCTGGTATAGGTTCGGATCCACCTCACTCTTGGAGAATCCAAGTCTAGTGACATAACTGTCTATCCATGTGTACCAAGCACGAGGTGCTTGTTTCAACCCATACAACACTCTCTTGAGCCAGCACACATGTGACTCACTGCTGAAGATCTCGAAACCTTCGGGATGCTCTATGTACACCTCCTCCTCAATGACTCTGTTGAGGAACGCAGTCTTCACATCCATCTGATGAATGTGCCACCCCATCTGCGCTGAGAGAGAAAGAATCGTCTGTATGGAAGAATACCTTGCGACAGGTGCAAAGGTCTCCTCATAATCGATCCCCTCAATCTGTGAAAAGCCTCAGACAACAAATCTTGCTTTGTACTTCTCCACACTCATGTCAGCTGCCTGCTTCACTTTGTAGATCCATCTTGAACCCACCACTGATTTCCCTTCCGGCCTTGGGACAATCTCCCATGCATTGTTTCTGACAATCGAATCATACTCTTCCACCATGGCATATACCCATGCGGGATCCTCCACAGCTTCCTAGAAAGAGGATGGCTCTGTCACGATACACTTGCTCATAAGAGCCATGTATCAAGTATACCGATCAGGTGACTGTCTCTGTCTGCGATGTGATGTAGGTGCCCCTACAACCCTCTCTGCATCTTGAGCCAGTCGCTCAGCTTCTGTAGTGCGCTTCTGCCCTCTGATGGTTGGCGTTGCATGAGTGGTCTCTTCCACTCCATGAACCTCCTCTTGTGGCTGATCCACATCCAAAGAATCATCCTTAGTAACTAATAGCTCTTCATTTGCATGCAAGTGTGGATCCCTCTCAAGCGAACACTTGATGGCTTTCTCCTCATGAAATTTGATATCTCGTCTCACAACACTCTTGCGACTGTCTGGAAAATACACATGATAGTTGTGGGGTGTATCAGTGTACCCCACAAATATCCCAACCTCTACAGTCGGCTCCAGCTTCTTCCTTGCATCCTTCATCACATGAATGTAAACAGGTGAACCAAAAATCCTCAAATGGGAAATATCAGGCTGCTTACCAGAAAATGCCTCCTCGGGTGTACTCATGCCAATTATCTTGTGAGGACAACGGTTCTACACATATACAGCAGTATTGCATGCCTCAGCCCACAAGTGTATGGGAAGGCCCTGATCATGCAACATCGCCCGTGCAGCACCCACGATCGTTCCGTTCTTCCGCTCAGCAACCCCATTCTGCTGTGGGTTATGAGGTGCTATGAGCTCTCTTTGAATTCCTTCTGCGCTACAAAAGTCCTTGAATTCGCCAGAGATGAATTCACCACCATTGTCGCTCCTAAGAGCCTTCACCTGCTTCCCCGATTCTTTCTCAACTAGTGCCTTGAACTCACAGAACTTTGAGTATGTCTCGCTCTTCTTATGCATGAAGAAGATCCAACACTTACGAGAAAAATCATCAACAAATATCAAATAGTACCTGTGCTTTGCTATCGAAGCTACTGAGAAACGTCCACACACGTCTGTGTGAATTCTCTCAAGGATAGTCGTGGCGCGATTATCCTTCTCGTGAAAGGTGGCTTTCACAAATTTTCCTAAGGTACATCCCTTGCACTAATCTGACTGCGCAAGAGTACCCTTAGGAAGCCCAGTAGAAATCTACTACAGTATCTTCAAAGCTCCATGGTGAAGGTGGCCCAATCTTTGGTGCCACAACTCGCCATCATCCTGGCTCACCACTCCTTCTGCCTTGCCTGCCATTGTTGCGCAGCCATCTACCTACAATTGATAAAGGTTCTTAACTCAAACCCCTATCCTCCGGGTCTCACCAGTTTCCTTACTGCATAGGAAAGCCTTTCCCTCGCTAAAGACAACATCATATCCCTTGTCTTCTAACATCGCCACAGAGATACGATTCTTCTTCAATCCTGGAAGATGCATCACTTCCTTCAATACGAAGGGTTTACCACACTCCCTCTCAAAGGAAATGGTACCGATATCGGTCGCACTGTATCTACCATCATCGCCCATCTCGATTTGCACTCCAAGATCTTTCTCATCCAGATCAGTAAACAAATCTCGATCTCCTATCATGTGAAAAGATGCACCACTGTCAAGAAACCACATTGAACCCATCACACTTGAGACCAAGCATGCGATCAGTGAAAAATCCAACTCAAACTGTGAGGCTAGGGCCTCTCCAGCTGCAAATCCAGCAGCCTACTTATTTTTCTTCTTTTGTGGACAACTAGTGGCGTAATGTCCGTGTTAGTGACAATGAAATCACTTCACCTTGGACATGTCCTGCTTCTTGCCTTTCGCACCGGATTGAGAAGCATGCTTCTTACTCTTCCCCTTCTTTGCTTTGGCAGCCAAAGCACAATTTTCTTCATCTGAGTTCTTTGATGAAGATCCGTCCCTGGTACTTCGCCTTATCTCCTCTTGCACAAGATCCGACCAAAGTCGCTCCCATCCTGGCAATTTCTCCCAACCATTGATAGAGTCCTGATAGGAATGCCAACTCTTAGGAAGCCCAAGGAGAGCCAAGCTCACCAAGTCCTCATCATCAACGGTAACCCCCATACTTCCTAGCTCATCCCTACATTGGATGAACTTCGTGAGGTACTTGGGCATACTGTCGCCTTTCTCCACTTTTATGTTTCTGAGTTTATCCTTGAGCGCCAACTTCCTCTGGTCGCTCTTGCTTTGAAATAAATCTGTCAAATCTTTCCACATCAAGAATGGAGAAGCTTTATCATGAAGGCTAGACACTATGTGATCCTTCACACCTTCCAACAAAATCCTTCGACACTTTGCTGTCTTCTTTTTCCATGCGTCAAGTACGGCAGCATCACTAGAAGTAGGTTTTGAAATTTCTGCATCTATGAACTCCTTCAACCCATTGTCATCCAGCACCGCCTCCATCCTGTCCTTCCATGAAATATAATTTGAGCTGCCCTCAAGGGCATACCCAATCGCAACCCATTAAATACATCTCAACTTCGACACCAAGAAAACACTACCGCAAATTCGAATTCCACCAAAAGACAAAACTCAATCCTTTAACGTTTTGCAATTGCTCCAATGATCAATATCGCTTCGATACCATGTAGAAAATTTGAATAACTGATATGTTATCCACCGAGATTCTCCTGATCACACATTATTTTATCTTCATGCACAATACAGAATCTCTTCCACCATTGATCATTACATGCGGAAATAAAATCAATTGCATGCGCACATTAAAACCATAAACAATCACACATGAACACAGTATTTCATGGGAAAGCTTAAAACTGAAAACCCCAACTATCTGTATATTATATGTCATAGAGATCATGTAACAATCATTGTACAAAGCTCCTCACAAGCTCTCAGCACAACCTCCAATCGCTACACACTAATCAAGCTAGATCTAGCAAAACACATGCTCCAATATCTGCCACCTGATAGCCAGCCTCCATTGCGTAATCAATGTTGTAGGATGGCTCATTAAATAACTTGAACCACCTGGATTGTACTACGCAATCCTCACGGGTTCCTCCAATCACTGGTTGTTGCAAATATGCAACAGTATAGTCACAACTGATAGTTAACCTACTCTTTCACCTATCTCTGCATTGGTCTCCACTGAAACTGTCCATGCACTGAAGTTAATTGATGTATTATTTAGTTGATTAATGAGTTTATAATTAGTGAATTAATTAATAATTAATTCACACCACTCTTCACTAGTGTATTAATCAATTTGACTAAATACAACTAGTTCAACTATGTTTAGATTAGTTAAACTGAACACAACTCCATTAACTCCTCAATCAACTCCACCAAACTCTGTCACATGAGTTCTAACTGAAGTATCCATGCAATAGCTCCACTTAACCCTTAGGAATAGCGGTGAATTCCTTCCTCGTCACTCCCCGTGCTACATCTATGCACTTAACTGAAGTGCTCCAAGAGAATAAGATAATGTTTATAGTCCAAATATTATTAAGAGCTAATAATAGTCGACATATCTATTTTTAGACTGGCAATCTAAAAATAGATTCCGCCCAATATGTCTAAAAATAGGAGTCCATCTATTTTTTCCCGACTTGACCAACCATCCACAAATAGCATCCTGCAACTCATAGAACATGATCCATATGTCTAAAAATAAACATAGTCTAAAAATAGACTTTGCGCCAAAAATAGCCTACGGGCCCACTTAGTGAAGGCGACTTCTTTCCACGAAGCTCATCATATTTTTGCAATCTCAACATTCATTTTCAATTTTGAGAAAAATTCATGATCTCCTGATCACTGAAGTTGTGAGGCATTTCATTTGAAGGAACATGTTTCCCCATTCTTTGAAAACTATCACATCTCTTAACATATTCTTTGGAATCTTTAAAAAGAGAAGGCCAATAATATCCTAAGAGAAGGACTTTGTAAACAGTTATTTTATCAGCACAATGTCTTCCACATAGTTCATCATGACATGGTTTCAATATTTCTATTACTTCATCTTCTCTAATACATATTAAAATGATTAAATCTAGTCATGTCTTGTACAACTCTTCATTTATCCATGAGTAAGATGCACTAGTTTGAATTACCTTTCTCTTTTCACGAGGAGATAGATATGATGGTAACTTCCATGTAGCCAAATAATAAGAAATATCTGCAAACCAATGAGTTTTAATAGATATTGCAAAAAGGTATTCATAAGGAAAATCATCTTTTACAGAAGTTTTATTATTTTTATTTTGGATTCTAAATAAGAAGTCAACAACTATGTTTTGTTTTCTAGGTCTATCCAAAATAGTAATATTAAACTCTTGTAACAAAAGTAACCACCTTGTGATTCTACCATTTGTGATTTATTTATTCAATAGATATCTGATTGTAGAATGATCTGTGTGAATATAGGTTTCATAACCAGTGATATAATGTCTGAACTTGTTGATGGCATGTACAAATGCTAAAAACTTCTTTTCAGTGACAGTATAATTTAACTCTGTAGGGGTCAATTTTTTACTTTATAGTCAATGGCATAAGGAGTAAGGTCTTTTTGTCCTAATAGAACTCCCAAATTTGTATCTAAGCCATTAGTTGAGATATGAAAAGGTTATTTATAATTTGGTCCTCTCAAAATTGGAGCTTCAAAAATTTTTCCTTTCAATGTTTCAAAGGCTTTCTGGTAGTCAGAATTCCAGGTGAACTCACAATCTTTTGTAAGTAATTTGAAAAGTGGAGAGGCAATCTTGGTAAATTTTTCTATGAATCGTCTATTGTAACCAATAAAACCAATAAATCTTCTAACATATTTTTGACAAGTAGGAACTAACAATTTAGAAATTACGTGTACCTTAGATGCATACACCTTAATTCTATCTCCTGAAATACAGTGGCCTAAAAAATACCTTCAATAAACATCATAAAATATTTTTCATGTATTAATGAGATATTTTCTTCTTTACGTCTAATAATAACTTTTTCTAAATTTTTAAGAGCTTCTTCAAATGAGTGTCCATAGACAGTAAAATTTTTCATGTATACTTCCACACAATCATGAATTAGATCAGAGAAAATTCCCAAGACTGCCCGTTAGAATGTTGCAGGTGCATTACATAATCCAAAAGGAAGTAGTTGATAAGAATAATTTCCCCATGGGCAGGTAAAATTTGTTTTGTCTTGACCTTGTGGAGCTACTTGAATTTGGTTATATCTACTAAAACCATCCAGAAATGAAAAATTCTTCTTTTTTGCTAGTGTGTCAAGAACTTGATCTATAAAAGGGAGCGGAACATGATATTTTAAGGTATATTTATTAATTTCTCTATAATCAATGCATACTCTCCTTTTTCCATTTTTTTCAGAACAATTACTAATGGTGAGACCCATTGACTATCAGATATAGGATAGATGAAATCCACATTTAACAATTTTTGTAATTCTTCCTTAACACTTTCCCTTAAGTTTGGATTCATCCTCCTTTATGGTTGTCTAATTTGTCTGGCATTTTCTTTAATATAAATATGATGCATACAAGTTTCAGGGTCAATTCCTTTCATATCAGTGTATTCCCATGCATAAGCAGAGGAATGTTCTTGTATCATTTTTATTATTTCTTTCTTTTGAGACTCCTCCATGTTATCATTAACATTCAAAGTCTTTCCTGGGAAGATTTCCATTAAATAATTTCCAAAATTTTCCATAGAATGTAAATACATTTGACGAGATGATAAATATTCAACATTACATTGTTCTTGAAAATCTTGACTAGATTCACAATATGAGGAGATTCATTATTTTCCATTAAATTTAAAATGTGATCTTCTTCATATATTTTTGAAGTAGCAAAAATTGATCATATATCAATATAATCTTCTATCCATTCTTCAATTTATAATTCTATCATTTTTTTTGGTTGGAGGATATAATGTGAATTTACTGATTGAACGTCCATCAGAGATAAGCATATCACCAGATTTACAGCTTGTAAGAGCAATAGATGTAGCTAACCATGGTCTTCCTAGGATCAATGGATTCCCTCCTAGATTATTATTGGGTGTTAAGCTCATAAAATGAACAGGGTATTCCAAAGAATCTAAGGATACAAAAACATCTTCCAACACACCATCAGGTTTTATAATAGGTATGTCTGCTAGTTGTAATAATGTGGGTGTATGTTGAATATTAGGAAGTTTCAATTGATTCATAAGTTGTTTAATCATGATGTTTATGGCTGCTCCAAAATCAATCAATGTATTTAGCATCTCAACACCATTGATGCGTGTTTTCACAATGGGACTTCCTGGATGTAGATATTTCTGAACTATTGTTTTTCCCATCATGATATCTGCAATTTTTCCAACCAATTCCATTCTTTTAACTTATTTTCATTTTCTTCTAGGCATTTTAATGCTTAACTCCCTAATTTTATTTGGAAATATAGATATTTCCTTGATATCCTGTAGCAAAGGGATTTTTATACAAACATTCTTTAGTTCATCCAACATATCGTAATCAGGTATCATAATCTATTTCTCTACCCCTTCATCAATTTTTAGTCTTTCCGGAAAACGTGGGTTTTGTACATAAACTCAAGGTTTTTCTATAATGGGAGTTGAGTTTATTGGAATATCATTGGTATGCACAAAGGTGGTTTTTTTTTGAGAAATTTCCTTCTAATGAAGAGATGTCTCTTCCTCAGAGTGATCATCTTTTTCACTTTCCTGAATAACAACCGATGGTGGCTTGTTTTCCAATACTCTACCAGATCTAAGTTGGAAATTATTTATATCTAATGGAGTTATCATATATGTTTGGAATTTTTTTTCTTTCTATATTGTAAACAGGTTGTGAAATTTTATTGTTTTGGTTTGGGAGTGGTTGAGCAGGCAATTATTTTGGTCTTTGTGGAAATGGTAATGAAAGTTGTGGGTTTGGTTTTTGAGTTTGAGATTGAGGTGGTTGAGGGAAATATTGTGATGGAAAAGTAGGGTAAGGTTGAGGATATTGATAGTACTGAGGATATCTTCCAAAAGGATTTTTCCATCCTTGTGCCCAAGGTTTCCAAGGCATGGGTGCAGTCTAGTTATTTTGTGATGGTTGTGCATATGTTTGGGTGTTAAATCCTTGATTTTGCCATGGTATCTTGGCAATAAAACAAAGAGGGTCTACCGGATTCGGTACTACTTCCTCTTGGTAAACAACTTTAAGACCTAGTATTTAATAATATTCTTTGGTATCATGATTTTTTGTACATATGACACAAGTATATGTGCTTTTCAAATCAAGATGGAATTCTCTCAAGGCATGTTTCTTTCTACACTTTGGACAAAAGATGGATAAAGAAACATTTTCAACTTTTTTCTTGTTTTGTATTTTAAGGGTGTCTATTTGTTCACTAAGCCTCCCTAAAATTTATGTCTTTAAATTATAAATCAAATTTCCTATTTCAGTCCTACTTACTGTTCCAACTGCAAATTTATCAATCATAGAAATAACATGATCTCTTGGGATTTTTCCAGTCTATGTCTTAACTCAAAAATATATGGTAATTATAATTGATAAATATCCCCTTTACCCATCAGGTTGATAATATCTATCCATTCATCCCTGATGGATTTTAATAGAATATATTTCATAGTTTCTTCATCTAAATTTTCCAATTTAGCTCTCTTAAGATTGTAGCTAAACCTTTCAATCAAATCCTCAATATTTTCATCTTCTCTTTGCATCATTTGAAAACTTCATCCTTAAGGTTATGGGGCATGCAGTAATCCTTGTATTTCTCTAAGAATTAATTTTTCATTTATTCCCATGTTCTAATAGAGTTTGTTACGAAACCCATAAACCATTTTAGTGTTGCATACTTAAGAGTGGTTGGAAACAGTTTCAATTTTTTAGAATCAAGAAAATAGTCATAATATCTACATAAAACTTCAAACTAAAAAATAAATGTTTCAGGATCCTCACTTCTTAATCCATGGAAGTTAGGAAGGATGAAGGGTGAGATATTTTTCATTGTTACTGTGGTATCTTCATCAAAGATAGGAAATCTAAAGGGGTTTGGTTCTCTTCTATCTCCTCCTCTTCCTCTTCCTCAACCTCTTCCACCTCCAGTCCTACCTCCTATTCCACCTCCAATACTAGGTTGTTAACCATTGTATACTTCTCCTTCCCCTTCTACAACCATTATATATTCTTCAGAACTAATATAAGGTTCCAAAATTGGATTTTTTAGTTCCTCCTATAGTTCCTCTGGTTCTTCTATCAATGGTATATTAAAATAGGTTTCCTCTTCTTCTTCTTCACTAGGAACTTCTAGTTTGTGTGCTAGAAGTCACTGTCCAGTGGAAGATACAAAAATTACTCCTTATGTTGGGGATATAGGATCTTCTTCTTCTATTATGGCCTTAGTTGATGAAGTTGGTGAATTTCTAGGTTTGATTTCATATCAAAGTACCTCAAGAAGTCTATGTTTTCCTGCAATGGATGGTATATGATTTTGGGTGGATGGTGTGGTGCTACGAGGTCGTGGTGGGGTGAGTGGTGATGCTAGAATTAAACTTCTACCTCTACCTATGAATCTAACTCTATAATCCATTTCCCTATGCATGTCACTTTTGTTGTTTTTTTTTTAATGAATGAAAAAGAAAAGACTCCTATATACACTTCCCCGACAACGACGCCAAAATGTTTGGTAATTTAATTGGTTTTAAATTACTTATATAAATATTTAACCAGGGCTAGTAAATTAATAAATTGTAAATGCACTGGATGTGTTATAAGTCTTTATTATTTACACAATTCTAAATGAAGCTGAAATTTTTATCGAAATGCACATGGTTTTCATAAGCAAATTAATGATTCCTAGAAAACTCTAATAATGATCACACTCTATTGAAACTATTTCTGTTTATAAATTCCACACTTTTCTTTGAAATGGAAATCTCAAACCCTTGCATAAATGAAATCAATCTCACATTTTACATGAATGAACATCAATCCATATTCAATTGCAAAAAAATGAAATCACTCTTACTCAAGAAATCTCAATACTTAAAGAAAACCACGCAATTGCATGAATGAAATTGTACTTAATGAAAATCAATCTTCACTCTTCACCCTTGTAAAGAAATTTTATTTTATTAAAATCCTATTATCCATGTGCATTCATACTATATGAAAGAAATGAAGAATTTAAAAAGACTTAGCAAATGAATTAGCTGAAAGAAAATTGAAAAATTCAGTTAGAAAATTAAATAAGAGAAATCGAAAACACAGTTAAATAATTAACTACTTAGTAATGAAAATTAAGTGAAAATCCTTACTTCCTTGATGGGTGATCAGGAGATCATGTATTTTTCTCAAAATTTAAAGTGCTCAAAACTGTACCGAATCTGACTGACCAGGTATATCTCGTCGTTGTGATTCTGGCGCCGCTAACGGTTCGAAAAACCAATGTCGTATGAGGGAGATATCACATTTTGATCATTTTCCCAAACAACTAAATTTTTGTGACAAGAGTAACTGGGATGCCTAGTCAGCATGTAGGTACAATCAGCAAAAATAGAATATTCCAAAAATATTTTGTTTCCTCCATACCAGTAAGGTTTTGCCACGTGGTGCATTCAGGAACGTTGATTTGGTTGCACGTTGGTTTATTTTTATCCATTGGATAGGTGACACATGGCTAGCCTGGAGGCTGCCACGAGTCCCCTGTACGGAGGGTCAAAATTATATTGGAGTTTGGGGGGTTCGACTTCATGACCTCCAGGGCGCCCGCGACTTCGACCAACTGTGCTACGGATGAATCTTAACCATATATGTTTTCCAGTGTATGATATGGTTTGCAATGTTGCACTATTGGGGGGGGGGGGGGGGGTGGGACGGGGACCGCTAGCAGCCCCAGCAGATGTGGTCACATGTATTACCAAAATCGTGACATAAAACTTAACTGCTGGCTTCAACAAACCTTAACCTCGACAACTACAACCATTCACATGGCACGGTTTAATGAATTTTAATGCGATGGTTATGGAATGTTAATCCCAGCGGATAACCCTTCAGCACTGTCACATGACTCGGACATCACAATCAAGTGCGACAGTTAAGCCGACGGTTAATGAAAACTCCACAACCAACTCCAGTCAAACAGAAAACTCACAGTGGTTTCAATGTGGGTTCCACCTGGCATTAATTGTAACCGGGGTTTTAGGGGTTGGCATGTGCCCACCCCCACACCTGAACAGTTAACGTTATGGTTAAAACTAACGGTGTTAATAGCGCACCACCAAAATTCAAATATTTTGCTATTTTTAACCACAGACAAGTGTATTTCTTCACTTTTAGTGGAGGTTTTGAAGGATTCATTGGGAAAATGGCTAGGGAGGTCAATTTTCGACCAATTTGGGTGAAACAAGAGTCTATCTAGACTAATTAGAGCATTCTAGAGCCACTGGTGCAGAGAAAAAAACAATGAGAGGTTGTAAACACTTTTATTTGAAATTTTGAGCATAATGACAAAGAGGGACATGCCATTGGGAGCTGGACCAACAAATGTAGCCCAAGAGGGGTGAACTACTTCATCATGCCTGTTGTGTAAAACTTATGTGTGATGATATTTCTCTGTTATACAATGTTTTTAAGTGTTATTTAGGCTTATTTTCATGCTTAAAACTCACAAATTAATCTATGTTTCATGGTTAAATTACTCATTCCTTAAGAAAACAAATGGAGACAAATTGTGCATGTTTTAAAACTGAAAGGACACTTAGCACAGCAAACTAATACAGTCCTTTTAGATCAGGTTGGTATCAGAGCTAGAGTTTATTCTCTGGTGTTGTTTTGTGCAAATATTTTTTTAACTATTTGCAAGTGTTCACATGCTTACTAGGCTCAAGATGAAGAGAGGAGAAGGCAAATTGGTGGAAACAAGAGGTTCTCAAAGTAAGCCACAGCAAAGGAGGGAAAGATTTCCACATTCTCCACCACCTATTTCACCTCTAAAATAAGCAGAATCAGCATTAAGCATGCCTACAGAGGAAGAAGAAATCCATGAAGAGGTGGATCCCAAAGAAGAAGAAAGGGTGTTCTGTAAAACATTCCTTGACATGACTGAGATGGTGAGCGTCCTTTATCAAGAAAGGATTGAGAGACTATAAGGAGAAGGATCCAAACTTCAAAAGGAAGGTCAGGGATCATCAGGAGGTCAAAATGATGAAGATAAATCAAAGAAGGGCAATGGAGGAAATGGAGGCAGTGGAAATTCACCATCCTCGCCCTTATCATCATCATCCTCTACTTCCTCTTCAGTACATCAACCACACAAGTCAAAGAACATTGGTGAAAGTCCTTTTATAAAACTTGATTTAAAGTTTGAATTGCTAATGTTTAATGGCAAGGTCAATGTAGAAAAGCTTGATAATTGGATTAGGCAATTGGAGGTCCATTTGAGAATTTAGAACCTTCATGATGATGATACCAAAATCCAACTAGCTTCATTAAAAATGGAAGGTGTAGCACTTGTTTGGTGGGAAGCCAAGACAAAGGAGGAGATCAAGAAGCATGGTAAGATTATCCTATCATGGACTGATTTCATTACTGCAATAAAACAACAGTTTTATCCATTAGCTCATATGCAGAAAGCCATAATGAATTGGAAAAATTTTAGATAATTGAAAGGACAGAATGTGCAAGAGTACACCCAATAATTTAGGAGAAGAGCTCTCTTATTAGGGGTAGATTTGAAGAGCCAAGATACTTTGATCAAGTACATAGGAGGCTTACATAGCTACCTAAGACATATTATTCTCTTATTTAACCCTACAAGTCTAGATGAAGTTTGTGTTCAAACCACACATCTAGAAGCTAGAGGGAAAAATTATTACTGATGAGGGTAGGAAGAAACCTTTTAAGGGGGAAAAAAAAGAGAATACCTCAAAAGGTAAGGGAAAAAAGAACGCATCTGTCAAGAAAGAGGGAGAAAAAGTTGTCTATAAACATTTTTCAAGAGAAGGCCATGAAGAGAAAAATTGTTTAAAATTACATCCTAAAAAGAGGCCCAAACATCAGAACAACAAAGGGAAACATAAAACTGTAGCTACAACTCAACATGATTTTGGAGAGGATTTAGGTGATGAATCTAAAATTACAACCATGGGATTGAAGAACATGAAGGGGAAATAAATTGAAACAAAACCCAGTACTAGTACACCAAACTCTCACATAAAAGCTCCAAATGAAGAAGAGAGAATTGAACTGTTTCATGTGAGGATCATATCCAAACATACCAATATTGACACATTGTTCGATAGTGGGTCACAAGAAAAATTAATCTCTGAATAATTGGTTAAGAAACTTAATCTTGAGACCATTCCACATCCAAAACCATATCCACTTGGGTGGATTTTTAAGGATGCAAATTTACAGGTTTCAAAGAAGTGCATCTTACGGTTTGCAAAAACTGCACATTTTGTTGACACAATTGAATTAGATGTGGTTCTGCTTGATATTACAAGTATTGTTTTGGGAAGTCCTTACTTGTATGACAGGAAAGTGATCTTCCATCACCACGAGAACAAATACCATTTATTCAAAGATGGCAAGGAGTACATTGTTAGAGCACATCATAAGAAGACAAATATTGCAATGGTAAATGTTGGACAGGTAAAGAGGCTAGTGAATTCAAGTAAGAATTTTTTTCTTCTAATGATTAAGCCTAAAGCTAATGTTAATCATGAATCATTTGCGGATTGTGATCCTAAGTTGAAATTAGATTTATATGATGTATTTGATGCACATTATGAGATGTTTCAGGAGCCAACATGATTGCCTCCAAAAAGGGAGATTCAACATGAGATTCAGTTGCAACAAGATTGTCCTCTTCCAAACATTGGCATGTATTGCATGTCGATAATGGAGAATGCTGAAATAAAGAGGCAAATCAAGGACATGTTGGACAAGGGACTCATAAGGCCAAGCACTTTGCCATGCAGTTCACCCATAGTCTTGGTTCCGAAGAAAGATGGGACTTCACGCATGTGTGTAGACTTCAGAGCTTTGAACAAGATAGTGGAAAATAATCGATACGCACTCCCAAGGATAGATGATTTTCTTGATTAGATGAAAGAAGAAAATTTTTTCACTAAGTTAGATTTATGAAGTGGATATCATCAAGTAAGAATTTCAGAAAGTGATATATGGAAGACTGCATTCAAAACCAAAAAAGAACTCTTTGAGTGGTTGGTTATTCCGTTTGGTTTGTGTAATGCACCGGAAACTTTCATGCGCGTTATGGATAATGTTTTGCGTCCATTTATTGATGACTTTGTGATTTTGTATTTAGATTATATACTCATTTTCTGCAAAACAAGAGAAGAACATGTCTTGCATGTGAAAAGGGTGCTTGATGTTTTGAAGAAAGAGAAATTATTTCTTAAGATGTCAAAGTGTGAGTTCGAAAAGACTTCTCTGGTTTATTTGGGACACAATGTAGGAGGAGGCGAGTTGAGAATTTATCCTTCTAAAGTGGAAGCCATTGTGAATTGTCCCACTCCCAAAAAAGTAACCGAGGTAAGAAGTTTCTTAGGCACAACTCAGTATTGAAGAAAGTTTATTGCTAACTTTTCTGCCATAGCAGCTCCTATGCATGCAGTTTCAAGTATGAAGAAAGGCTTCCAATGGGGAGACAAACAATAGCAAGCTTTTGAAGCTTTAAAAGACAAGATCACTGCAGCTCCGGTCCTTGCATTACCAAATTTGAGATAGCCATTCGATATACAAACTGATGCTAGTGATTATGCCATGGGAATATTACTTTTGCAGCATGGAAGCCTATCACTTTTCATTCTAAAACATCCAATGGTGCTATAAATAAGTATCCTACATATGAAAAAGAGCTGTATGCGTTGGTACAAAGCGTCAAGAATTGGAAACACTACTTGACGGGTAAAGAGATGATTATACATACCGATCACCAACCATTACAGTACTTGTAGTCGCAAACAAAATTGCAGCAATCATGAAATTTTAGGTGTATGGGATTTCTTCAATAGTTTCACTTGGTTATAAGGTACAAGAAAGGTATTTCCAGTAAAGTTGTTGATATTCTTTGAAGGCCAATTATAAGTTCTTCTACTTTACTTAAAAATGATTCTATTGTACATGAGAGTTACATAGAACAATATGCACATGATGCTGATTTTCAAGATGTGTATGCTAGTTTGAGTGAAGGAAATCAAGTTGAGGAAAATGATTATCACATGCAAAAAAAAATTTTGTTTCATTTGGAAAATTGTGTATACCACAAGGAGAGAGGCTTAGTGTCATGAGAGAGGCTCATTTGTCTCTTATTACTGGACACTTTGGGGTAAGAAAAAAGGTGGCGCATCTATAGAGGTATTGCTATTGGCCTTGCATGATAGATAGTGTGTCACATTTTATAAGAGGTTGTTCTATGTGTGCAACAAGCAAGCATAGCAATAGGAAGCTTGGGTTTTACATGCCACTACCGGTACCATCAAGGCCATGGGAAAGTGTCTCCATGGACCTTGTTGGAGGTCTACCTATGTCAAGAAAACAACATGATTATCTTTATGTAGTTGTGGATAGATTCAATAAAATGTGTATACTTATGCCATGTAAGAAAACCATTTTTGCTGAACAAACTACTGACCTTTATTTTCAACATGTATGGGTTCATTATGGATTGCCAACTTCTATTATTAGTGACATGGATTCCAGGTTCATTGGGAATTTTTGGTCCAATCTTTGGAAGATGATGGACACAAAGTTGAAAAAGAGTACTGCTTTTCATCTGCAAACTGATGGCCAAACCGAGGTGGTGAACAGAATAATTGTGCATCTATTGAGAGGATATTGCAGCAAACACCCCAAGTTGTGGGATGAGAAACTGCATTACATTAAGCACACTTACAACCGGGCCAAGCGCTCTTCTACAAATATTTCACCTTTTGAAGCCTGCTTTGTGTATTTGTCGAAATCGCCATTAGACTTCATCTTTGAGAAGGATCTTGAAATTGATGGGCATAGTGATATTGACAAGGCTAGAAAGTTCATTGAGAAAATTCAGATTATTCATCAACAACTTCAAGAACAGCTTGAGAAGAGTCAAAGAAAATACAAGGAGAGGGATGAAAAACATAGATTTGATGACAATTTTCAAGAAGGAGATGAGGTATGGTTGCACATAAGTAAAGAAAGGATGCAAGGAGAAGGTAAAAAGCTCAAGCCCATTCGCTATGGTCCATTCAAGATCATCAAGCAAGGTCGTAATAATGCATTTCAACTTGACTTGCCTTCATACATGCAAATGTATTCAGTTGTCAATGTTGAAAATTTACGTTTGCATGAGCCTCCTTTGATTGATGATTAAGGGAGTGATGTTCACTTTCCATGTATATAAGATTTCTCGTTGGATGATCTCAAGGAGGATACCATCCTTGACAGGAGGACACACACATCTAAGAGGGGAAGTGTTGACTACCTTCGAGTTAGGCTCAAAGGCAGTAAACAAGCAAGGAAAAGTGGATGGAAGTTGGAAAGGTGATGGAGTTGTACCCTCATCTACTGAACAGGTAATTAAAGTCTTTTGGGGTCCAAAATCTTCCCAATGGGGAGGTGTGATCAAGAGATCATGTATTTTGCTCAAAATTGCAACTGCTCGAAACTGTACTGAACCTGAGCGATCGGTTATATCTCGTCGTTGTGATTCTGGCACCGTGAACGGTTTGAAAAATCAATGTCGTATAAAGGAGATATCACGTTCTGATCATTTTCCCAAACAACTCAATTTTTGTGACTGGAGTGACTGGGATGCCGAGTCAGCATGCAGGTACCGTCAACAAAAATAGAATATTTTGAGAATATTCCATTTCCTCCAGACCAATAAGGTTTCACTATGTGGCGCATTCAGGAACGTTGATTTGGTTGCACGTTGGTTTATTTTTATCCATTGGATGGGTGACACATGGCTAGCCTAGAGGCTACCATGTGTCCCCTGTACGAAGGGTCAAAATTATATTGCAGTCTGGGGGTTCGACCCCATGACCTCTAGGGCACTTGCGACTTCGACAAACTATGCTACCGGATGAATCTTAACTATATATGTTTGCGAGTTTATGATATGGTTTTTAATGTTGCGCTATGGAGGGGACCATTGGCGGTCCCAAGCTGTTGGCGGCCCCAACAGATGTGGTCACATGTATTACCAAATCCGTGACATCAAACTTAACTTGTGACTTCAACAAACCTCAACCCCAATGACTACAACCATTCACACAACACGGTTTGCTGAATTTTAATGCGAAGGTTCTAGAATGTTAACCCCAACATATAACCCTTTAGCATTTTCACATGACTCAGAAATCACATTCAGGTGCGACAATTAAGCCGACGGTTAAGGAAAACTCTGCAACAAACTGCAGTCAAACAGAAAACTCAACGTGGTTTCAACTTGGGTTTCACTTGACATTAATTGCAATTGGGGTTTCGGGGGTTGGCATGTGGCCACCCCCACCCATTAACAGTTAACGCTATGGTTAAAAATGGCAGAGTTAATAGCGTGCCACCACAAATTGGATATTTTGCTATTTTTAACCACATACAAGTGCAGTTCTCCACTTTTAGAGGAGGTTTTGTAGGAGTCATTGGGAAAATGGCTAGGGAGGTCAATTTTTGACCAATTTGGGTGAAACAAGAGTCTATCTAGACTAATTAGAAAATTATGGAGCCATTGGTGCAGAGAAAACAACCATTAGAGGCTTGTAAACACATGTATTTTCAATTTTGAGCATAATGACAAAGAGGGACATGCCATTGGGAGCTGGACCAACAGATGTAGCGCAGGAGGGGTGAAGTGCTTCATCATGTCTGCTGTGTAAAACTTATGTCTGATGATATTTCTCTGTTATACACTATTTTTCAGTGTTATTTAGGCTTCTTTTCATGGTTAAAACTCAAAAATTCATCTATGTTTCATGGTTAAATTACTCATTCCTTAAGCAAACAAATGAAGACAAATTGTACATGTTTTAAAACTGAAAGGACACTTAGCACAACAAACTAATACAACCCTTTTAGATCAAGGGTGCCCTCCACAAGAAGCATTAAACCACAATTATGCTACTGATCAAACACTTAATCACACATTGATGCACACTCGAAACAAAATGTCTTCTTTAAAAACAAATATTAAATAACAGAGTTTCAATATTACTCCTGGTGTTTCATTTCTGTCAAGATGCCCTTACTTATAGAGCTCATGGAAATTCATGTTCAGAGCTTCATGCCTAAGCATAATCAATAGAAACTATATTTAATATAGAAAATATAACATCATGATTTTCTCGTGATTTTCTATTAGCAAAGCAAAATCACATGGCATGGATCTCGTTCTCGCTCGCTTGTTTCTGACTTTGGTGGTTGACCTTGCCTTTGACCATGTAACTAGGATTTGTTCCATCGCTTTGGCTCGTGCGAATAGGAGGAAATATTTATGTGTACCCATTGCCACTTATCCATATAGTTCGCTCTCTAGCTGGCATCCTAGAACCCGTGAAATAATGGACTTGGCTACGGGATCGTGAATTAGCTGCAGAATCATTAGAGTTCAGTAGCCACAATAAACATTAAGCTAAATAATAAATTACATTGTCATTTTATGAAATTGGAGACAATTGTATACTCTGTCACAAATCCTGTAACTTGATGTCCAATGCATTGTTATGGTGGTCAAAAAGAAAGAAATTAAGTAGAGGATGGTGTCAAAAAGAAGCAACTATGGGGTTCAACAACTCTAATGTTTCAAATATAAAAATTATGATTTTATTAATTGAATTCACTTTACACAAAAAAAAAGATTAATATATAATCATATTATATTAATAAATAGTATTATAAAAAAGGAAAAAGAAAAAAATTTAATTATTTAAAAGTAACTCTTTTTTTTTTTGGCTCAACTCATAGTGAATTTGAACCTTAAATCTCATTATTTACATAACGCTTCAAACACAACAATTACCAATTGAATTTCCCTTCACCAATGAACTAAAAATAGATCATTTTTATTTAATTATATATATATATATATATATATATATATATATTATTATTATATATATATATATGTATGTATATATGTGTATGTATGTATGTATATGTATATACATATTATTATTATTATTTTAATTTATTAACTAAAAATCATATTATAATATTCATTAATAAAATTTACTTTATATAACAATTTTTAATACAATAAAATATTTATGTCAAATTAAGTATTCTATTATATACCAACATAGAATAACTTTAAATAACTAATTTTTTTTTTTTTAAGTTTGTAATCTTGGTAGGAGTACATCTTCAACATGTCCAATATATCACCTCAATCGGGCATCAAGGAGTTTCTTAATAGGGCACAAACTGCCTATACAAGACCTCGTGGAAAAATAAATAATAAAAATATTATTATTAATATTATTACTTCAATAATATAAAAAAAAAAATTATACTATTCAAATATAAATGGAATTACCTCGATGGGGGTGGGTGAGAAGGATGCATAGCGCATGGCTTTAGGTGATTGAAACCAAGAGGCACGACATGTGATTTAAGGCTAGGAGGTTGTCACACCAAGTGGCATTTCCCGAATCAAAGCCTTGAGAAGGAAAATGATCCATTTATATCAAGACAATTAAAAAAAAAAATGTTGCATCTGATTTCTTGTCATGGGCGATTGGAAGAGACGTTTCACTGAGGCTAAGTATGCATAGGCTCTTCTCTTATGCACGTCCACTCGTCTAGGTAGCTATGTACTGAAGGAAGTTGGTTGTGGGTATTATGTTTGTATTGTGGGGCTTTCTTGAGTGACAATCATGTTGGTTTGGGATCTTAGGGAGCAGAGTTGGGGGTGCACAAAGTGTGTGCCTGGAATGTCGAATGAAACTTATGTGGTGATATTTTTAGTGACATAGCTCTAACTTAGGCGTAGCTTCCACATCTTTGAAGTAAATTCGATAACCAGGGGATTTTCCTCTATCCTAATTGCTCTTTTTTTAATGCATTTTGTCACTCTTTGGCCACCTCGGCTCGTTTCCTTGCTTGGGAGGGTGAAACTTTGCAGCTAAACTTTTTTTTGGGGATTTGGGTGATAGAATAGGGTGGACCTCCTTTACTTAAGGCTCTACAAAGGGCCCGCCCTTGTGTGACTGTGTTAACCTGATTCATATTGATCATTACACTTATTGGATGGTTAAGTTCCCTCACAAGGGCTTGAATAGCCAAAATTGTGGGAGTAGTTTGTGTGCCTCTTTCTCTCTAATGACCCAATGCTTGGATAACTTGGTGGCTATGTTACACTAGTGCGAGCATGCTCAGGGAGGAGTAGGAAACTGTGGCCAACCTCGAGAGCGGGTTGACCAGGTGGAAGTGATGAATGAAGATGTGGTAGGGAGAGTGGACATGGAGGGAAAGGTTGCTCACATTTGTGCCCAATCACTGAGTCATGTGGAGCAACCACCTACGTTGGCCTCGATAGTCAAACAACTACTTGATATCTTAGATAGCCTTGATGTCAACCACCAATAGAGGTACGACGAAAAAAATGAGACTATCGCTTACATAATGATGTCCAATATAGTCAAGGGGAGATTTTAAAGCCCTTAGCATCTGTGCATGGTAGCCAACGTCAAAATAGTGAGAAACTAGACAAGATTTAGGAACAACTTGTTGATATCAATTTCCATGTTCATGAAGGTCATGGCCCTCTTGTGGCCCTGAATTTTGTTCACATACCATATTGTCTCCCTTGAAATGTTATCTACTGGTTGTTTTTTGGTTTTGCATTTGTTTTGGGATATATCACTCTTCTGCCTTTGGGTTTCATATCTTTTGTGCTTTAGCATTGCTCTCCTGGGTAACAAATTTGGTCAAAGTGAATTTGAAAGAGTAGAAGACCTCTACATTATATGTTTTATTTTTTTGAAGAATTAATGAAAGTATTTAAACTAATAAAATAAAATAAAACAGCTTTAAACAATTTTAAAATATATTAATATAGACTATGATGAGGTGCTCTATTAAGCCATTCCTTGATGTAAAGTCACGATGTCAATTCCCATATATTGGACATTTTGAAGATATAGTCCTCCCAAGCTTATATATATATATATATATATATATATATATATATAGTTTTGTAGTTTGTTTGTTTTTAATTAAAACCAATTATATATGATAATTAAAAAATTAAAATCAAAATTATATTCCTTTTATTTTAATTTTTGTTATATATTTAATTAACTTAAATATATATAAAAATCATATAATTTTTTCTTTATAATTCAATTCATATATATCTTTTTCAACTCTTTATCCACACTCTACATCCCAGTATTGGGGTAGATATCAAGCATTTAACATGTTTAACATTTAATAAAAATTTAATCTAATGTCGGACCAAATTAATTAATCTAATATCGACCCTAATTGTAAATCTATCTAAAGTGAAATTCTATTTCTGAGAAAGGATTCTACATATTGGTATTATTAACTTCTAAATGGGATTTTTTGATTTTTTACAATACCATGGGCCAATACCTAGAAGAGAAATATAGAGAGAGGGAGAGAGAGGGAGAGAGGAGGGAAGAAAATCATAATACCATGGGCTAATACCATCGGCCATGGGCCATCTAGGCTTTTGATTATTATGTTATGGATCTAAGCTTTTAATTATTTTGTTACAACACCATGGGCCGAGACCATGGCTTATCAATACTATATGCCCAAAAAACATAACTTATATCAAAATCAAAATATTTTACAAACACTTTTTTATAATTTAATTTCATAACATTTTTAACTTAAATCTAAAATTAAAAAGTTTATAATTACTTTTGAGGTATATCTAAACCATCCATCCTCGCCCCTACTAAAAATATTCCCATGGAGATTAAATTGAGGTTTTAATAAATTAAAAATGAGAATATTTTTATATATACATATGTGAAATTTATATAATATAAATAATATTATAAATAAAAGAGAGAGGATGGGGGAGAGAGGAGGAGAGAGGGAGGAAGAGAGAGATGGATCTGAGGGGGGAAGAGAGGGGCAGAAAAACAAAGACATTGAGATATATAGGTAGAGAGAGAGAGGGAGTGACAAGGGAGATATGAAGATGGAATGAGGGAGAGAGGAGATGAGGGAAGAGAGAGAAAATGAGAGGATAGAGATAAGGAAAGAAGGGGAAGAGAGAGTAATGGAGACATAAATATGGAGGGGAGGAAGAGGTGGAGAGCGAGAAGGAGAGAGGGAGGGAGATAGTGACATAGTTGGAGGGTGGAGAGATAAAGAGTGTGTGATAGGGGGGGGAGACAGAGGGAGGTGGGAGAGAAAGAGAGAGAAAAGAGGGAAGAGAGAGAGGAGAGAAAGATGGAGTTGGAAGGGGAAGAGATACTTAGAGAGAGAGAAAGGTGGAGAGGGAGAGGGAGATGGAGTGACAAGGAAAAGATGGAGATACAGTGTGTGTGTGTGAGTGTGTGTGTGAGAGAGAGAGAGAGAGTATGGAGAGAGAATGTATATATTTTGGGGGGTGAGAAGGAGAGACAAGGGAGATAGATATATAGAGGGAGAGAGAGAGAGATAGATATTGAGAGAGAGAGTATGTTTAGGGACTGAGATAGAGAGACAATGGGAGATAGAGATATGGATGGAGGGGGTAGGGAGGGGGTAGAGAGAGAAAGAGAGAGAGAAGGGGAATATATAGAAAGTGAGAGATAGATATATAAAGAGAGAGAGTGTGTATGTTTGCAACATGATATAGATAGATAAACAAGGAGAGATAGAGGGATATAGAGATATAAATGGAGGGGGTGAGTGGGAAGAAGAGAGAGACAGAGAGAGGGAGGGAGGAAGAGAGAGATATATGGAGAGAGAGAGAGAGAGATTTGTGTTTATGGGGCTAAGATAAAGAGACAAATAAGGAGAAATGGACGAAGGTATAGATATAAATGGTAGGGGGAGAGGGGGGAGAAGAGAAAGACAGATAAAGGGATGGAGATAAACAAAAAATGGAAGGTGGAGAGAGAGGGAAGAATAAAGAGACACACAAAGACAAATACATACATAAAAGTTAGATATAGAAAGTCATGAATATTTTTGTTTTTCACTAAAATAGCTTTATTGATTTTAGTGTAGTTTTTTTATTTCTAATCCTATTTTATCTCTTGCACTAGATGAACTGATTTCAGCGTAGATGTTGGTTTCTAATCTTGTTTAATACCTTACACTAGATGCATTGATTTCAATGTAGACGTTGATTTATACTCCTATTTGATTTCTTTCAATAGATGAATTAGTTTCATTGTAGATATTTATTTCTAATCTTATTTGATCGTTTGCACTAGATGCATTAGTTTCAGTGTAGATGTCGATTCCTAATCCTATTTAATATATTACACTAGATGCATTGATTCCAGTGTAGATGTTGAATTCTACTCCTATTTGATTTCTTACACTTGATGCATTGGTTCCAGTGCAGATATTTATTTCTAATCCTATTTGATCACTAGCACTAGATGCGTTGATTTCAATTAAGATGTCGATTTCTAATCCTATTTAATACCTTACAATAGATGTATTTATTTCAACATAGATGTTGATTTATACTCCTCTTTGATTGCTTGCACTAGATGCATTGGGTTATGTGTAGATATTTATTTCTAGTCCTATTTGATTGCATGCACTAGATGCATTGATTTCAGTGTAGATGTTTATTTCTAATACTATTTGATTATTTTCACTAGATGCATTGATTTCAGTGTAGATGTTGATTTCTTATTTGATGCAACTAGATGTATGATGTACATTAATTTCAAAGTAATTAGATTAATAGTGTGCATTGATTTCAGTGTAAGCACATCTCTGCCCCCTCCATCTATATCTCTATATCCCATTGTCTCTCCTTTATCTCTCTGTCTCACCCCCCAAACATACACACACACTCTCTCTCCATATCTATCTATCTATATATCTATCTCTCCCTCGCCTTTCCCTTCCCTCTCTTTCTCTCCCCCGCTTCTCCCTTTATCTAACACTTCTCTCTTCATATCTATATCTCTTCCTCCCTCCCTTTCTTTTCCTCTCTCCCCCCCTCCATCTATATCTCTATCTCCCCTTGTCTCTCCTTCTCACCCCCAAAACATACACACTCCCTCTCAGTGTAAGCACATAAAAATTATTCGGAACGTGCATTGACTTCTGTGTTACAATAATTCAACCATAAATACAATACTTGAATTTTAGTCCTAAATAAAATGTTCACTTACCTGAAATGTTTTCTTCCTGAAACTCTAAACTATTTGTAATTGGATACACTCTTATTATAGCCCTCTTTTATTTGGGGTTTAACACTCCATAAGTCACAATGGTTGAATTTGGAGAAAAATATTGTTGATATTGGAAAGTAGTAGAGAAAAGGTATGATTTTTACTACAATAGCTCAAGTTCAATATTTGAATGGTCTATGATTTCAATTAACCTTTTCATATGATCGATATGAGAAAATGACAAAACTAATAGGTGTGACAATAAGAATAATATAATAAAATAGTTTCAGATTTATCACAATAAAGATTTTTTGTAACTGACTATATTCCTAGCATTCACATTTTCTATCATTCAACATGGTTACATTGTCACTTTGCAGTCAAAATATTTATTTCATCATTTTTCATCATTCAAGTTACTAATAGTTTCTATCGTCTCAACAAACTAAGGTAGCTAAACAAATTTAAAATTAAATTGACCAAATTAATCTTAAACATATTTAGCATATTTAAAATTATCAAAATAAGTAAATTTTCAACAAATTTTGTATGAACTCACACGACTGAAACAAATCTAGATCCATCTTAACTCTAGATCTATCAAGTGCCAAGAGGGATCAAATCTCCCGAGTTGCAAACCTTTCCTCAAGTTTTTCACTAAAAAAAAGGTTTGCACCTCGAAAGATTTTATCCCTCTCGACGCTTAATAGCTTTGGGTTAAGATTAATCTAGACTGGTATATTAATTCAAACTAATTCATGGTAATATATCTTATAATTATTTATGTCTTTAATTCAAACTAGCTCATAGTTTCATTATTATACATAAATTTTCAACTTTTTAATTCATCTAAATTTTAGTGATTTGTTGTGTAGGAAAATCCCCTCTACGGACAGAGGCGATCCCTCTTGCCCTAGGGTGGGTCTAGCAACAAGGGAACACGTTGAATTCCTAAATTCCTAGATTGTAAATGAAATATGGACTGGAATAGATATCCTACCTCAGTCTAATTCTCTTGTCATGGCACATTGCAGCGATCCCTCGATCTTTGTCTTCATGCCTTGCGCTCTGTTGATAGTGATGTTTACACCTACACAAAGATCAAACAAACACTGATAGCATACAAACATATATATTCATCTACAACTATCCAACTAGTCAAGGAGAGTTAGACACTTTGAATATAAATGGAAACAAAGTTAGAACCAGAAACCAGTCATGTAATATTGATATATGAAAAAGAAGTTTACAACCTATGCCTTGACGTTGTAGACCTCCTTCGAAGGGTTCAGTCGGGCACGTCTCCAAGCATTCATTCGTCATTCGGCTCAATGAGGTGGTGGGCTTAAACTCTCTCTCACAATAATGGACTCTTCTCTGCTCTCTTCAACACACCAGCTATAACTATTGACTGCTCAGCTAGCTGAATCAATGTGAGGAAGAAGAATTTATAGGAGAGGAGGAGGAGGAGGTTTGGGATCCACATAAGGTGGAGGAGAGGTCTATCCATTTGGTAAGTCGCGCATTTGTAGGAACTAATAGGCCAAAGGGAGAAACTCGACTTGATCCAGTCGAACAAACAACCATGACTTCGCCCACGAAGCTGTTAAATCATGGAAGCTTCGTTTCCATTTTTTTAAAATTTCCAAAATCAACTCGGCGCGGGTGCCCTTTAGAGATAGAGCAACCATGGCGTGAGTGCCCTTTAGAGATAGAGCGACCATGGCACTAGGCTCAGTGTAAATTTATCCATGGGAGAGAGGACATAACTACCTACCAGCGCCGACCCAAAGGTTTAGGTTTTTGAAGGTCTACTTGAGGAATGATCAACAGAGATTGTGTTCCTGACATGTCAAGGGATGCGATGAAATTCATGGAAATGTATGACAGTACACAGGGGTCACTGAAATGGTCCTCGAATGTTAGAAATGGGGATTGCAGGGACGGTGACAAAATATTGTGTAACAGATTCCCCCTAAAGCATGAAGTCCGAGAGAGAGGGAGGGGTGAAATGCTTTACAAGAACATGCCCAAACCAAAATGCCGCCATCGGAAGACCTACAAGATCAAGTACGACTGATATATTTGATACATGAATATGTGGCATGGGTACAACCATCCATAATAGAGAACATGAAATAAGATCCAAGGTATGGACACTGCCATCCAATGAGAAGGATCATCAAATAGACTCGGGTATGGTCGCAACCATCCAATCAGAAGAGTCATGCATATAGTCATAATAAACCAAATCGTCTCGCAACCTAGATTTTATCAGAGAAAACCTAGGGTCTTGCGCTCCGTCCCGACCCGAACAAGTACAAATTCAAGCATGTGAATGAATGAGATGAGGTCAAACATGCAAGAAAGTCACCTAATTACCCAGAAATGATGAAAGTTGTTAACAGGCGTGAGAGAGACCACCAATAATGACAATGGTCCTCAAGGTACTACTAGTACAATCCACAGAATGTGAACAATGAGTGGGAGTCGAACACCCGCAAATCACTCGCTCGAAGGCCAATGATGAGAACCTGTCGTCGAATGCGAAGAACTTTCCATTGAGGCATGCAAGATCTGAGATACCAGAAGGGAGTCTTTGGATCAGCTTCCTCGATAATGAAGTGAAGTCGACAAGAAGTTACCGATTGAAGGAGGGCCATAATGTTTCCCACATCATCGACATGAGACAGAGGAATAAGATGATAGTGAATCAGGAATAAATAGAGGATCAGTGGTCAAAAAATGCAAAAGGAACTTCTCTTGAACATAGTGGCGACCTGACTCCGGAATTTGGCAATATTTGACATCAAGGGATTTTAGGTCATGATGACGAGGTGAAGAGAAGATGAGAGGTCAAAACAGATAACCCAAATCCATGGAGGCAAAACAACAAATATGGGATGTCCCCAACCCGACACGAACTGCAGATGAGTGTCTTGTCCAAGAGCGACATACTGCCGACAAAACTGAGAACTAGTTCCATTTTCCCCCACCATATATGGTGAGTACCCCAATGATTTTTGGAAATAAGCTTGAAAGGGATAGAATATGCTTGTCATGTAAGTTTTTACTTCGAAAAAATCCATCCTAGTATATTTTATGAGCCCTAGGAAGGAGGAACTCGACAATGTCATGATGATGGCATCTGATGCCATTTAGTTTTAATGAGTCTGACAAAGGGAAAACTCGATATCTTTTCATGTTTAGAGAGTTTGAAAAGAAGCAGAAAAGAAAAATCTAGCAGGTCCCTTTTTGCAGATAGTATCGCAGATCCGAAAAGGTAGAAAACAATATATGAGAGAACCTCATAGCCATGTTCGACTAAGGTATTCCTTTTTCGTAAATAATCTTTCCCATCCGGAAAAAGGGGTAAACGTATACTGGGCAAATGACATTTCACAGCCTTTAAAAATTGCAAAACGACAAGAGTCTCGACAATCTTTTCAATTTTTGAAAGTCAAAAAAGAGCTAAAAGATGACTCCAAGGGGTGACTTTTTTGTGTTTTTACTGAGTCTGAAAAAGTAATAAAATACAACTCGTTTCCTAATCGTCGCCATTTATAAGACCTGTTGTTGCATAAGAAACAAACGTAAAACCCATTTTTCAAGGAAAAATAATAAAATAATCGAAAAACATGTCTAAAAACCTAATTAGGGTTTAGAAAAGGTTAAACAATGCAAATAGTTTAAAAAAATCACTTTTTACCTTTTCACCTTCTTGTGAGCATTTTTACCATTTTCCACTGTGAATTTGTGGAGCTGACAGCAAGCAATCCAGGAGGTTATTTACGAATCCATTTTTTCCAGGTAGGAGCTCTGAACTTCATCTAAAATTTAAGCCATTTTTTACTTGATTTCATGGTTTTAATGGATTTGTGGAAGATGTTGAAAAAAATGAGGCCATGGCAGTTGACGCCGATTCTGGGCACGGAGTCATGCCCAACCCCGAAATTTTTGAACAGGACGACGCTGAATGTCATGCCCAATAATTTTAAGCTTTTCATCCAAAATGGCCAAACTAAAATGATGCAAATCTGAGCGAGAGGCTAATAAAATCCTATTTGTTGGTTTTGTAGGAAAATTAGTAGCTAAAATGGACATAGGGTGGAAATAACGAGAGCATGGGGAAGAGGATGAACAAGCCATGGGAAGTGATGCATGTATGGATGCCTAAGAAACTATGGGCTCCTAAAATTCTTCATGACCCCATGTTTGAGAGCTACTCTAGAGATACTACAGTACTTGATTAGTGTGTGGGACATTGATCGAGAGAGATTCATGAGTCATGACCAAGAACTGGAGATAGAAGTCTCTGACATTTATTTCATAACTGGATTGTCACGAAGTGGAGAGAAACCACTGCTGACAGGTACTCAAGCTCTTGGAGAGAGCATGGGTATGTTGATAGATAGAGTTTGTCCCAAAGCAAAGAAAGCATCTAAGAGTGGCAAAGTAGAGATTCGGACAATGCCTGACTTGGCATTGAGGGTAGTGCTACATACTATTACTTGATTTTTCGTATCTCAGGTTCCCCATGAAGCTACAAAGACACAACTTCAACTAGCCATAGATTTCATGGCTCCAACCATTTTCAATTGGGCGGAAGCAGTGACAATCAACTTGAAATGTCAGTTAACCAAATGCAAAAAGAAGTGACATGGGTCCATCTTGATACCATTCATCCTGGAACAGTTGCCGATATTCTAGTGCTAGGAGGTGGTTGTACCTATGCCACTAGCACGAGAGCCACAAATGATCAGTTGGGCTGAGTTGATGCCTCGATCAGGAGGTGGACAACACATGTCGTGGAGACCAGAATTCTTCGACTCGCTATGTCGACAGCTCATTGTGGTAGAGGACTGGCCGTACACCAGCACCAATTTCAGGGGTGATCCAGACCTTCCATTCCCAGAAGGGGATGACTGGGATGATGATTTAGGTAAAAACTCATTTTTTTGGATTTTTATGAGTATTATGACTTTTTTGTGTATATGTGTTCTAATATTTACTTATGTACTGCATATGTTGGGCCAGAGAGACCCACGGGGATGTCCCCCATAGCACGGAGCGTCCCACGAGATTTCGAAGCGGCCCCTCATGGTGAGGGAAGCGACGAGGAATAAATCGTGTGCAACTTGGAGGGACTCACAAATGGGATCCCAAACTATGTGAGATTCGAGAACATTCCTCATGCTTATTAGAGGCACACTGCAGGAGTGTCTAACCACATCCATTGAATACTGAGGTGGGTCGTATGGGTAGTGACATGCTATCATGAGCACCATGCGGATTAGAATCCTAGGTTTCATTTCTGCATATTTTTTTAGAGACATGGTGTCTCAGGATTTAACCAAAACACATATATTTTTTGAATTATGATGTACACGTAGATGCAAACAATCGATATATATATATGCTTATTTTTCTATTTAAATCTTACTACGTAATGATGATTACTTTTACAAATTCCACAAATTTCTATCTAATATAATGTTAGCTACTGCATCAGTTAACGTATTCATTCTTCTAGGAATATGCTCATATGTGAAATATTCAAAATTCCTTTCTAACAAATGAACACACAAATACATCCTTAAAATCTGAGGGTTTCTGACAGAATAACACCCATTGAGCTGGAGAACAATAAGCGAAGAGTCTAGGTTTACAATTAATTCATGAATGTTGAGGGAAATAGCTTCAGTAAGAAGTCGATATTTGGACTTTGTTATTGACATTTTTTGTTTGCATATCCTAAACAAATGCCTTGAATGTCTACCTAACTCAGAGTCGGGATCATAAATTACCCTGGCAGCGGAGGATAGGTTAAGAATGTCTGGAGGCACCTTTAGTGAAGCTGACATAAGGAGTGACAATAGACATCGGCATAATAAGCAAAGACATAATAAGTGAGGAAAAATACTCATGAGAGCATGTTGAGTCCCAAACTTGGATCTTTCCTATACACCTTTCTAGACTTTTTCCATGTACCTGGACCTCCTAAGTCATCAACATCATTGCATATTAATCATAAAAGAGCATTTAAAGTGGTTTTTAACTATGTTTTGTGTCTGTTGTTTGAATTAGATTTTTGCTCATTGAGCTGCGGAATCTTGTCACTTTCCGCAGCTGCTGCAACTTTCCGCAGCCATTTTGTTAAAGTCTATATTGCAGGTGTCTTCAGGAAAATCGAGCCACATGGGCAAGTTAGAAATGACATGGACATGGATCGTGTCCTATTGGCTCAGTCGAATTCACCTAAGAAGGTTGTGGTCAAAGGTAGCCAAGTGGTGGTCAACCGAAGAGTCCCACGGTGACAGAACTTTGTTTCTCATCACGTGGAGATTTGCGTGGCCGTTTCTAAATCATGGGAGACACATCAACACCTATAAACGGCTCCATAAGCCGAATCCAACAGCCACCCTCCATAGATTTAATCCTCACGGCGGCCATAATGCTAGATCTCTGGACGTGGTGGTTCACGTGTCTTCCATTAGCGCAGACTTTAGGGAATTAGTTATGTCACCCTCTGTTATAAATAATGCGTTCTCATACGCATAATAGTTAGCTCTGTAATGTAATTGCGTCTCCATTGTGCTGTGACATTATTTCTCTGTTATGACCGCATTTTAATATATGAGAAGACTCTGTTCATAAGCGTAATTCGTATTTGAAAGCTGCTTCCCGAGGTTTGTGCAGAGGGCCCCTGCACACGCTGAGGTTTTGTGTATTACTGTATAGTTTCATGCTTCATTTTTTTCCTTATGTTCATTGTTCCATAGTCACTCACATGTATATATACATTACATCTTTCATGGTATTTACGTTTCATCTTTGTCCATAATCTTTCATGCTTTACATTTTACTTCTGTCCATAATCTTTTATGTTTTATATTGTTGTTAACTGATTAGTGTTTTGTTCCAGATTACAATAGGCAGCCCGGGCATTTGCACATATTTTTATAATGACTAATGACATGGAATCAATATTGTCCTTCTGCTAATTTACTTTTCTTAGTTTTTGTTTAATTCCAGCACTGTTTTGTTTATTTCAGTCTTGCACATTTGCTTTAGTAGTTAGATTAGATATTAAATTTCTCATGTCATTTTCAGTTACCTCTGAAAGCCATAGCGAGACTAATGGTGAGGGATTGAAGTATGAGTGTGTAGTTTGATATTAGTTTACTTTTATGCAAGTTAGATATTAAATTGTTCATGTCATTTTCAGTTACCTCCGAAAGCCATAGCGAGACTAATGGTGAGGGATTGAAGTATGAGTGTATAGTTTGATATTAGTTTACTTTTCTGCAAGATAGATATTAAATTGCTCATGTCATTATCAGTTACCTCCGAAAGCCATAGCGAGACTAATGGTGAGGGATTGAAGTATGAGTGTGCAATTTGATATTAGTTTATTTTTCTGCAAATTAGATATCAGATTGCTCAAGTTGTTTATGATTACCTCCGAAAGCCATAGCGAGACTAATGGTGAGGGGTCAGAATATGAGTTGATGTAATTTGATTTTATTTTTACTTTACTTGCAATCTTTTCTTTGAGTACAGTTTCTTTTGTGTTTAGACAGCAGCAAGGGTAATGGTTTTCATGATCAATAGTTCACTGTTTGTTTAATTAGAATAGTGGCACATTTTCATTTCCTTTTAGGAACTAATTTTCTCATTGTATGTTTCAAAATCCTTTTGAAGTTTGAAGTTTGGTAAATCATTATAAAGGACATCATTGCCTTGAAAAATCATAACCATACTTGCCTTTTAGAATTTTCATTAGGAAACCAACCAAGATAAAAAGAAAAAAAAACCAAAAACGACAAAAAAGTAGAGATAGGTTATCTTGCACATATAGTGCGCCACACTTCGTCAGCTTACGAATCCCGGATTGACAAATTAATGTAGCAATTTAGGACACACTAAATTGACCAAACATTTGGCGCCGTTGCCGGGGAAGTGTAACTAGGTAGCCAATTTCTTAAAAAAAAAAAAAACAATAAAAAGAAGGGAAAACTTGATAGCTTCTTGAAGTATGCTCTCCTCTTGCACCTAGTGTGATCTGGAGGATCAGAAAAGAGAGTTATTGGTTCGATAATTTCTTAAGTATGCTCTCTTCTTGCACCTAGTGTGACTTGGAAGATCAGAAAGAGAATTATTAGCCCAACTTAAAAAAATAATAAAAATGACATGCATAGAGCAAGAGATTCTAGGGGAAGGTTTATAGCTAAAGCCAAGAGTTCGATTTTCACAACTCCATCTTCTTCAAGGCATAGACAAGATTCACCATCATCTACCCCTAGCCTTAAGATTTTTGGAATTCAAGGAGCAGCTGAATTAGAGGATTCTCCTATACCACCTACTAAATCTCATTTAGAAAAGGAAGAGACTCCCTCTCATCCTCCCTTGATAGAAGAACCAGAGCACTTTAAGGACTCTAAAGAAACTATCATGGCAGAGGAAATAATAGATGGATTTGGAGGTAGAGGTAGAGGAGGAGGAGGAAACAATGGAGACAACAATGGTGAAGGTAATAATGGAAGAAATAGGGAAGGAGACAACTTGTTTGGATTCCCTATAGTTGATGAGGAAACTCATACAACAATGAAAAATATCTCACCATCTGTCCTCCCCAACTTTTATGGATTGAGAAGTGAGGATCCTGAAACATTTCTGTTTGAGTTTGAAGTCGTGTGCCGAACCTATGACTATATGGAAGACTCTAAAAAACTCAAACTGTTTCCTTCAACATTGAAGGGAGCCGCTTTGAAATGGTTCATGGGATTAACCACCCAATCTATTAGGACTTGGAATGATATGAAACAAACATTTTTGGATAGATACTTGGACTATTGTATGCCCACCAATCACGAGGATGAGGTATTCAAAATGATGCAAAAAGAAGATGAAAATTTGGAAGATTTACTTGAAATATTTCAATACAACTTAAAAAGAGCAAAGATGAGCAACTTAGATGATGAAACTTTGAAATCCCTCATAATAAAATCCATTAGAGATGAATGGATAGATATTTTAAACATGATGGGGAAAGGAGACATTTCTCAACTTCCACTTCGTGATATAACAGAACTATGTGTCCATCTCTCAAGAGGAAAATCTAAAATAGGAAAAGGGCCTAGGGATCCTTTTCTTATCAGGGCTAACAAATCTGCAACTGGATCAGTAAGTAGGGCAGATATTGGAAATATGCTTGATGAATTCAAAACTGATATATTAGGGAGCCTTAGTGAACAACTAGACACCCTTAAGATCCAAAACAAGCAGAAAGCAGAAACAGATGCTCTAGCCATCTTTTGTCCGAAATGTAAGAAGAAACATGCTTTAAGGGAATGTCCCTTGGATGCAAAAGTTGTAGAAACATGTATGATTTTCTCAGAGAATCATGAGACCAAGGATTGTCCTTCAATTCCTGGACTCAAAGCTGTCTTTCAAGAAGACCCAAATTCGGTAGAATCTCTCTGTTTTGTTGCAAGAAGACCTTGGCAGGGGCAACAAACTCAAGGGTTTAACAACCCTATGAATCTTCAAATCCCACCAAATTGGAATCCTTGGCAACAACCTTGGCCCCAACATCAAAATCCATATCAACCATGGGTACAAGGGATGCAAAATCCTTATGGGAGATTTGCTTAATTTTATCAATATCCTCCATCTTTTCAAAATCAACAAGCTCCACAACTTCCAAACCCAAATCCACAACTTTCATTGCCATTTCCACAACAACAACCTTCTCAAAAAAATCCAAATCCTCAACTCATGCTTCCATACCAACAAAATACAAATCAACTTCTAGCTCAGCCATTGCCAAATCCTAACAATAAAAATCCTCAGAATACTTACATGATAGAAGGACAACAATTTCCTACCTATATGATTGTTCCTCTCAATGATGTACAACTCAGGTCTGGTAGAGTTTTAGAAAAACCTTCTATAGATGTCCAAGAGCAAGATACCTTTGAGGAGGATTCTCTTAAAGCAAATAAGGGTTCTGAGGAAGCATATCTTCAAAACTCAAACATTCAAAAAGAGAAAGAAAAGTTAACCCCTACAACTCCTATAGTTGAGCAACCTGCATCTTCATCCACACCTCCTTTTCCTGAAAGACTACAAATTGATAAGGGGGTGGAAAAACAAATCTTATTGCCTAACTATGATTTTCTAGATGAATTAAAAAATGTTTGTATCAAGATTCCCTTGCTACAAGCCATTCGAGAGATTCCTATTCTAGCAAAAATAATAAAGGAGTTGAGTTTCAAAAGACCAGGAAGGAAACTAAAAGACACAAGAAGAATCCACCTGGTAGGAAAAATTGCAGATATCATGATGGGAAAAATTACCATGCAGAAGTATGTAGATCCAGGAAATCCAATTGTCAAGACACATATAAATGGGATAGAAATTCCAAACACATTGATTGACTTAGGGGCTACTATCAACATTATGAGTAGACAGACTATGGAACAGCTAAAACTTCCTAATCTTCTTTTTACACCTACTTTACTGCAACTTGCAGATCGATCAATTATCAAACCAGATGGTGTATTAGAAGATATTTCATTCTCCTTAGATTCTTGGGAATATCCAGTAGATTTTATGATTTTGACTCCCAAGAGTAATCTAGGAGGGCACCCACTTATCTTAGGAAGACCTTGGCTAGCCACAGCTGATGCTTTCATTAGTTGTAGATCTGGGGATATGTACATTTCTAATGGTAATTCGGCAAAGAAATTCAATTTGTATCCTCCAGCAAAAGCAATCACAGAAGTAGGAGACAATGAATGGGTTGATGATGAGGACACTATACAACCTGTCTTTACCATTTCTGAAATCAGTGAGGATAGTCAAATTTTGAACACATTAGAAAATTTTGAGACATCTTTGAATATGACCACACAGGCATCCAATTGGAATACGACATAGAATATTTATCATGAAGACAAATTTCTCTTTACTCTGTGGAAGAGTTTGGTAGTTCCACCATTGAGATTTTCCGGAAAAACATTGGTATCAACAAAAATTTGGAAAAAGTCACAACGATGAACTAACCAAAAATCTCGCAAAAACATTCTCTTGCATTTGCAGGGTATCTTGATATGAAAGGTATTGATCTAAGACTTGCATCCATCATGTCTATATTGAGGAAAAGCAGGTAGACCAATCGAATGACCTCAAAGAAGGATGAATCCAAACCTTGAGGAGATAGTGAAAGAGCTCCAAAACTACTCAATGTAAACTTCATTTGTCAATTTAGGATAGCCGATGGAGGGTTTCTCCTTTGGTTGTAGTACCTAAAGGCTGGTAGATAAGAGTGTACATTGATTAGAAATTAATTAAAAAGCAACTTTGAAGGATCACTTTCCTTTTTCCTTTGTTGATCGGTATTAGATACATTACTTGAGGCAAAAAGTACTTTTCATTTTTGGATGGTTTTATTAGCTATAATCAAATTGAGTAGCACACGAATCAAAGAATGAATACATTTACTTGTCCATGGGGAACTTTTTTCCTATCAAAGTGCTAACATTTTTTTTTGGGTTGTGTAATGCACATAACATTCAAAGAGCGATCTTCAAAATTTTTTGATCTAATCCATGATTGTGTGAGAGGTTTATATGGATGATTTTACGGTTGTAGTATTCATTTTGAAGAGCATTAGAAAATTTGGAAAAATTCCTTATAAGATGTAAAAACAAACCTTTCATTAAGCCATGAAAAATGTTTTATGATGTTCTGCAGAAGGTATTGTTTGAACGTGTGTTGGAGATGGGATGGTTGATAGATCAAGAAGTTGAAGTCATCTCCAAAGATTACTATTATTAAATTGTCAAAGAGATGTTAGAAGTTTTCTAGGATTTTGGATACTATAGAATTTATCGAAAACTTCACTAAAATGAAATTTCCACTCTTCAAATTGTATGCAAAAATATTTTGTGAATTCAAATGGGATCCTCATTGTCAATCGATAGCACGAAACTTTGAAAAACAGAATATACGAGCACCCATATCTTGGAGAGGACCAAATTGGAAGCTCACTGTATTTCTACGGATATGGAATCACAATCTGAGGAGCGTAATTTCGGGTCAAAGATTTAGTCCCTTATGCCATTTTATACCCCGGTAAAAATTTGACTCCCCTTTGGTTGAACTATCTTGTAGTAAATAATTTTTGGGCGGCCATTCGTACGATCAATAAGTTTAGACATTATATAACGGACTGTGAAACTTTTATTCATGCGGTCATTAGCATTGGTATCTAATGAATAAACTTTTACTAATGAGTGACAAGATAAGCTCCTACTTTTGCGAGAATTCTATATTCTTGTGTTGGATGAACTTGACAAAATACGATGGGCGGTTCTTGTCTAGGATTCGAGTACTAAAGAAGATTCTCTGTGTGGAGATAAGTTTCTGATAGATAACGTGCAACGGTAACTACTAAAACTCCTTAGTATCTGAGATATTGCTAACTATTTGGTTACGGGCTTCTTACTCCACATTTATTTTCCAAGTGAAAAAAAAAGAAAAATTATTAGGAGAGTTCAAAATATTCATGGATTTCTAACGAATTGTTTAAAAGCAGGCAGAGATCTTGTGATCCAAAAGATGTGTCAAGAAGATAAAATACGATATCCTCAAGGCATGTCATGATAGACATGGCGGACACTTGCAGCAAAGGACAACCTATAAAATCATCTCTTTGGGATATTATGGCCTTCCCTCTTCAAAGATGCAAAACAATATGCTCAAAGACAGCAACCAAATTTTGCACTTGAAAAGAGTGAAAACCTACCTTTCAAAGGCAAATGTCCATTGCAACCACGGTGCTCATTGAACCCACTTTGAAAATGAACTTTAGATTTCATAGGACATATTAATCTACATCTAAGCAAAGAAGTATATATTGGTTTGTCCAGTTATGTTTACTAATGGGTAGAAGCCTGAGCATTGGTGTCTGTCACGAAAATTGGTTATTGTTTTCTTTGAGGATATAACTTTGGTGTTCGAAAGTGGCAGCAGAGATGAGGAAGCAATTCATCAACTTTGATGGAGAAAGCGGTAAGAAAATAAAAAAAAAATCAAGCACGAAGATCTCCTCACCCCACCATCCCAAGAAAATGAGTCGAAGTCAGATGCCTATTTGAGATTCCTAGAAAGTATCATCACCAAAAGCTGTTCATCTACATAAGAATTGAGCGAAGAGCTTTGAAGCCTTGTGGGCCTACGAAGACTACATGGAGAAATACAACGGGACATTCTCCCTGTGAAATTTGTTTATGGGAAAGAAGTCCTACCACTCCCCATTGAGTTCCAGAGTCAAAACCTTCAAAGATAGCGATTCGGTTGGGATGGATCTATCGAAGCCCAAAAGCATAGAAATGGAGCGATTGAATGAGCTAGATGAAGATCGGACAAGAGAGTAATTCTAAGCCAGATTTAGTTCAATATCAAGAAGCTAAATGGCAGCAAATACATCAAGAAATTTCGAAAGGAGATTGGGCATTGCTATTTGACTTTCAGGATTTTAAAGATTTTAAAGGTAAAATTCAGAGACTCATTGGCTTGGGCCATGAATTGTAATATCTTTAACAATGGAGCGATGAAATCAAGACCATTGATGAATTTCAAACTCTCTTATTGTGGACGCTTATGATTGAATCTATGTAATACTCTCAAAGAAGGTGCAACAAAAATATTTCAGATAATTACGATAAGTGAGTACGAGGAAGAATCCCAACTATTCTCCACCAGCCTAACCTTTGTTCTTTTCGATTTCAGTAACAAAAAAATTCTGTAAACACGAATACCAATCATTGATTGGTGGTCTATCTGACAAGGTGAAAATTAGGAGCACACAGCGCCCTATATTTTCAAAAAAAAAAAAAAAAAAAAAAAAAAAAAGATTTTCTCTCTCTTTGTCTCATTTCACAAGTTTTATGACTTGACCACTTCATTTCATTCCACTTCGTTTTCACTTCATTTCCATAACATTTCATTTCACTTCATTGTTGTTTATTTCATTTCATAATAAAAATTTTCTTTCATGACCATTTTCATTCGGTCGATTTATCATCCATCTGTTCCATTCACCCAAATAATTAACGCGTATCGGTTCCATGAGCGGACACCATTTTTCGCCGACGAGGCTTGGGTTTACTGTGACTACCACTACTGTTTTAAAAAAAAAAAATCTAACGATCAGATGTTGGTTCAACAATCATGAAATCAAATGCGGTATGAAGACATATTGTGAAGACATGGGGCATTAAAGACATCGATGAGGCAAGCTGATTGAAGACCAATGAAAAATGGCAATAATTTCAAGGTATGAGGTAAAATTTGTTCAAACAACGTTCAGCACATTTTACCCCTTAGTTATAAACCATAGCTCCATTATATGCAATGATTGAGTTGATAACTCATAGCCATCCCCTTACGATCTCCTACGATTCTGATACTTGGTGTTCTAAATGGCCTCCATAATCAAACACTCCAGGTCTTCATGGTGTTCGGCTATGCGTTGATACTCCACCCGTAATTAAGGAAACGTGGTTGATTTGACCTCGACTTCTCTTAGCCGCACAAAATACGTAGCCGTTTCATGACGTTAACGCATCTACTACAGAAATACCCAATTTTAAATATTGTCGGATGCGTTTTACTCCCCCTCATTCTATTGATCTCACGGTATTTCCATCGTGCTCACATAAGCCTTCCACCCCATTTGTTCTCTATTCCGCTTCATACCGTGTACCTATTCACTGATATTCGCTTACGATCCTTGCTTTCCTTCATAAACCACAGTCATTACTGCCATCTTACCTCACTTCAAACCCTCCTCATCGCAAAACGAGTTCCGAGAAGTACGAGAAGGAAGGATGGGTCGGTTGTTGAAAACAGAGAACCGGAGGGACCCAAATTTATGGAAGGATACCCGCAATCAAAATATCTTGAAAAATAGGCAGTTTTATTCAAAAGTTTAAAGACTACCATAAGGAGGAGTAGCAAAAACTTTGCGAGGTCTTTCGATGGTCTGGGGGTGGAGATTGGGGACCTCAAATTTATAGTGGTAGGCATACGCATTTGCCTACGAACTTCCTCAGAAGGTGAGCAACTGGTTCAAGAACAAAGAGCATTAGTGATGAAGCACTGGTGATCCTACGTAACCAGGTATGGATGTCTACACATTTTGAAAATTCCTATTTTCGTCTTTAAAAGAAGGAGTGGGCCGGTTCTTGTTAGTTATTCAAAAATTTGTCACACAGCGAGGAACGTTTTGGGTCAATGTACATGTATCATACCCAGAAACATTGATGAATTTCTGAGCAACAAGGTACACTCAATACGCACATAATTTTTTACTAAACGATTTGAAAAAAAGATACTTGTAACCGTCCCGGAAAGCATCTAGGGGACGTAGAACCACATTTATATCACCAAAGATGTAAATGAAAATTTTGATAGAAAAACTTAATTAAAAAAGGAGAAAAAGGACACCGGGAGCGGGTTTTTAATTAGAAATTTCTTTTGAAACCTCAAGAAACCCACGGAAGAGTACATCAAAAGAAGTAGAAGAAAGAGAACAAATGATAAACTCAAAGCACTCCTACTAACATGTAAGTTGAAAGAACTAGTGAAGAAGAAAGGCGCGGAAGGAAAGGGCGGATAGCGATGATCAAAGAAAAAGAAGCATTGGTGTGCATCAAACCCTTCTGGAGAAGAAGACCATCAAGTATTGTACGAAGACAGTTCACCTTAGGGGTGATCGACTATGGCCAAAAAAAGAGAGAGAAAAAAGAAAAACAAAGGAAAAAGAGCAGGTAGTCCTACGGTATGTGAAAAAGCCAATGAGCAAGGAAAGTGGAGGAAAGCACAAACAAAAGGACCCCATTTTATTGATTTGGGAGAAGGAGCTTTTTGAACGACTCCAGCTGACCATGGTCATCTCATTCTCGGCCAGGATGTTGAACGTCGGTACCTCATTCTCGATTAGTCTTCAGAAACTAGTCCTCAAGATGTTGATATAGGTCCTTTTTTCGGCCAGGATTACAGTCAATTCTCCCTCCACAACATTTTGGGGGACGGCCAAAGGAAAACGACACCCGAGATAGACCCAAAAGCGACAAGAAGTGTATGACTATATCGAATCACTTAGAAAAGAACGACCACGGGTCCACGACACTTCATCCATTCGACCTCATGACCTGGCTTGATGGTAATCGTTGAAACAAGAAGTCTTTGAGTTGGAGGTTTTAAACAGACATAATGAAAAATGAAGCATTAAAGGAGCAAAAAGATTGGACAAGATCATTCATGACAATACCATGCTACATGCAGGACTATGGCGAGAAAAAACGAGGAAATTGAAGAAGAAATGCGAGGAAGTTAAATGAAACCTTTGATTAATATCAAATTCGGATGCTTGATGAAGAAGCCCGAGGATGTTAGCGGCTTTTGAGAAGAAGAGAATTTGGATGTGTGCCTAGTAAGTATCAAGGCATATGAATTGAAAGGATGATCAAAATTTTGGTTGCATGAGGACATGCAACACCTTCACGATGGGGGTATGTTGAGTCTCAAATCTGCATCTTTCCTATACACCTTTCTGAACTTTTCCATTTACACAGACACTCCTAAATATCAATATTGTCATTGCATATTAATCATAAAAGAGCATTTAAGTAGTTTTTAACTATGTTTTGTATACTGCCCCATTTGGATAGATTTTTTCTCATTAAATGCTGATCTTGTCACTTTATGTTCTTTGCAACTTTTCAGCCATTTGTTAAAAGTCTATATTGTGGGTGTCTTCGGGCAAATTGAGCCACATGGGCAAGTTGGAAATGACAGGAACATGGATCGAGTCTATTGGTTCAATCGAATTCACCTAAGAAAAGTACAACGGTCAAAGATAGTAAAGCGGTGGTCGAAGAGTCCCAGAGTGACAGAACTCTTGTTTTCACCACGTGAATATTTGGCGTGGCCGTTTACAAATCACGGGAGACATATAACACTTATGCTTGGCTCCATGGCCGAATCCATGACACATCTCCCACAGATTTAATCTTCACGACGACCATGATGCTAGATTTAAGACGTGGTGGTTCACGTGTCTTGTATCAACGCGAGAATGTAGGTAGTTATGACATTCTGCAGCCCCATAAATAATCGTTCTCATTACGCATGTGGATTGTTCTTCAGCAATATGATTCTTTGGATAAGCCCTTCTTGTAGTGACATTATTTCTTTGTTATATTTGCATTTTAAATATGTAAGAAGGCACAATTTCACCAAGCATAATTAAGTAATTTGATAGTACGCTTCCAGTTGTCCTGGAAGGCTTCTTTTCGCAGGAGTTTTGTGTATTATTGTATAGTTTCATGCGCTGTTTTATACGATCATTGTGCCATAGTCCATTCGTGTATATATTACATTTCTTATGGTATTTAACGTTTTTGTTTACCCATTCATAATTTTTCATACTTTATCTCGCATTATTTGATAAGTGTTTTGTTCCAGGACTATGGTAAACGCTTGACGCTTTTACATAGTTTACAATGACTAATGACATGGAATCAATCTTGTCATACGCTGGTTCTTCTTTTCTTCTTCTTCTTCTTCTTCTTCTTCTTTTTTTTTGAAGTTTTCAATACTTCATTTTTATTCATTTCAGTTTAATACATTGCTTTACTAGTTAGATTAGATATTAAAGCTTGCTCATTTCATTATCGATTTATAAACCATAGCGAGACTAATGGTGAGGATTAGTATGAGTGTGTAGTTTGATATTAGTTTGTTTTCTGCAAGTTAGATATTAAAGCGCCATTTCATTGTGAGTTATAAAAGCCATAGCAGACTCGTGGTGAGGATTGAAGTATGAGTGTGTGGTTTGATATTAGTTTATTTTTTCACAAGTTAGATATTAAATTTCTCATGTCATTATCTGGAATTACCTCCAAAAGCCATAGCAGAGACTATTAGTGAGGGATTGAAGAATGAATATACGTTTGATATTGATTTATTTTCTTTAACAAATTGAATGTCGAATATAGTTTGTTTATGATTACCTCAAGCTATAATAAAGACAGCCAGAAATTAGGAATATGAGTTGATGTAATTTGATTTAGTTTACTTTACTTGCAAATCTTTGGATTTATTTTGGTATAGTTTATTTTGTGTTTAGACAGCTGACAAGGGTAATGATTCTCATGATCAATAGTTCATTGTTTGTTTAATAGTATAGTGGCATTTTTTTTTTTAGGAATTAATTTTGTCATTGTATGTTTCAAAAATCCTTTTGAAATTTAAAGTTTAAAAATCCATTATAAAGGACATCATTGCCTTAGTATTCATAACCATGCTTGTCTTTTTAAATTTCCATCTCACAGTGGGAAACCAACTGAGTCGTAGAAACCCAAGCATGACAAAAAATAGGGTGGTTATCTTGCACATATAGTGTGCACACTTAATGGCTACAGAATCAGGTTGACAAATTAATGTAGCAATTTAGGACACACTAATTGACCAAACGGTCACTCATAAAGATACAAACATCTTACCAAGAGGAATGGTGCCTCCACTTATTTATTGCATACTGTGATTGTTGCTAGCTCAATATCATATTTAAGATGGATTACGCTCATGTTCATTTGGCTTAGTGATTTATATCATGCCACTTGTCCATCTGCATAAGGACCCCACTAAGTCCTCTCACAAAGCATATTTACACACTACAAACTCTTGTCTGATCTACAATCTTTAACAACGGAGCATGTGTCAACAACTACTTAAATACTCAAAGGCAACCTCACCACTCCTCGAGTCCAATCCAAACTTCTTCCTTTCCTCTACAATGATATAATGGATGCTTCGATCTCTGTGAGTTTCTGGTCGGTCCTGTAGCCTTCTACCAATCCCATGAATGATGTCACCTCACTACATTCTTGGGATCTACCCTCTCCATGGTGGCCCTTATCTTCTGCGGATCTCTTGCCAATGCCTCCTTGGAGACAACATGCCCCAAGTAGTGTACCTTGGTCTAAAAGCGCATTTGTTGAGCTTAGAATACAGGCGATGGTCTCTCAACAACCTCAATCACTGCTTTATGGAAATTATCTACATGCTCTTCGTCATTTTAGAATACTACCAATATGTCATCAATAAACACAATCACAAACTTGTCCAAATAAGGAAACCTTTGTTCCTTGAGCACATGAATGTAGGTTGGGGCATTAGTCAAACCAAATGGCTCTACAACAAACTCATAATAAGCTAATGGGTCTGAATGCGGTCTCGTAGATGTCTTGCTGCTGATCCATACATGATGATGTTGTTTGAGCCTCAAAATAGTCCTATTCTACATCACATTATTCACCAATACCTTCACATTACTTCACATATTACCTTCATGTCACCTTCATTCCTCCACATCATTACATTTACCTCATCCATTTGATTATAACTATGGTTTTTAAATTTTATTAATTCTTCAACATTTTAAAGTGGTTAAATGGTTAAACTTTAGAAAATAATATGCTTATGTATGCCTAACAATTAAAATGAGTTTGTTGACATGTGTGGAAATTTAAAAAAAAGCTTCTAGAGCAACATATGTGTACTCTATGTTCTGATGAAGATTTGGGGAGATCATGGACCTCATGGAGATCATGGAGGATAGGGTTATAATATTATGCATTAGCGGATTTAGAGAAATATGCTTGTGGGTAAAAGGAGGGAATGATGGATTTACTTCCTGATTTTGTTATCATGCTTTTATTATAAATAGGTACTTCATCTCTATGTTTGTAAATATAAGTTTGTAATCTGTCATAAATTTGGTGGTAGAAATTGGGTCAGAATCAATGTAGTAGTTTTATGATAAGTGATAAATAAAATAAACTTTATTTGATCCCATACATTTTATTTTCTTGTTGTGCTTGTAGATATGGAGGGATCCTACATTACTATAGTACACTTTTACTATTTATTGTTGAGCTTTTATTTGTGTTTGTTTGTGAATTTCATTAGATTAGCTATTAGTTCATATATTTGGAATATTAATGAATGACCTTGTGAAAAGTAATAAATATTACTTCAATGAATCTAATTTGTTATTATGTTTGATTTATTAATTTGGTTACGGTTATGTTGCTTGAAATAGCAAATGAATAGTCTCTTAATAAGAGAGCTTTAACATTTCATCCCAATCAATCTCATTGAGTTTGATGCTTTGTTTCATTAGTTTAAATAGTTTTGTTGATTAAAGATGATTAAATAATATGAGCAGGTCTATAATAAGGGAACCTTAATGTTCTTACTGCATATACAATGTCTTTAATTTCATTGTTTAAATAAATACAGATAAGTGTTGGAGATCTAATGAAAGACCTGTGAGAACTTTGGCAATTTCTTCACCTGGCTGGTTTAAGTTTGTCTCTAGTCCATATATATTGGATGATCCTGAAGTTGCCATACAGTTGATAGTAAATGTAACTCTAATTTGCATCACATTTTAGACCAAAACATTTTGACACATTCTTTGTCCCCTTTAGGCAGTCAAACCGAATCATCGATCCTAGGTAATGGGTACTTATTATTGATGGTCACTTTGTTCGACTAAATGTATTCGATGCATAGTCTAAAGGTACAAATATTTTATTGCAATTAATACTAGTGCACCCCATGGTGATACACTTGGTCTAATGCCTTGTAACCTAAAATTTCCTTCCATTTTAATTTTTAACTCAAATGCTTACCATTATCCAATGGTGAACCCTTTTCTTTGTACGTGGCCTGCTATTAGGAGGTCTGTATGCATTTTCCTTATTCAAACACTTATTCATAGGTCAAGATAACATAGCCATAATTGAATCAGGATCAATCAAAATAGAAACAACTTGATAAAAAACTTCATAATCCAACATAAATGGTAGAAGAACGTTGATCTGCAGCACGTCACTACTGCATAAATGTGAAAATTACTTTAACATCTGTAATCTGTGCCTCCTACCTTCTATATCTTTGGCCTTCCTCATGATTCTGTGAATGATAAATATGAGATGATCAGGTGGATATTGGTGCTTCCCTGTTCACTTGGACCTCCATATTTTTCCCCAGTTTTTTTAATTTATATTAATTTGTACTTTAAATTTGCTATTTTGTGAGTTTTAGTTCCTGAACTTCCCAGGAAGGCAGTTTTGGGGCCCTAAGCAGTATTTTTTGGAAAACATCTAGAAAACATGAGTTAGAAACCTAATTGTTCCTTTTTTAATAATTTATTATTCTTGAATGAATATTCTAACGAAAGTGTCTATTGTAATCAAGCAGAGGATGGTAATATACAAGTATGGCAGCCCAATTAGTGTACCAATTGCCTAGCAGGAAAATAGGATTTATTGTTCATCTCTAGTTTAGGTTTTGTATTTTTAGGTTTTCCATTATTTATTAACCATGTGTTCCTTTAGAACATGTTAACTTATATTTCAAAGCTGTACCTTCTAAATACCTACAAGACAAGCCTACCAATGCCTAATAGTTCTTTCATTGTATAGTATATTTGATTATGTGATATTAATGAAATGAAGTCTTATTTCTTTTCATCTACTGTGTTTATGTATATTTTTATTTTAAATTCATATAATTTAGGATCAATAGTATCGGTCTAAGTTGTCTTTCTCTATCCTTCACTGTGTCCCCAGCAAGGGTAAAGATACAGAATCAGGCTGGTTTGGTTAAACTTTTGCAAGATCAACTTTCAAACCTAAGTGACAGCATGAGACAAAAATAAAGATGAGAGTAGGATGTCTGTCAAAATGTCCTAAAAGGAGGCTACCAAGAAACAAGAATGTGATGATGGATAAACTTTGTAGTTCTTTCATGACTTGTGCCGTTTGTTTGTCCAACGTCATCGGCCACTGCGGAGTCGGGGTGCTTTTAAGGTACAGTAAGTTTGACATTCCAATATTTTGAGGGCCAAAAATAGGTGGCCGTGTGGTAGATGGTGGAATCTATTATATGAGACATTTCATTCATGGTGCCAACATAGGAAAATATTGTACTCACTATAAAGCTACCCTGTGTGGGGACGGTAGGGAAACCTGTATGCAGAAAAAGGATGAGAGACCTCTCGGTGCCATATACTCACTTGGGTTATTCCAAGGTACCATCAGGAAAATACTATTGTGGGGAGATTTGGGGACAATTGCATAATGGATTTATGCTATGACAACAAAGGGATCAAGATGTGCATGAGATGACGAATTTGTTCTATACCCTACGCAAAAATTGGGGATCGAATTCGAGAGAAACATTTGGTGTTGAAGTGCAATTGTATGCACATATACATTTGGGAGGAAATGGAGTTCCTCAACATCTCCTCGCTTGAAATGACTATCTTTTGGTATACTATCAAGATTGAGCATAAAGTTAAACAAATAAGCGAGACTTTGGTTTAGCAAGATCATAAAAGCAAGGAAGGTGCCCCAAACTGCAGAACTGAAATAACAAGCAAGGCGGAGACGACCTAGGAGAACTCGCCAAAAACAAAAGCAAGAACAACTGTGAAGCCAGAAGGCCAGGTCATGAGAAAGTGTTGTGGTTCCACCAAAACTCACTGCCAGCATAAATGAGTGCAGGGCCAAGCGGTCACTTGTGCAGGGCAGGCCCACGATGGGATAGATGCTCAGGCTGGTCAGGAGACAAGCAGGGGAGTGACAAAGAAACAAATTGTCTCAGTGTGGAGCCAGCAACTACGTTTATACACAGTATCCAGAAGGAAGACAAAGAATGTGGGGAGGGAGAAACTGCCTCCTTAGTTCCCATGTGGGTAAAAGGACTACATTAGGCTCGTGCAAAGCCAGACAGACCCAAAATAACCTCATTCCCGTTGAGGTGGGCTGGGTTTGACGCCTGCAACCTGGCACCTGTCCCATACCACCAGCAGGTGGCTTCCCATGAGAATGGGATCTATGCATCAACCATGGTGCCACTTCCCACCATCATCAGCCCCTTCATGGATGGGGGTGTGTGGTGTTCTTCTCTTAATGTTAGCAGTGTATTAATGAATACAATACATACACAGCAGAAAGTGACAACATATGAATGGGAGACTAATTGTTATTAGTACTGCTGGGGCAATAAGTTGTATGAGATACGGGTAGCATTTTCTGTCTGCAGTTACGCAAAACAATGCGATGGCTCATTTCCAAAAAAAAAAGTTGTTTTCTGGTGGTCTACACATTTGGGGTAAGAATGAACGGTGGCCACAACACTCCACATGGGGCTCCTCACAGCAGCTTCTTCTTCAAAAGGAAAAGTTAGTGATCGAGAGGTTTTGTCTTCACCTCACCCACAGGAGATGCCTCTGCCTGCTCCAGTCCGTGCCATCGATTTGACTGCAAATGTGGCCTTGTGGGATAATCTATGATATACATTGCTGAATGGTAAAATCAGAAACAGATTAGCTGCATAGAAAATGTCTGCATCTGACTGAGGTTCATTGCCTATGGGAGCAGGTACGTGGTGTAGAGAAGGATGGGACTTAGAGTCTGTGTTACTGTCGAGCCTTTAAAAGAATATCAACATACAAAGAATAGGTATAGATCCCATGGATTAAGCATTTCCTTCAGGCCAACTCAAGGGGAGAAAATATTTGTGAAAATATAGACTTGGAAGTCCTGACCTCACAGGGTACTGATAAACTCTCAGGTATTGTTGAGTGCCTTTCAAAATAAAATTTTGATGAATGGTTGAGTCATGTGCCTTTGGATTATTGTGAATGCTCTGCCAGCCTTCATGAGCTGATGGAAGAAATGTGACAGCAATTCCCCAAATAACAATTTGTTGTTGAGCCAAATTGGATGATATCACAGTCTTAGGCTGAACTTAGAAGAAACACCTCCACCACACATCAGCAACAGTCCTCCATCACCATGACCATGAGTTGCTTCTTCCAATTTGGAGGGGTCACTATTGACATGAGCAAGTTTAGTATATGATTTTGACCCATATTGATGAAGAGGGGTGGACACATGTGGATTTAGCAAGGTCCAGCTTATTTGGGATTAGCATTTAACCACTCCTAACAAAAACATGACTTTTTGCGTCTTGCTAATTTCTTACCACGGGGTTAAGTGTTGGTTCTCTCATATCATTTGGCCACTTAAGTCAAGTCACCAAGGGAGGAGTGAAATAAAAATTATTTTGGTCACGGATATCCATCAGAAAAGGCGTTTATAGAGTTTTAAACATTGCCTGCCTCGCCTCGGTGTATAAATTACCGGACTTGAAAAAAAACCCTTTGAGATTGAAGATGCCTCGACTATCTTGTTGGGGTAGTTCTTATACGGGGCAATACGTTGGAGATATCCGCAGGTGAACACTATACATTTACAATGAAGTGTCCACTTATGACAAAGAGATTCATTCCATTGTGCAAACTTTCTTAATGGAAACATTACATTTTGGAAAAAACGGTCATCCACATGAACCTGGAATCCCATGGTTCATACGTTTGAGAGTTGTATAACGATCACCATCGAAGTGGGTCCACATACCTTGCGACGTTTCATTTGAACATGAAGTATAATAAGAACGGCACTATTAAATATTCATGGAGGCCCACTCAATCGACACCGATCATCGGGCTAACCACCGACCGCCAAATCTTGTTGACACGAGACTTCGATTAAATTTCCCTTCTCTCCCAAAGTGATCAAGGAATTGTTACACATGCAAGACACTCTTGGAGGGTAACAGTTCAGGTACTACCCTGGGGATGCAACGCCTGTGTCCCCGCAGGGGGGACACCTTTGTATTCCTTAATGAAATGTGCCAAGATGATTTGGGAGACGCACTACAATCTAGTGGATTAGAATTTTTGGGTTGAGAAAAGCCATTGGTAGTCTTTGCATAAATATTCTATTGGCCAAACATAAAATAGGGATGTCAGAGAAATGGCTCAAACCCTCATTGTGCCGCCATTTTCAAAGTAGGCCATCGAGAAGTAAGGCCTCTATACTCCTCTACCTACCTAGTTGACCTTGAGGAATCCCATTTCAACGGATGCATATTCCCAACCTTCCTTCTCTGTATGCTTGACCGTATGTTTGAGTCATCGTGGATTTCTCAGGTGTTGTTACTAGTGGAGGCAGCATGCGAAAGAGGTGTATCTTATTTCGCAAAGAAACCACTACTAAACTCTTGTTTGAACGAGTGTGGGTACACTTTGGGATCCAGTCTGTGTCCTCATATCGGGACGATGGGTTCTCAGTAAATTTTGGTCCAACTTCTACTTAATGTCAACCGCTACAAGTCCACAACTTTGTCCCACCAATGATGGCCGAGAAAAGGTCATTAATAGGATGATCATACACATTTTAACGTATACAGCTCAATCCAATCACGCACATGGGATGAAACCTCCCCTATGTAAAACAAAAATATATTTGAGCCTCACAGCTGAGCAAACCACAACCCATTTCGAGTGAGCTTGAAGATTCCAACCAACATGTCCCATTGATGACATGCAATACACGGCTTCTCAGGCGGTCGTCTGTGTCCGGTTTGAAGCTGTGGGTACAACCGTGATAAAATTCAAAATTTCCTCCAATAGGTTCAGAAATATTGAACCAATCCAAATTGGTAAACAACGACATGATCAACATGGTGCTTTAACTTCAAGGTGGGCGACAGTGTGGCTACATTTGCGAAGGAGAGCGCCTCGTTGGAGCCCCCGATTAAGATTTGCACCAACAAGGTATGGAGCCATACACCATCACACGGAGGTTGTGAGGAAAATTCCTTGAGCTAAGTATTCACAAAATTTCCTTTTTCTACCTAGTGTTCAGCGATTACCTTGAGCATACTTTCCACCTCTTTGGACTGTCCAACATGGAAGAACAACTCACACCAATAGAGTTAAACCCAAAATGCATGGAACAAGCCCCACAATGATCAGATCTGGATTTGTAGATCAGAACACTGCCTTCAACATGGGATCCAACTATGGGATTTTCCACAGCGACTGACTCCTTCACCGACGGTAGTACCCGGACAAATTGACAATTTCCTCATCTCATGGAGGAACTCAACGCAATGTGGACCATTGCTTCTAAGGGGGAAAGATGATCAGGGTGGATATTGGTGGCAACCACCTATTCATGGACCCCACCATTGTTCTTGGGTGCTAAATACTACACGTAATTGTAACACAAATTTTATTTTGTGGTTTTTAGGTCTTCGAACTTTCGGGTGGTTTTGAGCCCTAAATGATTTTTGAGAAATACCTTTGAAAAGTATGAGTCAAAGATGAAATATTCACTATTATGATTATGGTCTGATGGAGAAATATTTCTAATGAAAGGGTATCATATCGTCAAATGAAAATCGTATACCCAGTATAAGCATTGAGAAATTGATGTACAAATTTTAGCAGTGTTATGGTTGACGTTTCATCTCCTAGAAGTTATTTTTTTTTTTTTTTGGATGTTTAGGGTTTTCCATTGTTCTCAATAATAAATATTCCTTTGAGCACTCAGCAGCAACACAATTGAAACTGTAAGCTAATACATCTTCTGAATAAGCTTCTAAGCATGCACAACTAGTTTTATTTCCATTCTGTATACGCAAAGCATGTTTGGGTTAGCAGTAATGAAATGAAGTCTTATTTTAAAAATATAAATGTTCTGTATATTTTGTTTTTTATTGCGTTCTTGTAAGTCCGGATGTAATATTCTTCTGCACCCATGTCCAACACTCCAACCATCCCATACCATTACGTATTTTGTGGCTGTGGTCTATGTTGTTGTTGTGGCCTATGTCACTGTCCAACTACATTAAACTTATTTTTCAATGCATGTTTCTTTCTCTTCGTTATAAGGCACTTTTCTTTTGGTTTTCATTTACCTTTTTCCTTCCCTTTCCATCCTTGTTGAGGCCTCATTTTGCACTTTGTTATTTATACTTGGGTGCTTCAGCTTTTATTTAGCTTCCTCAAGTGGCTTGGGCTATACATGCCTCAATCATTCTCTGAGTAGTGACCAAACATAGAAAAATTGATGAGGTATTGCTTTCCTGTCTTTGAATATGTTACATACCTCGGTATCTCCAAAGAAATTTATTATGTATACTCATTTGTCATTGATCCCATATTTAGCTCATTAAATTGTTTAATGCTTGCTTTCATAGTACCTCTCTAACAAATATTTCTTCCTAAAAATCCTATTGAACTCATGTGACTCCAAGTCCTATTGTATCACAGTGTCTTCATTGCTTACATCTTCCCACCAGATGTTTGGCCCCCACCTCTAAAACTGAAAGATGAAAATTTTTGCCTTCATGTTATGTCAAGTACTCATACAACTCAAAGACTTTCTTCATCCAAATATCTGGCTTCAAACTCTTTGGTTTTATTGGTCCCCATTAAAAATTAGGTGAAAATTGTTTTCTTAAAATTCATCAAGCATGCCATCACTTATTACTCCTCCTGTAAAAAATTGATCCCCAAATAACTAATCAATGATCATGATGTCTATTTGAACCAAGAATAGAATGGTACTGTGCTGCCTCATCACCCCACCTGGCCAAGGTGTCCAATAGCCTACCATCTCAATGTATCTACTTTACTCCGCTTTTGTCTACTAGGATACCCTCACCCACACCATGCCATTGGTTTGTCCTCGTGTCCATAAGCCCGATCCCAAGCAAGTGGTCCTTGTTTCTACAAATCTAACAGCTATGAAGAAGTATTGCATTCACCTACGCTTGTTTCTCCTGTTCTTGTATAGAGATTTGCACTGAGCAATACTTCCCAACTCATGTTTTCTTCCTTTAGGCCTCAATGTGTTTTCCAAATCGGAGAAAATTCGCACCATGCGCTCACTTATGACTCACAGAGTCATTGTAATTGACAAACTCCCCACTGTCAGCAATATTTGATCTTCTGTATAGGGGTATAATATGTTAGAATAAACCAAATAAAAATAAATCGACGTACTTTAGTGTAATTTGAGGGAGATAATTCCTGCAAGATCGATCAAGTGTATAATACATGTATAGATATAATCATGATATCATATAAAAATATAATTGTTGGCGTATAAACACATAAATGTCATCACAGTTTGGATTCTAATCATCCATGCATAAATATGCTTTATACCAATGCAAGTTTGACCACACACAATCTGGCTTGGGTATATATTAACATAAACAACATGTGTGTGCAGGCGACAATGCACATATTTGTTACATGACATACACATACCTTTGAAAACATGACTAATGCAAATACTAACAAACGAAAAGTACGTGCAAATGTGTAACCATATACAACAAGTGTGCATGGACAATACACATAAACATAAACAACACACAGTCAATCATACATCCATGAAAACAAGTTGATAACAACATCATTAGCCACTCACATGGTGACACCACATGCACCATGGAAAACACAACAAAGATTCTGTTTTAAAATACTATGGGCAAAGGCACACGGCAACAAATAGAAAAACATCATCATTTAATGCCATCCGGTTTGAGATTTGAACCATGCTGCGATACCACTATGTAACACCCTCTTTAAATCTACCTAAGTAATCGACCAACGAACAAGCATGTGAGCGAGGCTACTAATATGAGATTCAAACTCCTATATGACTTTGAGGAAGTGGAACCGATGAAAACATAACAAACAAGCCTTTTAACACTGTCAGTGACATCCCTGGGAGGTAACCCAACCTTCCAGGGCCTTGTTCCTGAGAGGAAATAGTTTTTAACCCATTTGAGCTTAGTGCCGGAAATTAAGGGCAAGCGAGTTATAATACTTATCCCCGAGCTTGCTTGTTATGGTAACAATTATGGCCCCAAAAATCGAGTTTTGGGGCCCACAGCAACTTCAAGATTCATGCCACATTTTAGCCCACGAGCCCGGTCACTTCCTACGACTTCTTGTAACTTAAGGGGATAAACGTTGAAACAAGAAAATGTAAGCAATCAAATCTTGTCGAAGACTCATTGACACAACCATGACGGGCATTTCGTCAAACCTTTTAAACACAACATCTACGGTGTAAACAACAACAATAAACATGGGGTCTAATACTTATTTGAGAATCGCTAAGAAGCATTGGTCCCTTACATCATATACGCAATACACTCTATTTAACCATGAATACATTTTTATATTCATTTCTAGGAAAAAACATATATAGAGCCATACATCATGGTTGATAAAATAAAAACTTATAGCCAACATGGTAGCAACTTGAAAATACATGGATATAACATCAATGAAATCACTTAATAAAAAATACATTTGCATATCAAATACCAAAGGAATGAGCTTCTGTTCGTAGGTATAAGAAGCAACTTGAGAGATGGGACTTCGACGTTCCATTTGAACACATCTGATTCAGGTTGAGCCAAACATCTCTTTAGCCAATCACCCTCGTGCCATATTCCAAACATGAATGTGGGACTCAAACAAAAAAAACCAACCGGGGCATCCACAGGCTAAACCACCTCATCCTCATCAATCATAAGCAGATTTACCATGATCTACACCTGGAAGTCACTTGACGACAAAAGCATGGATGTCATTGGATTCCTCTCTACCCTAAACCATGAAATTTTCTTTGTCTCCTAGTCTCTCGGGCTTACCCAGCTCACGGTCGGGAATTAGGGGTCACTAGGCCTAAACCTAGACCTACTCTCCGGGATTTACCTGGCTCCCGGACACAGATTCCTGAGCCTAAAATGGAGAAGCAAAGCCACCACCTCTCGGACTTTACCACAATCACAGAGTCCAAATCGGGATTTACTAGGCCCTAAACCAAGGCATAGTGAGCGGTTCTATAATGATTAGGATATACGCCTCACTCAACTTTGAATCAATCTAGTGTCTGACTAAAACAAAACATGGGGAGCTCCCAACACCATGGCTATCTAGAAATGACAAAGGCTAGGTTGACCTGCCTATCACAGAAAGCCAGGAAACCCGACGCAGGAACAACAAGGAGCATACATGAAGAAATACCATGCATGTCAAATCTAGTGGGGGAAATCATACATGCAAATCAATACCTTCAAGAAGAATCTGTTGTAGCTACTTGATTCACTGCTCCTCCTTGCTTGTTCCTCCTTCTTTGTCTTTCTTTCCATTCTTTCTCTAATGCAAAGTGCTCCAAAATTCCCAAGTGTTCAAGAGTGAGAGGGGAATGGAGAATGACAGAAGCTCAAAAAATGCTGTGACAAAAGGTATAGCTGATCCTCATAAGCCTTTTAGGGAAGGAGCTTATATTTTCTTCATTTTCCATTATTTTCATTTCAATTTCCTCCTCATGAAACTTGTGACCTTTTCATCTCCTTTTCTCCTAATTTCCATTATTTTCATAAATAAATATGCCAAAATTATATTTTCTTTCCAAAGCCTTTCCTTTGGTGCTAATTTCTCCTTGATAAACCAAATTGCTGGCCCAGATGTTTTCTCCCAACATTGAAGCAGATGTTTATGTGTGTTCATTATTTTTAACTTTTAGCCGCCAGAATTTTCACGAGCTTTACACTTGTTTGTGTCATCAAAATCAAAATCAAAATCAAAATAAAATAAAATAAAATAAAATAAAATAAAATAAAATAAAATAAAATAAAATAAAATAAAATCTGCCGATAAAATCTGCCGGCAAAATTTTCCGGCAAAATTTTCCGGCAAAATTTTATCCGGCAAAATAAAATCATCATCGCCTGGCGCCAGCGCCGCCGTTTTCAATTTTCAGCCGTGGCTGGCATTTCGCATTTATCCAGCGAAAACGCTTTCGCGTTTTTCGTGCCGCCGCCATTGGCGTGCTCAAAGGCCCTGCATATACAGCCAGCCAGAATCGAGAATGTAGAAACAGCCATTGTGCTAATCTCTCGCGGGAATTACTCGGCACTACGCTCCGGTATGTCCCGGGCCAGTCTGGAAAGCTGGTCTGGTAACGTGATGCAGTCATGCCATCACGCGCGCGCCGCTGTCTGGCAGGAGTGGCACGCTTGTGAATTAGGAAAATCAATCTTCCTTGATTGCACAATCCATTATGGAATCCCAATGAATTTATAATTTCACATGGGAAATTTTCTGCGAATACAATCGATAGTTATGTTCCCTTTAACCTCTTGTCTCCATTGCAGGTATTCCTCGGCGACATGCATACAATTATTAATAGCGAATTATCGGTTATGTATGATTGATCACTCATTGTGAATTAAATCTAATTTAATTCAGCAAGGACCTCTCGCTAGCTCATAACTTAGTTAGAACCGATTAAGCGAGGATTTTAACGCATTTAATTAGGTTAATTACACTTGCACCCCACTAATGCATCAATTTCCATTTGGACCCAAAAAATATTAGAATCCCTCTAGATGCCTCATCTTAGACCCTCAGTACTTGAATTTCTTTGTTAACTCGGTCATCATGACCAATTCGCTAACACAGAAGTTGTTGTCAGATGAAATTACAATTTATTGTCCAATTTATTTAAGGAAAAATAAATTAGACGCCCCACATTCCTCACTCACAATTTTCAAAATTCCTCACCGGTGTGGGTGCATTTTGTCAACTAAGTTTTCCAATCTCTTTGTTTCTTGTTGTGAAGGCTGACATTTCGAGAATTTGATGCGACCTTCACACAAATACACCATTGAAATCACATGCCCGATTCTCATGAGAAACTTCTCTTAAGCTCGATTTGCAGGAAGAGAACCAGCAATATGCCATCCTACTTCCTAGCGCAAGCGGAAGCCCATGGGTATGCAACATTCTTGAACACTCACATGATGATCTTGCTCTTGGAGGATGATCATGACCTCCCTTTAGCAACCCTTACTCGCCCTCGTGCACAAACCTACTTTAGGACTACATCTCTCTTCACCGCCTTGATGTGAGATGGTGGGAATACATGTCAAACATGCTAATAGTCAAGTGATAAGGCATGCCAAGATGTGCAAGGGTGTGTCAATACATGTCGGGGAATGTCAAGACAACAAAAGGAGAGAAAAAAGTTAAACTACAAGGAAATGAACACATAAGAGGGTTAATAAGTCATCCAATTTACCTTTTCAAAGAGGGCATACTGAAGCACACCAACACTAGGCAACAATAGGTGCCAAGTGCAAAGTCTTAGTGCATTCTAAGTGCAGTATTCCTTTGTTGCTTCTCATCTACTTTCCACGACAAGTAATCACAAATAAATTTAATATTAAACCATGTAAAATATTACCAAAGGCATCTCCAACGTATTCACACATGCTAAGACTTTCCAAGCACCAACACGTGCCAAGCGCTGATATGTGTCAAGAACTAGTGTTATGCATGTTATGAAGTGGAAAGGGAATGTTGAAGAGTGCTAAAGTGTGCTAGAGAGTGATAATGCATGTTCATGAGTGTTAAGGATTTCTAGGAAAAAATGTTAAGGGAGCACTAAGTAGAAATTCATGAAGATTAATGAATGTGCAGGAACGTCATGAGAGACTAGTGTTAATGAGTGTTAGTTGTCATGCCAAGGAGGGAGTTGCCAAGGTATGCTAAGCATTGGTAAGGCATGCTAGGGAATATACGAGCATCGAGTCCCAAAGTGTGCTTGGGAGTTCCGAGTGTGCTAATTATATCATGTGCCAATTAATAGTGCCAAGACATGCCAATACATCTTTGAGTGCTAAGGAGATGTAGTGCGGGGGGACCGAAGTGTATCAATATGTGTCAAGGCAACAAAAGGAAGAACGATAAGAGGGTTAATAAGTCGGGACTTTATCTTTTGAAAAGGGCATGCTAGGCACACTAAATAATAGATTTTAATACATGCCAAGTGGCATTGTGTGCTGATGCTAATGTATGTCAATGCATTCCAACTAAGGTGTTCAGGGCATGCTAGGACTATGTCATGTACCAACATGTGAGGTTCGATGTTGTGCTAGCGCATGTCACCATGTGCTTGGCGTAAGTGTCATCTGGATATTACAGAGTACAAGATGTTCCAATACATGTGGGTGCTGAAATGTTAGTGTGTACTTAAACATTATTTAAAGGCATGCCCAGTTAGTGAGGATACTGTTGAGTCTTTCCTCATTAATAAATTGTCAGACTTGATTATGTATTAAATAATATGCTGTCCTACACACAATAAGTGGAACTTTATCCTAAAGAAATTTTTCTAGATAATAAACTTAATATATATATGAATCATTTGTTGACTCATACAAAATCTCTATTTGACTAGTTGTTACTTGAGGGAAATGATACACACTAATTACTTCTAAAAAATTCATTGACCCTAACCACTATGGCTTTGGACATATTATAAAAAATAATAAATCACAATAATGGTATTAAATCGTTAAATTTTGACAAAAAAATATATTAACGGGCACATAGCATCATCAAAAACTCATTCGAATGATCGATGATGACGGCCATTTTTTGGCGTACGAAAGTAACAAAACGAGCATTGGTGAGGTCATTAAAACTTCATCACTAGAAGTGTCACAAGGGTAGTGATGGGCCTTTTGTGACCCTCACAAAGTGTCATTCAAAATGTCTTTGGTGACGGACCATAAGGACCATCACTATATACACTGATGACGGTTTAATGATCAATGATGACGGACATTTTTTGACCGTCACCAAAAGTAACAAAAGAGCATTGGTGAGGGTCATTACAAATTCGTCACCGACGTCACCAAAAGAGAGAATTAGTGACGGGCCTTTACAACAACCCTCTCACCAAAAGTGTCATTGAAAATGTCTTTGGTGACGGACCATAAAGGACCATCACTATGTATACACTTACAATGACGGTTTTTTAAAGGCCGTCACCATATGTGACATTGGTGACGGACCTTAAAGGTCCGTCACAAGCATGACCCTCACCAATGTGCTTTTTTCTTGTAGTGAACTAACCCAAACTTTCCCTCTTCGTAATTGGTCATAAAAATTTCCCTTCCCACACCTCTATCTTGTGAATGAGAAACTTCACTTGCAATCACTTCCTTTGACATTGGCTCTGGCTCTTTCCCTTGAAACTACTCTATTATTACTTCCTCCAATCATCATTATGCTCTAACACTATCTTCCACGACCCTAGGCAATCCACATGATTAGAAGGTGATTTTAGCGCACTATGATTCCTTGTGTGCGGAGCACCTATGTGTTTCAAAATTGTCTAGTGTAGCACAATATTAATCCACATACACTACACCTCACAATATTTTGTTTGTTAATTATGTTTTATATAATTTTTTTAGCAGAATGTCATAACTTATTCACATAACTAATTATTAATATTGTCACATTTAATTCTCATTCCATAAATAAACTTGAATTATAAACTCATAAAATCGCAATAACTTCACAAGACATACATAATTATCAATTTATATCAAAATCAAATTTTTATCCTTTATTTTATTATAACAGTGAAATTACCAAAATTGGGCAACCACAAACCTCTGGCACAAATCCCTCCACATATAAGGTGAAACACCAAATTACAAATCGGTTGGAAAAATCACCAAATTGGATTCTTTGTCACATGAAACAGCAAAGCTGCAACTACAACCAAAAACACCAAATTTTGTTCCAAGAAGAAACCTATCATACTCATGTAGTATACCCTTCACAAAACTTCTCAAGTTCCTTGCCCACACCTTGTACTTTTCTTATACTCCATTTTTTTTATGTGCTTTCCTGACCCCATTTTACTTCATATTTCCTTCCAAGAGATCTCACCTTCGCTATATATTTATTGTGTGATGAAGGAAAGTGACTCATTTTTTCTTGTTGGCCTCCCTTCATGTGGGATCACATATATTTGACTTGTGTTGGCTTGTCCACATTATCTATGATTCATTCTATATTCTTTCCCCACCAACCCATCATTTAATACTTGTTCATTTGACATGGGTGGGGCACTTGTTTAGGTGAACACCCAATGTGGCACTTAAACCTTGTTCACACTCACTCACCACACATTACCCATTTCTTCAAGTCATTTGCATGCTTACTTTACTTTTTTAGGCTCTTTAACCTTCAATATGGGTGTTCACCATACAATGCGTTCTTTTTATCACACATTATCTTGCCTAAGTCATGCATGACCCATCACACCACTCTAGCTAGTTTAATCCACTAAGAATGATTTCACCTAAAGCTAATCCAACATCAATTGAGTGTTCCATCATCTTGCTAACCAAGGTGTCATGCCATTTCGGCTCAAACACTCGCCACAAGCCTAGAGGTTTTCTCTCCTCTTGTCACGAGGTCCCTTTCCGACATGGACCCGTTTCGTCACACAACTTTCCTATCCAAGCCCTCCTTGGCATGCATCCACTCATGCATAAGTCCTTAACCGATAACCCCATAATGTCACAATTTGTGCAATATAAGCATCACATTTCTTATGATGGAGATGTTTCCCACTATGAAAGTTGATCTAAATTTGAATGTTATGTTAATTTTGTTGTGCTAATTGCATATTCATATTTATATTAAAAGTGTTGATCTTTTCTTCTTGTACATGGGCTTATTGAAGTGCTTATGATCGATTAACACATAGTTTTGTGGAGATTAAGTTGAATACTTGAACATAAAATCATGGAAATTAAATGTTGAACAATAACAAATAAACACATAGAAAACCATCACAATTGAATCATTAACACTTTGTTTTGATGAAGGATTTCACCCCTCCTGGGCTACATCTCCTTGGTCCAGCTTCCATGCAATGGGAATTTTTATTAGCTAAATTGTGCAAATGATTATGTTTACAGTCTTTTATTGCCTCTGCAACCTGTTCTAGTGTGTCCAAAACATCAAAATCTACCAGGAATGACTCTTCCTGAGCCAAAATTGGTCGAAAATTTCTCCAGTTATGGTAAAAACAAATTTTCCTACAATATCTCCTCCAAATCTCAAGAAGACTCCAGATAACTCTGACAATTTGGTGGATTCCGCCGAAATAGGTGGGTCTGCTAACTCTACCGCCAATTAACAACTGGATTAATTAATAGTTAAGACCACACTTAATTGTGATAAGCGCATCTTAATTTCACCTTAACTTCATTTCCTAATTCATTTTTAATTAACATTTAACCCACAGTTTAGTGGAATAAACATGGATTAAGGAGTTAATACTCCGCCCATCGCATTCGGCTCTGACCACAGCCTTTGCAGTTTATTCATATGGGAGGGGGTTGGCCCCCATCGAACCTCCGCCATCGGATCCAACAAAGTTAAAATAGTGGTTGCAATTGTATAGGCTTAATACCCATAAGATATAGTAGGCAGTAAGGCGTTGGAACTGTGTCGGGTAGGTCATGGGTTTGACCCCGACCCCCACAACAAAGGTCTTATCCACAGTATTCATTCATCCCTTAAGTTAAAAACTTTGGTTAAATGAAATATTCCATCCATTATATCTGTTTCCTCCTGTCTATGGTTTAGACTTTGGTTATAAATATATATGCAACCCGAAATATATATGCGGTTAGAACTTTGGTTTATAACATAAATTCGGACTTTGACATAATCTTCGACCAGTTCCCAAGGGTTGGATGGGTCCACCAGAGGACGTCATCTAACCTGTTACTATTAGATGGACTAAAGTACACCATGTAAGACCAATTTTACCACAGTAAAATTTCTTTCACTATGAGAAATAACTTAATAACCCATAGTTTATTAAGTTATTTCTGGTTTAAATAGGAAACCCCAAGAGGAATAATTAAATAAATACTTATTTTTTTTATTTTCCTCTAGGGATAATTAACTAAACCATTGTTTAATTAATATTCCTGGTCATATTTAACCCAAAAAAGGAAAATTAATTAGATAAATCATTATTTATCTTATTATTTTCTAGGAATAATTATTTAAATCATTATTTAATAATATTCCTTGTTAAATTTGACTCAATCATTTATAATTAATTGAATAAATAATTATTTATTTAATTATTATTTAACCACATTCTTAAAATAATAAATAAATCATTAATTTATTTATTATTTCTAAGTAAATGGATTTGACCAAATTTAAATTCCTTTTCCCTCCAACAAAAATAATAAAATATTCCATAAAAGTTGGATCTAGATTTGGTTAATAATATTTTAATTATGCACCAATATCTCGACTAACTCAATATTTTGTTATAAATAGAAGGGTTTTCCATTCATTCACTACCATTTGTTGCCTTGAGATCACCTCCTGATATATAATTTTGGTCTGACTTTGATCCTCCATTGTTGTCATATTTCTCTAGTTTTTTCTTATGAGCTCCCTTTCAGTTCCATTTTTGTTTAGGTTTTCTGCACCATCAAGAGAGAGAGATCTTGGATCTAAAACAATGAGGACATATAAGAACACATACCATTGAGAGGGACAGGTAACATATTTCTATGTTCCCTTCCCAGGTGTCATAATACAAAAAATTCTTTATAAATTCTTTTCTTGTCCATTGGATGAATGGAGAAAACTCTTGCTTATTTTTGTTGTTTAATGGCTTTAACTACATAGATCTATATTTTTTGTAGCATTTATTCTGATCACCTACTCTAGATCCAAGGAAATTGATGACCACATTTGATGTTAGGGTTGTTTCTTATGCAGAGCTAAAGTGAGATTTTTTGTTCACTTGCGATCAAAATTCACACTAACACCTCGCGACTCCACAAGGGTTTTTAATTACGACCTATGTCATTTTTTAGATCCCTGCATGACCAGCTACTTCAACCCCTAGGTTTTTTCTTCAGATTCTTATTTTTCATTCCTTGATGTTTTTTTAAACATTTTTAACCATAAAATAGTAAAAATTCGAACTTTTGTGTGTTTTTGGGCCTTTTGTGCAAGTAACAGGTATCAACCGCAACAGAGACGACACTTTTTTCTGAAACCTGCTCTCGAGATAGCTGAAAGTGAAGGTCACATTTTTTGGCCCAAAACATGCTGCCTCAGCTCTTAGGTAGCAGATAACTACCCAAAAACTGTGACCTCGATGGAAAACAGGTCTGAACCTATGAATTGCACTTTTTGCAGGATTTTTTCAGTAATTTTTTAGGGTTTGTATGGGACACTGTTCAGGGTTTTCTGACCTCCATATTTACCCATATGGACTTGTACTTGCTTATTTTTACTGATCGAAGTAGGAACCAAGCCCCCTAGGGCTTCAGTATGCTTCCACCATTTTAGGAGGAGCTTAGCTGAAGCAGGTCTTCTGGGATTTTAGTGTTTTTCAACCATTTTTTTTAGATCTAAACCTGCACTTTCAGATCCATTTCAGCTCAATTATTTATCCATCCAAAACACCTCTTTTCAATTTTTTTTTAGTCCTCCTATAGGGTCTCCTCCATTTCCCTTTCCGTTGTAGCCTTTTGCCACCTGTTTTTCAGCATTTTTCCCTCCCGTTTCTTGTTGTTTTCTACACCTCTTTCTACCTAATCTGACCCTTAGATCCCTATCCCTCTTGACCTTAGATCCATTAGCCATTTTCTATGTTTTGACTAGATTTCGCTCACCATAGACTAGTTTTTGGGAAGCCCTCCTCCTCGTGTTAAAATTTATGCATCTTTAGCTATTTATTTTACTGTCACTTTCAGTTTCCTTTATTGTCTCTTTCAGTTTTATTTACAGTTATACATCATATTTTTTTTTTTTTCTCTACACACTTCTGGGATTAATTAAAATTAACACACTTATCACACACATGCACAACTAATGCAAAGAGCGCCTAGTTTACACTGCCAGACCAAGACTTAAACATTATAATCAATTGATCTGCACCTCCCTGCCCTTGTTTACCTCTCTTCCTTATTGGGTTTTATGTTTCTTTCCCATCATTATGCCCCCAAGACGCTTATCCTGGAGACTCCAAGGTCTTCATCATTAGTTTCCATTAGAAATATTTACCCCACTGCGTAAGGTTCAAGTTCATCCTCCACCAGGTCCCCATTCCAACTCTGATTCTAGTTCATCGGGTTCCACTTCTATGTCTATCCCCAATTCTTCTCCACCTTTCACCTTCATCATGTATGGTGCAAAACCTACCTCTGGTGGCAGCCCTAGCTCTAATTCTGGAACCGCTACTAGTGGAACCGTAACATGAACAATTCCAGCTGCTCCCTTGCTTCCTTACATGGAAAGCCTAAGCCTTCCTGATTTCAGCTAGTTGATTAATGACCCCATACACCATGATATAGGTTGGCTTGCTATGCCAACCAAGTTTCATTCAAAATCTATAAGTTTGAAGGGAATGCTGGAGAGGATCCTACCAACCATTTTTTTTCTTTCCACATGTGGTGTTCGCCTAACTCTATCACTGATGACTCTATCCGTCTTCGGTTATTCCAGTGTACGCTTACTAGAGAAGCTTCCAAGTGGTATGTCGACCAGGCCTCCTGCTCTCATACTAATTTTTTGAATCTTGCAAAGGAATTTCTATCCTAATTCCAGCTTCCCCTTCACTATGACACCGATACAAAACTTTTGACCTCTTTCTGTCAAACTTCTACCACCCACCTTTCTCACCATGTTCAAGAATGGTGTAGAAGAAAGAGCCTATGCTGAGCTCTTTTTTTTAAAGACCATGTCTACATGGACTGGTTTCTCATATCCCTTTTGCCCTCCATTGATAAATATGTCACCTCCCACTTTCCTCAAACTGAGGAAGAAGCCCTCCAAATTGCATTGACATATGAGTTTATCTACGCGCAACCTGGTTATGTTTATACTGTCTTACCTCATCTCCCTAGACCTGGTGATGCTAATGCACCGGGGGCATCCCATGAGGCTGACGGTATTTTTGAATCCCTTTCACATCCGTACACTCATCCTCTTATGGGTTATGGTTTCCCTCAGGGAGGGGCCAACTCCTTTAGCACTTTCCCCCCTCTCGGAAGTATGTATCCAAGACACGGCATGCCTCACGCCTTTGCCCAACCACATCCTCCGATTCTAGGGCCTTATTTTTCCCAACCTTTTTACCCCACTGTTTCTCAACCTCCTTACTATCTATATCCACAACCTAGTGCTCTAGCTCCTCCAACACAAGCACCCCCCCCTCCCATGCCTTCTTAAGCTCCACAGTAGTAGCCACCCCCCCCGCCCCTTAGGTTCAGATGTATGTGAAACAAAGTGCGACTAATCCTCCCACTTCCAAAAATAAGAGGAAAGGTAACCATAACCAACCCACTCTAGGTAATCCAGGAAACAATCCCCAAGGGAATACATCTAACACTACAACCCAGCAAGAGGGCAATCAGCCCAAGCAGGACAGGCCTCTTCGCACGAATCAGCCTTGTTCTTATTGCGGTTTCCATGGTCACTATACCCATTATTCTCCCCTTTTACCTCAAATGCATCAAATGTGGGAAGCTCAAGCAGCATCTCGAGGATAGCAAGCCTCTTCTTCGGTTCCTCCTAACACTACACCTATCCAACCGACTGTGTTTACCAATCCTTTTCCTCAGCAAGGATATGTGGCTGCCCAACCCCCTAAAAGTTAGGTGGCCACTGAACCTCCCCCATTTGGTACTTCTTATTACCAGATCCTCATGATGAACTCTGACTAGGCCAATATCGTCGATCTCAACCTTCAGACTCAGTCGCTCGAGTACACCAAGCCTTCCGCTACGTTCGCAACTAATCCCCCATATTCGGGTCCCATAGAGCCAATTTCGACACCCAATGGTCCTTTATATATCTGTCAGCCTAAGGCAGAGGTACATACCAATATCCCCAAGGGACCGTTACACCGAAACACTGCTTCTGGTAAAGTCACCCACATCTACAGTATAGTAGATGACTTGGTGCAATCCCCTGCCACCATGTCAAGGCTGGAAGTCCTCTAGTCATGCCCTTCACAAAAAAAATCTCTACTAACATCGGCACTATGGATCCTTTAGATGATCATTTGATTGTCTTCGATGTTGACAAGTCATAGCATCCCCCTCTTCCTGCATCCGTCACCTTCCAAACACCTGTCAAGATCTAGAATGCCATCATCTCATGATGTATCATTGATGAGGGGGAACCCAATAGCGTGATGTATGCTTCTATTTAGAAGCAGCTCAGATCCCCTAAGTTATCCCCTTCCACTACCACCCTCCGTGTGTGGGATGACCACTCTTCCTAGCCCCTAGGCATGCTCCGCAATTGTCCTATTATGCTTGCGAGCAAAAATGTTTGTGTTGACATTGAAATCATTGATGCCCCCTTAGACTAAAACATTATATTGGGTCATAGCTACACCTATGTGATCTCTTTTGTCCCATCTGCAGTTCACCATAACATGCGCTTTCCTAAAAATGGAAAGATCTTCACTATAGATCAACTGACATATTATGAACCGAAGTCTCAGACCTCTCCAGAGTCCATTATTTCTTTGATGGCCAATAAACAAGAAATTGAACCTCCGGCGGGTTTCTCACCTGGAGTCTATAAATATTCCTCTTTTCTTGGTTCCTTCCCTGGTCTCCCCCCTCCTATCTCTAACCTTATCTTGTCGAATGTTTGCATGATGAAATCATCTCGGTTCGACCTCAAACGCTCTGGTTCGATTAGTCAGCAGCCTCACCCTTTGCAACTTGCTCCTAGTACTTTGACTCGGCCTCCAGAACCTCCTCCTCATGGCCCCTCATCTGTATCTGCTGTCCCTGATCCTATTTATCCTCCTAGAACAGTTGCCCCTAACCTTAACCATCTGGAATTTTTTCCGCCTAGCCATTGCCCCTATGGTCAGATATTGTTTCTTACTCCCCCTACTGGAGTATGTTTGGTACATGTTATGGCTACCTTGACCCTTTGCAACATGAACCTGGGGGTTGCAGTCTGGTACATTGATCACCCAACCAATACCCCGCCTGGTTAGCTCAAACCTTACACTAGTTTGACCCTGGTCCAATTGGTCATTATGACTCCTCCCTTTTCTTTTGTGCCTCGTCCACCTCAAAAGGAGTCTACTCCTATTGTGAAAGCCTCAGACGAGGAGGTCAAATATCACAAAATGGAACCTAAGGATAAGGCTACCTAGACAACACCTCCTCCTCCTAAGCTTCCAAAGCGTACACGTTTGTGTGCTTTATGTGATGTTGACGGTCATGACACCCATCATTTCCCTGAATTGCCTCGTATCAAACCCATGGTCAATGTCGTGTTTCTCAAGTCTGATGTCCTATAATTCCATGTTATTTTATCGACTTCAGCTAATAAACACAATATTGTGCACACAAACCACCCTTGTGCTTTGTGTCATCTTCATGGCCACTATACTCACCTCTATCCCCACCTTGTAGACTACCACACCTCCTTGGAAGTTTTTCTCCAATACGAGGCCAAGCACAACGAGTCCACTTCTCCCATACTTGTGCATTATGCTTAGGCAAAACTAGAGGACACATCCAATCCCATTGACTTTCCCCCTCTTGATGTCGAGATGACGAAGCCTTCAGCCACTATCCTATACCTGTCATCATCTATGAAATCCATGGTGGAAGAACACTCTATGGAATCCCCTTCTGTTCCACCCGACGTCCCTTCAAATATCACTTTGGGCTCAACATCGGTGGATCCTTCATCTACTTGTTCTTTTGTCACCCCATGTGACGATGCACATGTGACCCTCACTTCTCATGATGATGATTCAGGTAGCTTGGTTGCGTCATGTGGTCATCCTTCCACTAGTCACCCCATATTCTACTATGATGATGGCATTATGGAAGCATTTACCACCCCTGACTTTATCTATCTAGCCCATAATAAAAATGGCACCATATGTGTCTATGGTGACTTTTGCAACCTCAGCACAAGTTTTCCCCAAGGCAGTTCCCCCAAACCATCCATTATTCAATGTGTGGGGGGTATAAATTCTACCCATAGCATTCCCCCTAGCAGTGCTTGTTTGATTTATGCCTTGTGTTAAGGTTGCCAACATTATTCATCATCCTCGCATATGTTGTCTTGTGGCACCTTTCATATGGATCGCCCATCCACACCGTATATCGGTTATGTCGATGGTGCAAGTCGCTACTCCTGGAGCCTAGCCTCGGTATCCTAACCCATTTTCATCCCCTTGCATTCGCTTCTTGTCTCTAATGGCGTATGAATTGGTGCTGCCACCAATAGCTAGGCCGAATATGATGCAGTGATAGGTTTTTTAGTCGATTCCGTTGACCGTCACATCCTTCACCTTCATGTTCGTTTATATTCTTTGTTACTTGTCATGCAATTGAATGGTGTCTATCATGCACATAATCCTGTCCTTTTTATAAGATATTTACGAGTGAAGCTCTTAATGCATGAATTTGAAATCATTACATTCAGCCATGTACCCAGAGCCCAGAATCACGATATAGATAACATTGCAAACAATATTCTAGATTGGCATTTATCACATGCATTCAACACAAAAAAATAACCATAAACCATAAAATGATGCATATCCATAATATGTGTCGTTAAAAATATACAATGTTTTGGAGTCCATTAACTCTAATACATATGACATGCCCATATCATGTTACAAAAAACCAAAACTGGGAGCACCTCATGCCCCTACGTCTAATCACTATCTAAAGGGTCCCAGGCTAAGGGCTTGGCTCGTGCAGCCTGTAGATAATGCATCCCCTATCCAACCATTTCCATGCGCCACATGACTTCTCGCCACCCTGACGGTAGAAAAATACATGTATATATGTACTGTTCATCAAGGTCGTGCCATCTGCGCTCAAAAAATCTGATCAGCAGCCTCTCACATCTATGGTGGATATCCTCCAGGAGGGCCACTACTTCGTCATTTTGCATTCCCCTCGATCCACTAGGTCATGCAACTCCTCACATTATGGGTCATCCCATATACCCGACCAGTTTCACCGGTGTTATATCTGCATACCAAAAGTAAAATAATCAATACCATATACAATATTCTAAAGTTTAAAATGCACCATAAAAGATAAGAAACTTTTCACTTACCATTTGGCCCCCATGCTCGACCTGGAGGAAGTGTAAATTCTGGGTCCCCATGATATTTCATCCCACTGTATGGATATTCATCTATGTACAATGGCATCTGATCCCAATGCACAAAAAATTGGGTCGGAACACCTGTCTGACCTCCCCTCCTCCTCCTCTACACAGCAGTCACCCCAACGGTGCATCTTGGGCTCTCGCAGGCCCCCATCCTAGATCTGTATACCATGCTAAAGTGTCGCGATCTTCTTAAACAAGAGTGAGCAAAGCACTATGCCATATGCACAGTCATGCTTAACCTATTTCTTGCACAACTACATCTGTCATTTCAATGACAACAACGTCATCTAGGCCCACCCATAGTAGGTCCCACTAAATACTCCCTCAACCATCATCATTTTCCCCCCAGTGATGTGGTGGAGTGCCTAGTTGCGTAGGATCTGCAGTATCGTTACGGCCACAACATGAGTTTCTGGCCTCTCTAAATCTCTGATCGATATTCATGTGCCTTTCACGTGGACACCCGGTCGACAGTGGTGCTCTACAAATTCCATAGTGTTCCTCCCTCATGGTAACACTAGCTGTGTGTTCCCCACCATCCCTAGTGGTAGGAGACCAGTCAGGAAGTATATATCATGGATTGTTAGCTCGATCTAGTTCCCCTGCACTATAAAGATCTCATGATATGGGTACCAATAGATGACTATCCAAGCCAACAAGGGCTCTCCTGCCCTCATCAATGGGTTCTCCAAAAATTTAAGGACCCTGAACTTGGCCAATACAGCTTGGACTGCATGATCCTCTTGAATCTCTAGTTGATCCTCAACTTTTCCATAGCTGCACAAAAGCATCATGTCTGTCATCATATAGAAAGGAAAGACTATCTCATAACCATAAATCCCATCTCTAAGCCAAAAAACAACATTAAAAACCCCTCTCTCTAACAAGTCACACTTTTCAATCCATTTCCTGGGACAGGTTGCAGTTTTCTGCCCAGTACCTACTACCCAAGTCTCAGAAAAGGCCCCAAAATGTGCGACCATGCCATGAAGACTCAGTAGGGGTCTGTTCCTGAGCTCTGGGTGCCTAATCTGAAACTTTAATCCACTAAATTGAAAGAGTATGGTTAGGCCTCTTACCTACAACTGACGGATCTCGATTCCAACAGACGGTTTGTCCGCTATGACCGTCGCAAGATTTAGGGCCTTTTCTCCTCTCTACATTCACCACAACTACACTTTACAATGAACCAAATTGGAGGGAAAATTCATTATTAAAAGAGAAACCCCATATTTTTCTTTCACTAATTACGAACAAACCATAGCTTAGTTTTACAAACTGTCAGCACCATTGGAAAGCTCTCACCGAGCATTCAAATAGGTATCATTTTGTTTTTTGTGATTTGACACTTCACCCAGAAGCCTTTTTTCCAATAAGAGTCACTTCACCCCTTATCAAAATCAAATTTCTTCACTTGAGACACTTTTACTTGGGGAACCACTTTGCCTTCATACTTTTCAATGCTCATTTTGATTCTCATCATGAGTAACCATCTTGTGTTCATGTTCTTATGGTCCACATTGGGCCTCTTCTGTGTGGGAGCATCATTCAGTCACCCTTGTTTAGAGCATCTGAGTTGAGCCATCATTGCATCCATGGAGTTTGTCCTGAGTTCCCTTTTTTTGCCGTCATGGTCTTCCATCCTTCACTAATTTATACCTCTCTCATGTTGCACATTTTGACCCCCAGTCATGTTGTCCCCTATCCCCTCCAAAATCAAGTCAGCAACTGTCAGGTTATCCATGCCCTTTATGCTCTAATAAGGGAAGTCGGTAGCCCGCTACTCAGTACTCCCGATTTCAAAATCATTGCTGATGTTAGTCTATCATTCTCTCTACTATTATCCCTCGTGCCTTAGTTGAGGATCTCTTATTGCCTCACCTATGGCAGACCTCCTTCTGTCAACATCAACTTATTCATTCCAGAAGACAGGTCTAGAGGGCGGTGTACCTTGGTTCCAACTTCCACTCTTTTTTGGTGCCTAGGATTAGGCAAAGGGACTGTTACACCGTTTTTTGGTCATCTAACCTATTATCATTAGATGGACCCAAGTACACCATGTAAGACCAATTTTACCCTAAGTAAAATTGCCTTCACTATGTTAAAACAGGAAACCCCAAAAGGAAATATTAAACAAACCTATATTTGTTTGATTTTCCTCATGGAATAATTAATTAAACCATAATTTAATTATTATTCCTAGTCATGTTTAACCCAAAATCAAAGAAATTAATTAGATAAACCTTTATTTATCTTATTATTTTCAAGGAATAATTATTTAAACCTTATTTAGATAATATTCCTTGTTAAATATGACCAAATCACCCACAAATAATTAAATAAATCATTATTTATTTAATTATCTTCCAACCACTTCCTTAAATAATTAAATAAATCATTATTTATTTGATTATCTTCTAACCACTTCCTTAAAAAGATAAATAAATCATTTATTTATTTATTTTTGACAAATTAAGGGATTTGACCTAAGTCAAATACCTTTTCCCTCCAACAAATATAATAAAATATTCCATAAAAAGTGGATCTAGATCTGGTTAACCCATGCCCCAAGATCTAGAATGACCCAATATTTTTTTATAAATAGGAGGTTTTTTCCCATCATTCTTCACTTTTTGTTGCCTATTAGATCACTCTGGATCTATACACTTGGTCCCATTTTTCCATCATTTGTTGTGTGAGCTCCCATTGAGCTCCTTTCTTTGCATTGGGTTTTCTACATCAACAAGAGAGATAAGTCTTAGATCTGAAGTGCTGAGGACTTCCAAGAACCCATCCCACTGAGGAGAATTAGATACGCCTTCTTTTTTTCCTCCCAGGTGCCCGATTAATACAAAAATTCTTTCAAAAATTGTTCTTGTCTTGTCTATTGGTATATGGAGCAAACCCTTATTTTTACTGCTTAATGTCTTTCCATGCATAGATCTGGTGTTTTGCAGCTCTTTTCTTGTCTAACTAACCGCAGATCTGAAGATATTGGTAGCCACTTTTGTTGTTAGGGCTATTAGTTATGCGTAGCTAAAGTGGTCCTTTTTCGTACACTTCGACAAAGGATTCATACTAACAAATGGCGACTCCACACGGGTTTTAAATTACGACCGTTGTCGTTTTTCATATTCCTGCATATCCAACTACTTCAGACCCTAGGGTTTCTTTTCAGCTATTTATTTTTCCTATTTTTATGTTGTTTTTCTCACATAAAACCCTAAAACATCAAAATTTCTAACTTCCGTGTGTTTCTGGCCCTATTGCGCAGGTAAGCGACACCAGCCGCAACTGAGACGACAACTTTTCTGAAAATCTGCCGCCGAGACAACCTGAACGGGGGGTCGCACTTTTTGGCCCATAAACTGCGACCTATACCTCCAGGTCGCACTTTTCTACCCCTTTTCTGCGACCTGCACTGAAAATAGGTCAGAAACTGCGACCTGCCAGTTTTTCAGTGATTTTTCTGCAATTTTTCTGGGTTCTGCTGCAGCTTCTGTCAGGATCTTCCAGCCTCTGTCTCAGCCCGCCTTGACCAAGTTCTGATCTGTTTTTACTCATCTAAGTGGGAACCTAGCCCCCTAGGGCTTTAGTACTCTCCACTTTTTGTGGAAGAGTTTTAGCTGTTTCAACCGTCTGTTTTTCAGAGCTTCAGCCTCCTTTTTCCAGATCCGTTACCTCCCTTTTAGATCCATTGAAATCAGCTCTTCTACCTCTCAAATCACCTCCTGAAAATTTGTTTGGATCTACTTTTAGGGCCTCCTCCTTGCCCCCTCCACTTTTTTGCTGATTTCCTTCCTTTTTCCAGCCACCTTGCCTCTGTCTATTGGCTGTGATCTGCACCTCTTTTCAGCAGCTTTATCCTCTAGATCCCTGTCCCTTTTGACCCTAGATCTATTGGCCTCTTTTTATGTGTGTTTTGAATAGATTTTTTCCCTCTTTTAGAGTAGTTTTGAGAGACCCGCCTTCTTGGGTTCGATTGATGCATGGTTAGCTGTTAAATGTTCTGTTATTTCAGCAATCTATATTGTTCTCTGCAGATTTCTTTTCAGTTACGCAGCACACTTTTTCTTGCTCTCAAAACGAAAAGGGTTTAAAAATTAAAATTAACGCACATCACACACTGACCCTAAGTGAAGAAGTGCCTGGTTAACACCGCCTAGCAAAGACTCTAAAATCAATTGTCACTGCACCTCATCTTCCCTTGACGTTACTTGATTCTGTCCCTTTCTGCCCTTGTCGGTTTCCTTCTTCCTGTCATCATTGCGCCCCCAACGCGCCTTTCCCAGAGACATCTTGGCCTTCACCCTCAGTTTCCGGTTGATCGACCTGCTCCGCACCGCCGTCGTCGAGCCAGTCCACCTTCGAGTCCGCACTCCGACTCCTCTCCTGATTCATCAGGTCCTCCTTCTCCTCCCGGTTCTCCCCCTGTCACCTTCACTATGTCTGGTCCAGGGCCTAACGCTAGCGGTTCTCCCGGCCCTAATGCCGGCCCTACTACTAGCGGAACCACCACAGGAACTACCCCGGCCACCCCCGTGCTGCCGTACATTGCAGGCCTCAGCCTCCCCGATTTCCATCAGTTGATCAATGACCCCATTCACCACAATGCTAATTGGCCTGCTATGCCAACCAAGCTCCCCTCCGACATCCCTAAGTTTGAGGGCCTTAATGGAGAAGATCCAACCAATCACGTTCGATCTTTCGACATGTGGTGTTCCTCCAATTCCATTACCGATGACTCCATCCGTCTTCGTTTGTTCCAACGCACGCTTACGGGCGAAGCTTCTAAATGGTATGTCGAACAAGCCACCTCTACCCATACCACCTTTGAGACTCTTGCCCAAGCCTTTTTGTCGTATTTCCAGCTCCCTCTCCGATACGATACTGGCACGGAGCTCTTGACTTCCTTCAAGCAATCCTCTTCAACACGCCTTTCCACCCATGTTTATGAATGGCGAAGAAGACGGAGCTTATGTCGAGCCCCTCCCTTCGAAGATTGGGTTTATATGGACTGGTTCCTTCACACCATTCCAGCTCCCATCGGCAAAGATGTCGCCTCTCACTTTCCTCAAACCGAAGAAGCCGCCATCCAAATAGCCTTGAAATATGACCTGATCTACGCTCAATTTGGTTATGTTTATACCGTTCTTCCTGACCTCCCCAGGCCCGGTGGCGCTAACACCCCGGGGGCATCTCATTCCGCCGACGGTATCATTGGAGCCCTTTCCCATCCGTATGCTCAACCTCCTGTGGGCTATGGTCTCCCTCAGGGAGGGGCCAGCACCTCTAGCACTCTTCCCCCTCCCGGTAGCATGTATCCAGGATACGGCATGCCTCCTCCTTTTTCCCAACCTCCTGCTTACCTCAATGTTGTCCAACCTAACCCTTACCTTTATCCGCAGCCTGGTGCGCCAGCTCCTCCAGCATATGTGCTTCCATCTCCCTTGCCTCCTCCACACCCACAACAACACTTACAGCCCCCTCCAGGGAAAGTATTTGCACAGTAGGGTGCGACTAATCCCCCTTCTTCTCAAAGAAGGCGGAGAGGCAATCAAAACCAATCTGCCCCTGGTACCTGTGGACCCAATTTTGGTGTGGACCCTAACACCGTCAACCAGCAACAGGGCACTCAGCCCAAGCCGGACAGGCCGCTTCGCACAAATAAGCCTTGTTCGTGTTGTGGTGTTTACGGTCATTACACCCACGATTGTCCCCTCTTACCCCAGATGCGACAGATGTGGGAGTCTCAAGCCACATTGCGTGGACAACATGCCTCTCCTCATGCTCCTCCTAATGTGGCCACTACTCAACCAGCTGTGTTTATCGATCCCTTCCCTCAGCAAGGATTCGTAGCTACCCAACCGCCTGACAGCCAGGTCACCACTCCACCTTCTCTTTCTGGTTCCTTTGACTACCAGATCCTTATGATGCACTCCGATCCTTCCCCGACCGTCGACCTTCACCTTCAAACTCGGTCTCACCAGTACTCCAAGCCTCCCACTCAGTTTTCCCCTGATCCTCCCTCTTCAGGTTCTACAGAGCCTCTTTCGACATCCAGTGGCCCCTTACATATCCCTCAACCCAAATTTGAGGTCCATACCAAGATTCCTAAGGGACCCCTACGTCGAAACGCTACTTCCGGTCGAGCTGCTCATTCGTATAGTATAGTAGATGATTTGGCATAATCTCCTACTGCCATATCCACACTGGAACTCCTCCAGTCGTGCCCTTTCCAAAAGAAGGCTCTACTATCTTCCGTGGGCACTGTAGATCCTGTTGACGACCAGATGATTGTTTTCTATTCCATTCAATCAGACCATCCTCCTCTGCCTCCTTCCGTCACCTTCCAAATCCCAGTCAAAATCCAGAACGCCAATGTTTCCCAGTGCATAATTGATGAGGGGGCATCCACCTGCGTGATGTCCGCTTCAATTTGGAAGCAACTCGGATCCCCTGATTTGGCCCCGTCCACGATCACCCTTCGAGCATGGGACGACCATGCCTCCCAGCCCATTGGCCTGTTTCGTAATTGTCCTATCACCCTCGCTGGTAAGACTGTTTGCATTGACGTCGAAGTCATCGATGCCCCGCTAGACTACAATATTCTATTGGGGTGAAGCTACACCTATGCTATGTCTGATGTCCCATCCGCAATTTTCCGCAAGATGTCTTTCCCCCATAATGGAAAGATAGTCACCATTGACCAGTTGACATATCATGAGCAAACATATCAGAACTCACCTGAGACGACCATCTCTTCTCTAGCCAACAAACAAACCATCGATTCCTTGACCAGTGTCTCCCCCGACGTTTACAAAGATTCCTCCCTGCTTGGAACTTTCCCTAACCTTCCCCCTCCTCCTATCACTGATCCCAGCTTGTCGAATGTTTTCATGATGAAATCGTCCCAGGCTGCCCGTAAGCGGCCTGCCTCGGCTAGTTAGCAACCTCCCCCTCGCCCTCCGCAACCCGCTCCTAGCCATTCATCTCAGCCAGCTGGACCTCCTCCTTCTGGCCCTCCCCCTACAGCTTGTATCCCTGAACCCCCTTATCCTCCTGGATCGATTCCTCCTGGCCTTAACCATCTCGAAGCCGTCCCTCCTAGTCATTACCCTACTGGGCAGATCCCTTTCCTAGCTCCCCCTCCCGGAGTATATTCTGTCCCCGTCATGGCCACCCTCTCTCTCCCTAACTTGACCTTGGGCATACCGGTCTGGTACCTTGATCCCCTAGCCGCCACCCCTCCTGGTCACCCCAAACCCTACATGGCTTTGACACCTGTTCAACTGGTCCCCCTCACTTCCTCCATTGCCACTGTGCCCCCAGCACCTCCGCAGGACCCTTCTCCTGTTGTAACGGCTCCCGGGAAGAAAGGCAAAGCCCACAAGGGGACACCTAAAGACAAGACCACCACGACTGACTCGGCCCCTCCTCCGCCTACAAAGCCTTGTGCCTTATGTGATGTCACCGGTCATGCCACCCATGCTTGTCCCGAGTTGCCCCATATTTAGCCCATGGTTAAAGTCACGTTCCCCGAGTCTACGGTCCCTGAAGCCTCCATTCCTTCTTTGTCCGTAACCAAGAACCCCAAGACTCTCCGCACCAACAAACCCTGTGCTTTGTGCGGCGTTCATGGCCATTACTCCCACCATTGTCCTCACCTGACGCATTACCGTGCCTCTTTAGAGGTGATCCGAGAGTATGAGGTTGAACAAAATCAATCCGCCTCTCCCATCCTTGCGCAGTACGCTTCAGGTCAGCCTAAGGATCCCCCCGCTCCCATCGACATTCCCCCCCCTGATGTTCAGATGATGGAGTCTACTGTAACCATTCTTTACCTATCCTCCTTTCTAAGACACTTGGAGCCTAGCCCTTCTGCATCCTCCCCTGTTGTGTCCCTTGACCACCCCTTTCCTACCCATACACGAGATCACTCCACCCGTATCTCTGTTGACCTCCGCAGCCCGAGTCCTCACCATACTTCTGATAGCCCTCATATACCACCCTTTGATTTGTATATGAGTCATAGTCATAATGCTCCTTGCACTCCCTCCCGCGGTTGCCACCCCATGACTTATGTGCACTCACGTTGCCGTCATTGCCTCTCCTCCCCTCATTTGTTGTCTTGTCACACCATTTCGCAGGACCCCCCATCCACACCCTTTATCGGTTACGCCGATGGTGCAAGTCGTTACTCCCGGAATCTAGCCTCGGTAGGTTGGGCCATATTCACCCCTTTGCATGCCCTTGTTCTTTCTAATGGGGTCTGCATTGGTTCTGCCACCAACAATCAGGCCGAATATGATGTAGTGCGTGGTCTCTTAGCCGATGCCCTCTTTCATTGCATCCTCCATCTGCACGTTTGTTTGGATTCCCTACTTCTTGTAATGCAACTAAATGGTGTTTATCATGTGCATAACCCTGTGCTGTTTAGATGCTATTTATGAGTGAAACTCTTGATACGTGCATTTGAAACCATCACTTTCAACCATGTACCTCGAGAATAGAATCACTATGTAGATAGTATTGCAAACCATGTTCTAGATTGGCATTTATCACACACATTTCGTACAAGACAATAACATTCATAACCATCAAAAAACAAAACCGATACATATCCATAATATGTGTCGCAAAACATGTGTTTAGAGTCCATCTACTCTGATACATATGACATGCCCATAGCATGTTACAAAAAACCCAAAACTGGGGGCACCACCTGCCCCTACATACATAATAGGGGGCACCATATGCCCCACCCCTAATCACTATCTGGAGGATCCCGGGCCAATGGCTCTGCCCCTGCAGCATGTAGATCATGCATCGCCTGACCGGCCATCGCCATGCGCCGCATGACACCTCGCCATTCCGAGGGTAGACCAACACATGGCTCTATGAACTGGTCATCTAAGTCTTTCCACCCGCGCTCTGATACTCCGGTCAACAACCTTTCGCATCTACGGCGGATGTCCTCCAGTAGGGCAGCTACATCCTCATTATGTGCCACTCTCGACCCACTCGGACCTGTAGCTCCATCTGCTGCCGGTCGTCCCATATATCCAGCCGGTTTTACCGGTGCTATATCTGCATACCAAAAGTACATGAATCAATACCTTAAATTACTATTCAAAAAACTTTAACATGCCCACACAAGAATAGAAATAATTCACTTACCATCGGGCCCCCAAACTCGACCAGGCAGAGGTGGCAGGTCCGGATCTCCACAGTAGCTCATCCCACTATAGGGATAGTCGTCTATGTACAATGGCATCTGATCCCAATGGGCAAAAAACTCAGGTCGAAACACTCACCCGACCACCCCTCCTCCTCCTCTGCACAGTAGCCGTCCCCAACGACGCATCCTGGGCTCTCTCGGGCCCCCATCTGGAAGTTGTACACGAGGCCTCAAGGTCGGGATCTTCTCAAAGAAGAAGGCGCACAACAAAGTCCCATATGAGCAATCATGGTTCACCTGTCGCCTGCATAGCGACAACTGTCGCTTTAGCGACACCAACATCATTTGGGCCCACCCATAGTAAGTCCCACCCAGCACACTCTCCACAATCATCATCTGCCCCCCAGTGATGTGATGGAGCGCTTGGTTGCCCAGCATATGCAACACAGCTGCGGCCACTGCACGGGTTTCTCGCCTATCTAGATCCCCGATCGGTATTCGAGTCCCCTTGACTTGGAGACCCGGTCGACAATGACGCTCCACAAAATCCATGATATGTCGCCCCTGCGGCAATACTGGCTATGTGTTTCCCACCATCCCCAGTGGCAGGAGACCAGTCAGGAAATACACGTCCTAGACCGTCAGTTCGATCCTGTGCCCCTGCACTACAAAGACCTCCTGATCTGGATCCCAGTAACTGATAATCCGGGCCAATAATGGTTCTCCTGCTCTCATCAAAGGGTTCTCCAAAAACTTGAGAACCCCAAATCTGGCCAATACATGGTGGACGCCCTGATCCGCTTGGATCTCTGCCCGTAGTGTCCCCAGATCTCTCTCTCTCCAGTTAACCCGTAAATCTACCATACCTGCACAAACACATCATTTTTTTCAGCTTACAGATCAGGAAAACCATAACCAAACACCAAAACCCAACTTCCAGCAATAAAACAGCACCAAAACCCCCTCATCTCCCAGGTCGCAGTTTTCTGCCCATTTCTGGGACAGGTCGCACTTTTTTTCCTGAAACCTGCTTCCCAAGTCGCACTTTTTGGCCCAAAAAGTGTGACCCGGCCGTAGAGATGAAGGAGGGGTTTTTTCTGGATTTCTGGGCCCTAAACTGAAAGTTTAATCCATCAAAATGCAAGAGAAAGGTTAGGCCTCTTACCTGCAACCGACGGATCTCGATTCCAACGGTCGGTTTTTCCTCTACGTTCGCCGCAAGATTTAGGGCCTTCTCTCCTCTCTACATTCACCACAGCAACAATAGCAAATGAGTAATTTTGGAGGGAAAACTGCCTTATTAAAAGAGAACCCCTGTTTCTTCTTTCACCTGCTGTGACCACACCGTAGCCTCGTTTGAAAAACCGTCTGCACCGTTGGAAAGCTCTCACCGAGCCCTCAAATGGGTATCTGTTAGTGTTTTGTGATCTGATACTTCACCACGACACATTTTGTCCAAGAAGGGTCACTTCACCTCTCCTTAAAATCGAATTTCCTCACTTACGACACTTGTACTTGGGGCACCATCTTGCCTCCTTACTTGTCTTTATTCATGTTGATTTTCATCATGAGTTCCCATCTTGTACTCATGTTTCCACGGTCCCCCATTGGGGCCTTTACTGTGTGGCAGCACCATCGAGTCGCCCTTGTTTAGAGCATCCAAGTTGAGTCATCATTCCGTCCATGGAGTCTATACCTAGTCCCTTTGTACCCCACTATAGCCCTCCATCCTTCATTGCTTGGTCTCTCTCTTTTGTTGCACATTATGACCTTCAGTTCCATTTTCCCCTATCCCTTATGATATCGTGTCAGTTGATGCCATGTCATTCATGCCCTTTATGCTCTAACAAGGGAAGTCATCCATTCGCTACTTAGTCCTTCCCATTTTCACCATCGTCATTAGTGTCAGTTTGTTCGTCGCTCCACTACTTTCTCTCATGCCTTAGTTGAGGATGACTCATTGCGACAGACCTCCTTCTGTCGACATCAGCTCATTCCTTCCAGAAGCCAGGTCTAGAGGGCGGTGTACCTTGGTTCCAGCTTCCACTCTTGTTCGGTGCCTTGGATCAGGCAAAGGGATCTCTCGTTTCCCTTTGACTTGATTGTTTCTCCAGCTCCTTTTAGCATGATCGAGATCCATATACTTGATGGTCTAGTGATCCAGCAGCAGCTCTTGATGATTCCCGTGTGTGTGTGAGATGTCTCAACCCTCATGAGGGGTGGCCCTGCAGGTAGCCCCCCACATGCCCGGATGACCTCTTCCTTGCAGCCTTCGATGAAGCTCTAGATGTTTGGTGATGTTGGTCGTAGCCACTTGCAGCGCCTCTTTGATTTGCATGTCTCAGTCAGATTTTGTGAGCCCTTCCCCATTTACAGGGGGCATTTGGGTTGTATTTGTATCTCATGTACTTAGATATTATTGTACAAGTCCTGGCTATTATCCCAGGCACAACATGTATATGGGATTCCTCATTCTATTTTTATCTGACTCATCATTATGCCAGCTGTACTTTATGGTTTGGTCCCTTGTTTACTGGACACACTATTCTTTTGTACTTTATCTCGGCGGGCATAGGTATGCCTCCCCCGCCGCCTTCAACACAGGTGCCCTCTCATAAAAAGAGACTTGTTGCACCTGCGAGTCTCGTCTCCTCAGGGTCTAGTTCTTCAACACACTATCTACCATGCATTTCTCTCTCTGACTTCCCTTTTGTTGTCTAGTGATTGAGTTCTTACAATGTACTTCGGTCATACGATTTGCTCCTGACACTCGCACACTGGGGGGCAATCTGTTACACCATTTTTTGGTCATCTAACCTATTATCATTAGATGGACCCAAGTACACCATGTAAGACCAATTTTACCCTAATTAAAATTGCATTCACTATGTTAAAACAGGAAACCCCAAAAGGAAATATTAAACAAACCTATATTTGTTTGATTTTCCTCATGGAATAATTAATTAAACCATAATTTAATTATTATTCCCAGTCATGTTTAACCCAAAATCAAAGAAATTAATTAGATAAACCTTTATTTATCTTATTATTTTCTAGGAATAATTATTTAAACCTTATTTAGATAATATTCCTTGTTAAATATGACCAAATCACTCACAAATAATTAAATAAATCATTATTTATTTAATTATCTTCCAACCACTTCCTTAAATAATTAAATAAATCATTATTTATTTGATTATCTTCTAACCGCTTCCTTAAAAAGATAAATAAATCATTTATTTATTTATTTTTGACAAATTAAGGGATTTGACCCAAGTCAAATACCATTTCCCTCCAACAAATATAATAAAATATTCTATAAAAAGTGGATCTAGATCTGGTTAACCCATGCACCAAGATCTAGAATGACCCAATATTTTGTTATAAATAGGAGGGTTTTTCCCATCATTCTTCACCTTTTGTTGCCTATTAGATCACTCTGGATCTATACACTTGGTCCCATTTTTCCATCATTTGCTGTGTGAGCTCCCATTGAGCTCCTTTCTTTGCATTGGGTTTTCTACATCGACAAGAGAGATAAATCTTAGATCTGAAGTGCTGAGGACTTCCAAGAACCCATCCCACTGAGGAGAATTGGATATGCCTTCTTGTTTTCCTCCCAGGTGCCCGATTAATACAAAAAAAATTTCAAAAATTGTTCTTGTCTTGTCTATTGGTATATGGAGCAAACCCTTATTTTTACTGCTTAATGTCTTTCCATGCATAGATCTGGTGTTTTGCAGCTCTTTTCTTGTCTTAACTAGCAGCAATCTGAAGATATTGGCAGCCACTTTTGTTGTTAGGGCTATTAGTTATGCGTAGCTAAAGTGGTCCTTTTTCGTACACTTCGACAAAGGATTCATACTAATAGGGACCCTTTATTGCCCTTTGACTTGATTCTTTCTCAGTTACATCTCTTTATGATATGATTGAGATCAGTATACTTGATGGTTTAGTGATGGAGAATATTGTACCAGCGATTCCCGGGTGTATGTGAGATGTTTTTAGACCTCATGAGGGTGTGGCGCTTCAATTAGCCCCACATGCCGGGATGAACTCTTTCCTATAGCCTTGGATGTAGCTCTATATATTTGATGTTTCGCTTCCTCGGCCTTGCTGACACCTTTTTATTTTGCATGTCATTCAAATTTTCATAGCCCTTTCTTGTTTTACAAGGCCTATTTGGTTGTACTTTATATCTCGTCTACTCGAGATATTATTGTATAAGTCTTGGTTGTTGTCCCAAATGACTTCCATATGTATGTGGGATCCATTACGTTTTTATCTAGCCCATGTTTATGCCGACATGTACTATACCAGCTCACTCCCATGTTTGTTGGGTGCACCATTATTCTTTGTACTTCGTTCTCTCGATGGGCATATGTATGCGTCCCTCGCCTCATTTAGATCAAGTACCCACTCATAAAAGGGACTTGTCACACACCATCAGTCTCACCTCCTCGAGGTATTGTCCTCTCTCTCTTGAGTCTATCTTACATTTCTCTCTCTACGACTCCCTTCGTGTCTAGTGATTGTCTTCTTACAACGTACTTCGATCATACGAGTCTTACCTAACACTCGTACGTTGGGGGGAAATATGTTACACCATTTTTTGTTCATATAACCTATTAATATTAGATGGAATAAAGTACACCATGTAAGACCAATTTTTACCACGGTAAAATTTCTTTCACTATAGAAATAACTTAATAACCCATAGTTTATTAAGTTATTATTTTTGTCCTATATAAAACCCCATGAGGAGTAATTAAATAAATCCTTATTTGTTTGATTTTTCCTTTAGGGATAGTAACTAATATTTGTTTAATTAATAAATAAGTCATATTTAATAAAACATGAAGGTGGATTAGATAAATAATTTATTTATATTTATTATTTTCTAGGAATAATTATATAAATCATTATTTAATAATATTCCTTGTTAAATTTAAACTAAATCATTTATAAATAATTGAATAAATCATTATTTATTTAATTATTCTTTAACCATTCTTAAAATGTTAAACAAATCATTTATTTATTATTATTCCCAATGAGGATTTGGTAATTTAAATTCCTTTTCCCTCCAACAAAAATAATAAAATATTCCATAAAGTTGGATCTATATTTGGTTAATAATATTTTAATTATGCAACAATATCTCAAGACTAACTCAATATCCTTTATTTATAAATAGGGGATTTTTTTCATTCATTCACTACCTTTTGTTTCCTTGAGATCACCTCTTGACCTATACTTTTGGTTTGACTTTGATCCTCCATCATTGTCATATTTTTCTACTTTTTCTTGTGAGCTCCCTTTGAGTTCCATTTTTGTTTGGAGTTTTCTTCACCATCAAGAGAGAGAGATCTTCAATCGGGGGCACTAAGGACATACGAAAAGAACCCATCCCATTGAGGGGTAGTAACATATTTCTATGTTTCCTTCTAGGTGTCATAATACAAAAATTCTTTTATAAATTGTTTGTCCATTGGATGTATGGATCAAACTCTTGCTTATTTTTGTTGTTGAATGTATTTAGCTATAGATCTAGATTTTTGTAGCATTTATTAAAGTCACCTATTGCAATTTAAAGAAATTGTGACCACATTTGATGTTAGGGCTGTTTGTTATACACAGTAAAGTGAGATTTTTTTTGTACGCTTACGTTAAATTGACACTAATAAAGGGGGCACGTGGTGGCCCTTGGTTGCACCCGTGTTCAACTTTGGTTGGACTATTCCAACTAAAACAATTCTCCTTCAGCCTTAGGATAAAACAACAAAAAAAAGTGCCTCAAGCTTCACTAGTGAATCCTATTGTGACACTTGTCATAATGTCATTGAGCTAAATTGGAGAATATTCCTGAATATACACAGAGTGTTGATTGGGCTAAAATTTCATATTTTGTCATTTTTCTGCTAGTTTTTAGTTTTCGAGAAAATGAACAATAGGTCATAACTTCCTCATTCAAAGTTTGTTTTAATAGAAACGAAATGCGTTGGACTCTGGCTTGAGCTCTTAATATCGTTTTAGTTTGGATACTTTTATGAGGTACTTTCATTTTTTGAGCTTAATATTGAGCCTACGATCGTTTCTCTAATAGAATCCTTTTGGACCACAAAATATACTATCGATTTGTTCGGAAGGTGAGAGTATAGCTCCTCACCCTTTCAAACTCCATCCATTTGGCCTTGGAAGGATTTTGTCCCTTGACTCCCCCTCCCTGCGCAGGTATTCCAACATTCCCTCTTCTTGACGTTTTGGTTCTTCGCCAAGTATGAGATCTTGCACAATTTCATCAGTATATTCGCGTGAAATCATCTATTGATGGTAGTTTAACATGCTCACTTGATCATCATGTGCAAATTCCCCAAAGATGTCCTTCTTTTCCACCACATTTCACTTCATTTCCTTTGTCCCTCATCGATTATAGGCTTGAATGATCAATAGGATTGATTAGGATTATACAAAAGTATATAATAGCTAACACTACTGTTTCCTTGATTTTGTTCTTTGTAGTAATTTTTGACTAGACTCGGCTACGAATGCGATCGTGCATAGCCGGTCGCCTATTCTTGACTATCTTCATTTTTCATGCGAGTTCCGGTGTCACCTCAGAGAAAAATGCATATGGTCATATTCCCATCACTCCCCCATCATTTCTTGCTCTCCACGAAGTACGACTCGAGTCTACGGTGGTTATGCCGTGGAAACCAAAACAAGGAGATAGACTTCTAATAGGACAGAATGTTGTACGGATATTAGCAATCACCATGCAAGGACACACGAGTTCTAGTTTGATTTTGGACAGGAAAGGAACATTTATTCATGTTTTATCTCAAAGACGGTTATGTGATTTTTTTATAAGTATGGCTCGGGGCGGGGACGGCCTTCTTCAAATTTTTGTTTTGTTGCTAGATCTCGGAGAGCTGTTGTAATACTGCGATTTTTTGAAGAATTTCTCCTTTAATTAAAGAAGCATCACTTTATTGCAAGATGCGGGTCAATCTTGAGTAGATTTGCGTGCTAATCCAGTGTTAGAATTTTGCTACTGAGAAGCTTTGTTCATATGGTTTAGATAAGTAACTTAACCTTGTTTCATTCTTTATTTTTAATCGATTTTATGAACTTTGTGTTTTTATACTTACTTGAAGTGGATGCCACGGTCAGTCTTATCCTTACAAACTATTCCAAAATACCACTAACATTGGATGAGATATAATTGTAGTATTTTAGGAGTTAATTGTTTTTTTTTTCCAAAACTTTATGTTTTATACTCATTGCATTGAATGATACAACCCCGGAATTGTTTTACAAAATATTCCAAAATATCACTCATCTTGAACGAGATAGAGTTTTGTAGTATTTCATAGAATTAGTTTCCATTTTAGTTCGGTTGAAATACTAGGAGGTAGATGTCACTCTATTTTTAATTTTGTCACTATATTTCAAGTTTGATAATGGCACTCTAGTTCAACTATGTTCACTTTGTATTTCAAGTTAGATTAGTGGCATTCTACTTGATTCCGGAGTTCAACGTTTGTATTTCGAGTTAGGTTAATGGCATTCTAGTTTAGTTGTGATCAACGTGTTTCAAGTTTGATCAATTGCATTCTAGTTCGGTGTTATCCATTGTTCTTTAAGTCGTATTAAATGTGAAATTGACTTCTGACCTTCATTGTTTACAAACTACTCTTGTTACGAATTTCTATTAATGCATCTCATCATATGGACGGGAATTAGTGATATCGGTTTAAGGCCTTGATTATTGCGCAATCTTTTGCAATTTCACAAATAAGCCTTTTCCCAAAAACTATTCTAGAAAAATCTCTAACTTTTGAATGAGGCTTAGTAGTGAAGAGTTGAGGTATGAGAATGGATTAATCTTAGCATTACAAGTTAATTGAGAGTAGAAATCTTATTGTGCTACAATAATCTTTTCCAATTGTGTTCCAATAAACCTCTAGCCATGGATGAGATTCTTTGTAATATTTATAAATGATTGTTTACTTAGGAGAACCTCATTTGCACTAAACGTGTCCTTTTCTCAAGCTATTCCAACATATTTCTAATGAATGAATTGGATGAGTTCATGTTATGATTTATTGAGTTCATGTTGTGATTTATTTCCTTGATACTTTGGAGTCATTATCAAGCTTTGAAATTTTACGTGTTCTTTAGTGCCATACACGAGTTTAGAATAAGTTTTTCTACTGTTTTAGTGTAACCATCCACTACTCTTTACCAACACTTGGTTCTTTTCCTTTTTAACATAAAACCATAAAACCAAAAACATCGGAAAAACACTAAACACAACGTAGTGAGAAACAGAGATACCTAGGCACATATAGTGCACCTCACTTTGAGATTACTAGCCTTGGTTGACAATTTATGACATCAATTTAGGATCACTAAGTTGAGTACATGTATATATCAATCAAAGGAGGCTCAAAAAATATCAAATTCTCAAAATTAACCACAAAATATATATTTGCATTTAAGGAGGAAAATCTAGCTTAAATGCATTATTTATAATATTTTCCATAATTTTAAAAGGACCATAATGGATTGGCTTAATATTTTTACCTTCCCCTTGATATTTATTTGTTGATATATAACCAAAATTTATCTCCAACTTTGGAATTGTGATCTTGTGGTGTTTATCATGCCTTGCGTTGTAGTTGCTGAATCTTTCCAAGTTGTTCTTGCACTATGTGATGTACGATTGAATTTTCTCAATGAACTTCCTTTACTTATATATGTCACTACCGATATATGGCTACATATTCTCAAATATGAAGTCCAAAGGCAATCTTGGAAGGTATCCAAGACATGCCTCAAATGGTGATGTGTTTGTGGAAGAATTCTTTTTGCCATTGTTGTATGAATTTTGAATGTAATTCAATGTTCATCCCATGACTTGGAATGTTTCTTTGCAATAACTTTATAAGAAGATGAATTAATGTCATGTAAACCACCTTGGGTGTGACCATATATTTGCGGATGAAGGTTGTACTCTTATTCAACTTAGTGTCCATTATGTCCCACAATTTTGACAAAAAAATTTCAACAAATCGGGAATCTCGATCACTTACAGGTAGAGGTAGGAAGACCAAAATGAACCCATACATGAAAGAAAAGATAAGGTTTTTTTTCAAGTATAATTTTTTTACATGGAATCAAAAGACATTTTTTGAACTTGCCTACAACAACATACAAGTAATCATGACTTTTCCTTGACATTCAAAGACCTCCTAAAAAATCCATTTAGATACTCTCCCAAGGACATGAAGGTACCGAAGTGGAGTGTAAAATCCTAGTTTCCTATTGTTAGGCTTACTTATTGCACAAAAAGAACATCCTCTAATGAAACTAGGTACACTATCAATAACGTGTGTATGCTGTGCGTTTTGAGATTCACGACCATCTTTCCTACTGCGAAATGTCTAACATTAATGAAGTATGTGCCACCTTATGATATTTTTTTCTCCCTATGGAATACATAAATTTCCCAGTGATACAATAAACTATTATGCACATGATAATCTAACTCTTCAATTTGGTTTCCTTGACTCAAGCTTTCATACATCTTGAAAATCACTATCATATGCATATTTTTCAATGTAACTTCCATGCATAATTGAATTTCGCTTGAGTATAATAGATGAATTTACAATAGGCCTTGAGAGCATATCAACTATCTTATTGTAGATTCCCTTTTTATGTGATAACCAAATGGAATTATTTAGAAATCACATCCATCTAAAATTTCTTCATTGTTGCAACTTTATTTGTATTTGTAAGTACTACAATGGCTTATGGTTGGTAGGTATAATGGTATCCTTCCCCATCGAATAGTGATTCCATTTCTTTACACTTTGTACCAATGCATATAACTCTTTGTCATAGGTGGGATAGTTAGTCACAACTCCATTAGAAATTTCGGAATGAAACGAAATGGGCTTACCATGATGCATGACTGTCCCATGGCATAATCACTAGCATTTTGTTTTGATATCACGAGTTGAGCCTAATATGGAGGTTGTAGACCATGTAGGAGGTGTAGGAAGCGAGGATGGAGGTGGGGGTGTACCAGGTTTTCATCTAGGGGTGCACTGCGATTATTGTATTGATAAAAAGTAAGGTGCGACTTGCATACCATATTGATATGATCTGAGGGCCTTGAGGCCTTCTTTTTGGTTGATGAGAAAGCGAGTTGCTCGGCCCCCGATTCCCCACCTTGATATACAAATTTAAGTCCGAGGAAGGAGGGACACTTGTACGTGACATGATTCTCCCTCACGGTATAAGAAAACCTCCATGACACTTAGTGGAAATTCATTTCTAGGGTGCTTTACGGTACGTATAGGGAAAAATATAGCCAAGGCTCTTTGACTTCCTCTTTATTCCTTTTGATAGCCATTGTGTCCATTCTGAAAATGTAGCTGGCTTATGTCACTCTTGAAGTCTCAACATATTTCCAATCTCATGTTTGATGGAGGTGGAAGAGGAAGGGGTATTGGATGTACTTTGAAGGCCGACTCTTCCTTTCTTCCTAGTATAGAATGGTTCCTTAAGACATTTTTTATTGTTTCATAAGGAAAATAGTATATATCTCCTCATGATAACTTATTTAAGGTTCCTACACCTCCTCTCTTCATAGTCTTTGAGGGTAGAGTCATCTTAAATATTTCATCCTTAGTTTCCTTGGACCCACATTAGTCTTTGTATTTGTTGTTCAAGGCCTCTTTCATTTGTGCCTAGGTATTGATGTTGTTCCCCGAGGTAGACCGCGAACAGTAGCAAGGTTGCATCCTTAAGGGTGGATGGGCATAACTTCAATTTACGATCGTATGAGGCATAATCATAGGTCCCTCTGATGAGACAATAGCAAATTCAAACACGAATGTTTCGGGGTCTTCGGGGTGAGTCGATGAAAGTGTAGAAAGACATGAGGGGCTAATTTTTTTCATCTTAGTTTCCCCATACGCACTCTCTAATGGGAAAACTTCCTAGATTTAAGTATTAGTATGGTTGAGATAAGGTGAAATGAGAATCCATGAGTTGAAACAATATTTTTCTTCCCCAATAGGTTATTCAATATTTTCGAAGGCTAACCTATGGTGTGTTCAACCTCACAACCCACTTGAAGAAGAGTGAAGGGTGACTATGTGGTGATGTGGGGGTTTAGGTAAAAAAAATTCCTTGAGTATCCCTACTCCTACGAGGCATGAAAATAAATTTTTTGTATTTTTTAATATTTTAGAACAAAATGAAAAAGGAAAGTAGAAAAGAATGCTAAAACAAAATCAAAGCATCTACTAGTACCTCATAAACAACGTGACTCCAAAAAGTGGTGAGCCTGGTATTGCACCAAGAATGATGCAACTCTTAGAGTTTTCCCTACTTTACTTTATCGGCTTGGGTTCATAGCTTGGAGGTGACATTGCTATATACACACGAGATGCATTCTGCCTCATGCCATATCTTTTGAGCCCTAAGAAAATTTTCTCTACTTCTAGGGTTTCTAGGTGATGTCACTCTCTTTATAAAATTATGCGTGAGGCTAAAAAATTCAAAGCCATGAAACTATAATAAATTACATAACTATACTACATAAAACAAGTACATCTAATAACAATGAAAAAATATAATTATTGTACTATGATAAATTTAAAAGCAACCTGGTATCTTGCATGGTAAATTTCTGAATTGAAATGGCATAAAGTAATCCTAATCACCTTTCAACACATTGATGGATAAACACACTCTCCTTTGTATTTTATGAATCATGCTGTTCATGTAACTATTCATGACCTAACTATGCTTGAAAATGTGTTGTTTGGAGCTTCAGAGAAAAGTGCTGGAGTGGGCCGATGGAAGCTTGAACACATGGGCAATGATGGAGGTGTATGAGTGGGTTTTGAGGTTTAAGTGGTCATGGTGATTTTGGGCTTAATTAGAGACACGGGTTCTATTTCAAGTGATGCTACATGTTTCCTATGAGTACTTTTACACAAGTTTTGAATTAACACCTGAAAAGGCGGGAAATCCACAGAATATTTGAAAAACCAATATTATATCACAAGCATTCATATTGGGGTAAAAAAATGAAAAAATAAAAAAACATTATATATAACTAGAGGGGAGGGGGGTTTTATTTATTATATAAAATATTTATATTTCGGTATTTCTTTTAATTTTTACGTGGCGGAGTTAGGAAGGTCGTGGGAAGGTGGGAAGGAAAAAGAGCGTAAGGAGGAGGAAAATCGATTTTGAGGAGTTTTGGTTCGATTGATGCCGGGGTTTTGAGTAGAGCGAGGTGGGAGGGAGAAAATAAACGTGGAGGAGAAAAATGTGATTTTGAGGAGTTTTGGTTCGACTCGTGCGAGGTTCGTAGCGAGCAAGGTGGGAAGAAAAAAGAGCGAAGGACCACGGGAGGAGAGGAAAATGCGATTTTGAGCTTTGGTTGGAGTTTGGTTCGGCGGGTGTGGGGTTCGGAGCGAGCAAGGTGGGAAGGCAAAGAGCGTGGAGGAGCACGGGAGGAGAGGTAGATGCAATTTTGAGTTTTCTTAAGAGTTTTTGGTTCGGCGGTCTAGGGTTCCCATCAACCATCGGGATCGAGCACATGAGCCATTTCACCATCAATTTCACCATCGGAGACGGAACATATCTATTCTTTTTTTTTTTCTTTCTCGGATTTATATATCCTACAGAACCCCCTCATTTGTTGGCAACCAATGCAACGATCTGTCTTGACGTAATCATAACGGGTCGATCCTCCATTACGATTTCATTTTAGAAACTCATCCTACTCACTCCTCAGAGGCTTCCACGCACGATAAGGGAAGGAACCAGCACAGTGCTTTGTGGAGGAGGACCGGGACGATTATCCCTATGAACCCAATTGATAGCTTACGAGTTTACGTTCATGAGCCATTTCACCATCATAGGGGAGAAAGCTTCAATATGGACTTGACGTTGGCCCTAGGCCAGAAATATTGGGTAGAGGATTGGCTTGGACTAGAGGGAGGCGGGTGCGAGAGGTAAACATGATTACGAGTTCCCGGTGCGATTGCTTCAGGCGGTATGTGTGAGATTGTTAAGGAAATATCGCGAGAGGAGGGATTGGTTTGTGATCAGCAGATAAAGTTCATCGGGGATTATTTCTAGGTATCTTACCCTTTCGCTGAATAATAGAAATATTGAAAGTTGTGTGGCATCCACAAGTGTGATATGTGTCTAGGTTTAACCAGGTCTCTCTGCGGCCTTAATTTGAACCTTCCATGTTGTACTCTACATTATGATGCCAAATAATTTTTTGCAAACTTTGTCGAGCAACCTAAATTTGTGAGTTCTTTTTACTAGGTTGAATCTAGGTTTTCTAAGCTTCATTTGCATAATTTTGTCTTGGCTTGGAAATTTTTTATGTGAGAATCCACTTAACATTTGATAACGTTGTGCTAAATATTAGGTTTATTTGGTTCCTCTGTAGAAATACTTCAACGCAAATTTTTCGTGAGGAGGTGGCTAGACTCGTCGAAGAGATTCAATCTAAGTCTCCTATTTCCACAAGTGGAAAAATCATATATATAAAGCATATGATGGCTGTTATAAATGGTTCATCAAATGTATTAATATGCAGCAAGAAAATGAGAAAAGTGAGAAAAATCACCCTAAGTGGTAGGGTTGGCTTGGTAGGTTTCAAGTGGTACATGGGAGCTCCGTAAATGGCCCACAGGTGAAAACCTCCAAAATGAGTCATGTGGTCCCTAAGTTGGGACCCGTGTAGCGAGAATCCCCGGAGAGAAGAGGGTGGAGGGGTAGGTGGGTGCTCTGAGCAAGAGACGAAATTTGAAGGCTCCTACGGGTCATGTCATGATAAGCCCCCTTGAGGCTAGTGAGTAGGCCTTAGGAGCATTCGGTTACATTAATAAGGTATAAATTAGAAATACGCCGGCACGGTGAGAAAAGTTGGAAATGCATCCGGTCACATAGAGAAGGTGTAGTCGAAGTTTAGAGCCATTCTTTCGCCCGGTTTGTAGGAAGTTTAAAACGATCACGACCGGGGTGATTTGACATTAGTCATTGTTTTTGTAAATCCAGTTCACCAATTTTTGCGGTGTTTGGGCATGGTAGGACTTGCACTTGTGACCAAAGGCTCTACCAGTTTGAGCTATACACCCATTTTTATTCTTTTCTAATGATTATTATATTTACCCACTATTTAGATATATTTCTAGATGTGTGCTTAGGCTTCATGAATGAGAATTTTGATTCAAAGTGGTGAATTAGGGTTTGAACGTATATTTGTTCTCCCTTTGGAGAGTCTTCCATTTCTTTTTTAATTTTTGAATGCTCACAAAAACCGGTAAGAAAACAAATTTTGATCAATGTAGTACTATTTTTTTAATCACTACGAAGTATCGGTAACTTGCCAAAATTCGGTCACAAACATTATAAAGTAAGATGGTAAGCATTACTAAAACATTATAGCTATTGGTATGGGTATTGAAGATTTGATTCCCCTTACATAAATCTACAACACAAAGTTTGTTTGAGAGAGTCATGCGGCTTTTCAATCAAACCGGTTCAACTAAAGCAAAGATAGTCATCGGTCTACGAACGAGTGATCTTTCTAGGTTACAACTTTTCTAAACGGCAAAATGCATATGAACATTGTGATATCTAGGAGTCAATGAGTGGTCACCATGGGGGGCATCCTTGACAAACCAATATTATACGTAGGAGTGATCTATCGAACAAATGATACATTCATCCATGTAAACTAACCATTCCTAATACATGAAAAGTAGGTAGCCCGATTTAGGAATGTGTGCATAAGGGTGACATGTTATCCAAAATAAGTTAGAACCATATGCCTTACGCCATAACGATGAATTCATATCCAAGAAGTGTGCCATGGCACATGTGAACACACCAACAATAGTCAAGACCTCATCATGCTAAACAAAATCCTTGGCAAACATGTAACTCCTCCCGAATCCACATACATTGGATGATGTGAAATGTCTCCAAATATGAAAATGAATGGATCCATGTGAGATAAACATCAAAGGTGGAATTTACACTAGGATACCTCAAAAAATAATGTAGTGTTTAAGGTAAACATCCTAGAAATCCTCAAATATGAAATGAAGATCCTAAAGGTGGTGGTCCATTAACACATATGCATGAAAGCAATAGTGTATTAGCTCCAAAACAGACTTCTTCCAAACATGATTTTCTTGGACAAGGCCTCGTGTTATGTGAGGGTAACACTTTCCATAAACTCTCAAACACTATGGATTGACCAAATAAATGTATATATTTTAATCCCTGACTTCTTTCATGATTGGTCTTAGCTATGTTCTTCCATTCCACTGAGGATACCTAATTTGTTTTTTGCATGTCCTAGTCATGAGCATTTTTTCTTGATATTTTAGCTCCTTCTAGGATAAGCCAAGGAATGCTAGGAGTGCTACAATTACTACCAATATAGACTTCCAAATGTCGATTTTCCTCTAACGACCATCTATTACATTAATTCTTTGTTTAATCTTTAATATTTTCTAATAACTAGAACCAATCCCCCTTCCCATACCCATTTGGATTTAGAAAGATTCCAAGGCATTTGAATGCTTTCTTGAATTCAATATGAGGGAAAAAATTGTAACTAACATTCTAGTTTAGTTTCCAAGCATATTGCAATTTCTTGAACTTTAACCTCCACAATCCTTAACAACACTTTATATCTCTAGAATTTCTTATAGTTTTTGTTTCTTCTCTTAGAGATCCATTACTTAACAAGAGTAAATTATCTATGAATAAAATATGAGATAAGGATGATACCCTTCTAATCTTGGTTTGTTAGTTGGCGTTCTAACTTTTTGTTAGAGATTTATTGAGAAGTGTTGTAGCTCAAATGTTCCGGGTGGGTTGGGATATCGAGAACCTTGACGGGGCAAGTGTGCACTGGCGAAAATTCCGATGGAAGCAAATGCCGGAATTGAAGGCAAGTCCCATGCGATGCAAGCTGTCTTGGTATAGAAATAACCTTGACACTCCAACTTTTGGAGTTGGTTCTATTTTATATAATTTGTTTTTTGATTTAATTGTGTCGAGGTCACTTTCGACCGATTGATATTTCGGTGTGGGCTTTTATTTTTGTGTCCAATGGAAGGTTGGAAACAGCGATCTTCTTTGGGAGTATTGAACTATGGTTGAAGTTTTCTGAATCGTAGATTACTTTGTTGAGTTAGATGGCTTGTCAAAAATGAGTATGATCTTTAAATTAAAATTATATCGGTGTTTTGCAATGTATTAATCTGTTGTATATTGGGTAGACTTACATTAACATCCTTGTTAAAAGGAGATCTTGTTAGAGGATTTTTTTTACATATAACTTTTAAATAAACAACTACGTTAATATATATATCTATATATATAATTTTTTATCTTATAATGTATGTGTAGGTTGTAGGTTGGCCTTTTTTCATCACGCTATCAAAAATTTACATACGATATTTCGTTGTGTTACTAGGTTTGCTGATTGATTTCACGATGGGGAAATAGACTAGTAGAACAAATTTATAGTCTTAAAATTGTTTGAAATTTTGCGTTACAAGGAGGTGACATGACAAATGCTGAGGATGGGCACGTAGGCATTTTCTTACCGATTTCCCTTCCATCATATGCATTGACACAAAATTGAGTGCTTAAGACCCAAGACTATAGAGTTGACTATAAAGCGATGCTTTTATGGTTCAATGCCCTTGGATAGTGTTCCCAAACTGCTCTATCCCCAAGTGCATTAGAGGGCTTATTAAAATTGAGTATGATCTTTAAATTAAAATTATGGCAATGTTACGTAATGTATTTTGTTACTCTATTGGGTAAACCTACATTAACATAGCGAGTCCAAAGGGGTATTTATAAGCAAGAATTGTATAAACAAATTTTAGAATCACATGGCTATGTTCAAAATCTATTTATAATTTGAATGCCTCATTACATTGTTTCTCAAACATAGGAATCCTCTTCGAATTTTGTAATCTATGTATCGGGTTTCCATATTCTAGATGATCTGAAGGAATGAGAAATGATTAGTGCATTGATTGGTAGTTTTTATGTGCATAAGATGTATGCTACTATTATTTGATTTTATTAGTAGTCTTGTTCAAAGCTGGGCCTTGTTTTAAACGTGGTGTTCATTCATGGTGATATTTGTTGAAATATTAAACGGTGGCTTTGGAAAATCGTTGTTATTTATGCCCTATCTAAATGATATGAGTTTGAAAGGGGTGAATATGTTTGCAAGAAGGTCCCAATTCCATGTTTACGTCCTAAAACCTGGTGTGCACGAGATGGAAACACTTGCAAAAATAAAATAAACCAGGCTATTAAGTCTTGTCATTTTGGCAAGGAGAGTAGTTTTGAAATCTCAAGGTGGCCTTGTGCATTTGTAGTGTAAAACACCTAGGGTGGTTTCAAAAAAATTATGATATTTTCTTGTTCCTTCTTGTTTTTTCATATCTTATTGGTAGTAGGTCCAATACGATGATTTCTACAAGATGGGCTAAGTGTTTTCTCGACACTCGGCTTTTGGGTATAAGTTATTGTGGTGTTAAGGAACTTCCCAAGCTTTAATGGGAATATGAGTGCTCGGCGATGGGTATCTTGCTTTGAGTTTTCCACCAGGCATCTTCAATTCAAAATAAATATAGGCCTACCAGTGTCACAAAAAATTCAATATGTATTTGTGACAACTATATGCTTGCTAATAAGTTAAAATACAATACTTCTATCTTGTAATGATACCTTTAAGAAAGTTACATTGGTTTGGTCTATTAGATTGCAATTATACCAGAATATGACTCGGTAGTTTCTTCAACTCCATTTATTCCCAGAGACTTTAGATAGTGGCACCACAAGCGTATAGATGAAATAATCCCCTTTGGATTCTATCTTCTAAAAATTGAAATGACTACTTATCTATACATTAATGATTAGGTATGTGCATCTAACATGTCCATTTCATACGTTTTCCTCTTCAATGTGAGATTTTTCATGCCATAAGTCCACATTCATTATGTACCTTTACATGTAGAACAACATAATTAATAGCTCCTCTTTTCAGGCGTTCCCTTGCACCTCGGTGCAATTTGCTGAATTATTACTTCATAATTTCCAAGTTATGTACATAATGACTTGCACACAATATTTGACAGTAAAATTTTGATTATTTTCTTAGAGGACACAACATGCTAAAGGATAAACATACTTAAACCAAGACCTTCTTATATCAAATGAATTTGGATCATGTTGGATTAGGTAACGAATCTTTTTATATGCAATCATTTGCATTGTGCTATGTTAGGTATTGATTAGACGATCAAACTTACTATTATAAATGTGATGTAGATAAGAGAGATAATACATTTTATTAATGTCCAGGAATAAACCACAAATGTATGTCGAGAAGAACTAAAGAATAGTATATCCATTTATAGGGGTACAAAGTGGTTGTGCCAAGTCAATATGGTACGCAAGAGTAAGGATTATCGAGGAATGTAAAAGTTGATTCAACTTGTGTTCACATCAGGTCACTTGCATGCATAAATGAGCACTTAATATTTGTATCTTTCCTTTCTATTTCTTTTATTCTCAATCGGTAAAAAATCTGAAGAATTTCTTTATATATCAAAGAAAAATCAGAATTGGAAAACTAAGGGCAAAGACCTAAAGATGAGCGAGAGTCTCGAAGAATTCAAAACTTTAGAATCCATTTCATACCAACGAGCAAATAAAATCATGATGGTTTGGTTTTTACACGGTTTGAGCTCTTTAGGACACAAAAAATGATGTAAATGAGGCCAAAATTGAGGCCAATTTAGGGCCTAAGCATTTTATAAGTTTGTCAATGTTTGACTCAATAAATCAACTCTCAAATATGTTTTAATTTTCTGTTTTATTTTTGGTTTTAGTTCCATTTTGAGGAATCCATCGATAGTACATTTTGAATCAAAGTGTTTCATCGCAATAGTAAAGTTATTCATGTTTTTTGGAGATTTGAATTGAAAGTGCATACCTTGCTTCCTTGCTCTTCTTTTCATAATAAACCAATATGTTTGTGGAATTTTAATTGCTTTTCATTTATTTATGTGCAACGAGGATGGACTTGTCTTATAAAATTACTATTGATGAAGAGAAACTGTCATTGGCATTGTCGAGGTGTCGAAGGAGTTGGCCACATTGCTAAAATCCGTGATGAAATTGTGGATGATGTATATCGTTGAATACCCTTTTGATTTTATCCATGATGGAGTAGCTCTAAATCCAAAGAAAGAAGAAATGGAAATTTTATACAACACTTTAGGCATCAAGAGAAACTAGACACATTTGATGTGGAAACAAGTTGTTCAAATGCGATTAGAGCTTATTACGATCTTTGAAAACATTGAAGAATGTGGAGGAACCTATGCATAAACAACCAAGAGTTGAAAATATGCCTTCATCGGTGGAAGAAGCCACGATTGTTGATTCTTGTGTATTGGCATCTTGGGAAAAAAAAAGTGAAAAGTTGAATGGAATATTTTGTCAATGAGAAACTTACTCTCAAAATATATTCGAGAAAAGGGAGAATCTAAAATAAAGATCCATTGTGAAATTTGTGGCATTGATTATGGAACGGAGTGATGTATCCTTAGTAGCGCCGACGATATTGCAGCTTCAAAAACCATCATATGAAAACAACGTCCCATCAACAACGCCTTCGAATGTCAAGTGGTAGTGAAATTCCTTCATGTAACAAAGTACAACAAACAACGGTGGTTGGAGATCGATTTCATATTGGTAAGCAATCAAACTTCTAGATGATTTCAACAAGACAAAGAGCCTAATTTGTTCAGGTGTGCAAGCAACACTTGCGAGCTATAAGGACATGAAAAAAGTGAGAGTTGAATATACACGATGCAATAAATGGTTTTGTTTGGATTCCAACAAGTGGTAATATTATCAGTTCTCTAAATGAACACATGAAATCGAAGAAGCACTACTACTACGACAAATGAGGCTTTACATTAGGAGATTGGGCTAAGGAGTGGCATAGTTGGGAGACCTACAGAAGCTTGCAATGATAAGTCCCAACAAAGTTTGAATAGAGTTCTTAGTGCCATGTTATGCATCGATGCCTATAGGGGTTCTACAAGTGCAACTCCTACTTCGAGGGTGTGTTAATTAGTGGCTAATTAATAGTTTAGACTAAACTTTGAATATGAATTTGTATATTATTTTATTTATTGTAATTCTAATTATTTATTTATTTATTTATTGTGTTGTCATCTTATTATAGCTCAATCAATTTTCTCCCTTGTTACTACAATGTTGGGGGTATTGGTATCCTTATATTGATAGAAATGGGGAGAGATTGGAAACAAAGGTCACAATGGATGATCAAAGGGGTGGAAAATTATGGGCCATAGAGAAGCATGCCAAGATCATGCTATGTTATGAGGGTATTGAATGTCATATTGATGGTACATATAGGCATATTCATTGCCATAGGGGTTACGAAACGGGGACCCCTTTTGATTTATTAACATGTAGATTTTGTAAGTTGGTTCTAGAATGTAATGACTTTAGGATGCGATTATATTGTAGATCAAGGTGCACAAATAAAGAAGTTAATGAGATACGGGAAAAGGTAGAATATTAGACTAGCTGACTCAAAATGAATTGAAGAATCTTTGCAAGGGTTACAAATTCTAACCATAGATAAAAATGCGAGCTCTTTGGTGGGAGAGGACAAGGAGTTGCTACACTCTCTATTATTAGAATGAGATCTCTAAATGAAAAGTTGTTGAATCGGTAGAAAGGAAGGATGTCTTTAGTTTTGTAATGATGTTTGTGAGGCACATAAGCAAGGAAAATTACAAGGTAAATATGCGATTTCGGAATTTTTTTTTTCGAGGATATATTTCATAACTTGATTCATGAAAAGAAGGGAGAAGGTATAGTACATCCACAAAATCGATTTATGAGATGATCAAGTTATGGGGAGGTCCTAGATTACATAACTTTATTAGATTGAATATGGATGGTTCTTCAATATCTAAAACTTTAAGGCAAGTTATAAAGTCATTGACATGTATTCCAAGGGAGCACGTGTTGGAAATGTTGTCATTGATGGCAAAGTAGATGACAAAGGAGGAGCACAGAAACATCGACGAGAGTAGAGGAAGAAAAAGAAGGTAGCGAGGAGACAACAAAAGATAATTAAGGAGAAGCATCGATCAAAGAAGTAGCGAGGAAATTTTAACGAATATAGAGAGCAATTTGTTATCCTTGGTAATGGAGACAAAAAGACAAAGACAAACAAGGAGGCAACAAAGAAGAACATTGTTGAAACGTAATAGTCAAAACGGCGAGAGAAGCGATGAAACGATGGTAGGGGAGCAGAGAAAGAAGCACAACGAGGTTATGAGGAGAGCGGTAGAGGCGGAGCCAATTCGGGGAATCGCTTACCCCAAGCGGAAAGTATATATGTATATATATATATACAAACCTTATTAGAGAATCATTACCCCGGGCGGAAGGATACACTAAATATTGGAGCGACGAAGTAAATGTAATATAAAATCTTATTCATGGAATCATAACTTGACGACGATGTATGCATATATATATAGTCCGAGAATCGCCTAACCCCACTAGAAGATACACTAAATATTAGACGTGAAGGATACATATATATAGTCTAGGAATCATAACCCAAGCGGCAATGTATGTATATATAAAACCTTCTTTCGGGAATCATTACCCAGTAGGGCATTATATATATATATATAAATAAATTCAAATTACTACCCATTTGGAGGATACTCTAAAGTAGGAACATAAAAACATATATATATATATATATATATATATATATACAACACAATACATATATATACGTACATTACATATTTCACAAGGTCCAAATTTTATATATATTAATTCATATGGAGCACTTTATGATCGAAAAATTAAAGTATCATAAGGTAGGACCCTTTCCCAATGACGCATCTCGAAGATTATAAGGGCGACGGAACATATAAACGAGAAGATTGCGATTGAAATGAAGTCTGGACTCGATGGGTATATAAACTAAAATTTATATACCTTGAATTAAGTGAACGGTGAGCGATCATAGGAAAAAGGTGGAATATCGAAACATGCTACGAAAGGGTTGTGATTGCAATTGAAGCTCGGACCGTATTTGGGCTTATAAACCATGAGTAACAAGTATTTGAAGTACGGCCTAATCGCATCGAGCATGAAAATAAAGTTGCGATTGAGATTGAATTCCGGACACGATGGGTCTATGAGTTATGACTTTATATGTTTGAGTTACGGTCCCCAATCACATCGGCAGTTATCACATCGGAGTGAAAATTGTGGCGACAAATCATGACCGTACAATTTGCATTCTGCGATTAATCACAATCGAAACATTTGCGAAGGAGTTTCATCGCATGGGAGGATTCATCGCATCGCATCTCATCGAATCGGAGCGGCTCATCGCATTGGCGGATAGTCGGGTACGACAATACCGGGCCCGAAAGGTTGTTTCGTATGTTAAATAGGTCTATTATTATATCGTCGGAAGTTACATAAGAAAGGGTTCATATACATTAAAGTGCGAAAAGTTTGAGTATCATAATACATTGAAGAGAGGCGACATTATTAAGCCGTTGTATTATAAAAAGGACCATGGATATAGTACGCGTTGGTTAGAGCGCCCCAACGGTTATATTAAAAAAGGGGCATTGTTAGATATATAAAACAATTTACGGCGTATTGAAATATGCGCGTGATGCAGCTGGACCCACGGAGTCTCGGCTTAAGGTGGAGGGCAATTGTTAATGTAAAACGATTACGATGTGTCTGACTTACATTGGGTTATAAAACAAAGGTCGTGATGTATGTATGTTCCCCTTGCGGAAGCGCTACATCAAGACACTTTCTATGTACGGCGCGTTGCGATTTGTCCATAGTTATAGTTAGCGAGTTTCATATATATATATAAAAACTGATATGAAAATAAAAAAAAATGTCGTTCATAAATTCGGGGATTCCATAGCATCCATAAACGAGAAAAGGCATGAGAGGAGAAAGGGACAAAAACATTCAAAGAAAAAGACAAATGCGTAGCGATCCAAGCTCTATGGTATTCATGACTCTCCATTGAAATTAAATGTAATATTTTAATTGGTTTATATTGTTTGTGATGCATTGGCAAGTCTCAGAGGAAAACAAAGCTCCCACATTTTGCAATATTGAAATTAATGCATGTTGTTATATTTTAAGATGAGCGGATAAAAGAGATGAAGGCGAAGAAGGCAAAGAGACATGACTGTCCATTTCGACTTCCCAGTAGAATACAAATAGTCATGAAGCTATCTTGTATATAAGGGGGTAATATCCAAGAGGAGATGTTGACGAAAAAGGTGTGAGAGAAGAAGAGAGTATGAATCAGAATTAAAAGGAGTTGAAGAGAATAAGCAAGCTGCAAGAAGAATGTGAATAAGGAGGAGCTGAGCAAAGAAGAAGAAGGGGCTGAGCACAGATCATGCAGGTCTGATATAAGAGTTGATGAACAACAGAGAAGAAGGTACAGAACATAGCTGATATCCAAGGTAAATCAGCAAGTGTTTTTCTTTTGAAAGAGTAAGGAAGTTGGAGCTTCCCTATCAAGTTGTAGCTTGATAGATGTCAGTTGTAGCTGATTGAGGTAGGAGCCTCCTATAGGTTGGTGCCTGCAGAAAATAGATGGGAGTTGGTGCTTCCACATCAAGTTGTAGCTTGATAAAATGTCAGTTGTAGCTGACTGAGGTTGGAGCCTCCTGTAGGTTGGTGCCTGCAGAAAATTGATGGGAGTTGAAGCTTCCTTGCAAGTTGTAGCTTGCAGAATTGAGGATAGAGCCTCCTATAGGTTGGTGCCTGCAGAAAACAGTGGTGAGAGGGAGTTGGAGCTTGCCTTTGCATCACAACAATAATAAGATGTGGTTTTCTCCCTTTATGGGTTTCCACTTATATCTGGTGTCTTTGTGCACGATGTTTATGTGTTGATGTGATTTATCTCATCTGCTTAATACTTGCTGCTCTCATATTCAATCTGCTATTACATTAACAAATCTGTTTGATAGTAATACGTGTTGCTCACATATTAAGTTGACCATGAAATGAAGGTGTAAATAAGATTTAAAAGAAAAGTTTTAAAAGTCCATGTATGTGTTAAACTGATTCACCCCCCCCCCCCCTCTCAGTTTAACTAAGGGTTCAACAATTGGTATCAGAGCCAAGTTCCTTTAGTGTAAGCTTAATAACTTGAAGGAGATCTGGTTGAGTCATGGACTATCAAAATGTATATGTGTTAAATACAACTAACTTTCCTGAATGGAGAGATAAGGTTAAGACAGGATTTATGGCTGATGATCCAGAGGTTTGGAAACTTGTTTGTGATGGTTACTGCACAGACTCACCCACAGTGAAAGAACAACAGAGGAATGCTAAGGCAAAATGTGTGATATATGACAATATTCATAACAAGGACCTTGAGTTGATAATTGATTTAACCTCTGCAAAAGAAATCTGGGATAGACTGCACTTCATACATGGAGTAGACACTAAGGACTGCACTGACAAGAAGGATAAGAGAATTAAGAAAAAGAGAAATTCATGTCAAAAAGAAGATTCTCAATCAAATGAAGTACCTGCTAGTGTGAATGGTAGTAAGAACCATGAAGAAATTACAGCTGAAGAAAAAGCCAAGCTTGACACTACTTTGACTGAAATAGAAAAATTGAAAAATGAAAACAAAGACCTTAAGACAGTGGTGCAAATATGTGATGAGAGAGAATATGAAGATAAGAAAGAAATTGTTGGCCTGAAGACACACCTTTAAGAAGCAAGGAAAATAGAAGACACTTTGCTGCAACAAATGAGAGAGAAAAATCTGGAATGTGAAAAATTGGAAGAAGAAGTAGTGAACCTAAGAAAGAAATTAGAAAAGGCCCAAAGAGATTTATTAATGAATACTCCTCAAATGAAAAGATCCGGACAGTTGGACCAAATTCTCAATGCTCAAAGACCACCTCACATAAAGGCTGGGATAGGATATGAAGGGGAAACCAGCAAGTCCAAGGATGAAGATAACAAGAAAATCATTCTTGTAAAAGTTGTAAAGAACAATGAAGTAGCCCAGCAAATTCCTCGAGAAGAAGAAACCAACAGGAACGTGAGTTGTGAAGAAACAAATAAGAATGAGAAGATGAAACAATCAGTTGCTAAAGGCTCATATGCTCCTGAAGATGAATTGAATAAATTTGGAAGATGTCAAAGGAGGTTCTTTCCTCCTATGAAAAATATCACTTGTTTCTCCTGCCACAAACCAGGACATGATGCAGCACATTGCAAGACAAAGAGAATCAATGATTACCAGCAAAAGATGAAGAAAATGAGAAGACTAGCTCAAGCAAGCAAATGGAAAGGACAATCTTCCGCCAGGTACACAAATCATTTCCATGGCTACTGTTATGCATGCAATGAATTTGGACATAAATATGTTGATTGTAAATTATGTTCAAAAAGGGGAATGAAATATTATGCATCAGCTCAAATATACTTTGATAAAATAAGATGTTATATATGCCTCAAACTTGGCCACAAAGCAAAGGACTGTAAACTGCCCCATATATTAAAGAACTCCAGACAGATGATGAAATCCAATCCAATCAAACAAAACTATGAATCGGAAAGGAGTGCAGACATTATGAAGAACCCCAATAAAGTATGGAAAGAAAAGAGAAAGGGGGAGCCTATCATCTCAATAACATAATGTAAGACATCATAGTCTCAGGGGGAGCTGCTCTAGGAAGAAAAGAAAATATCTAATCAGTGACAAATATGAAGCAACATCCCAGGGGGAGAGTAGTTCATAAAAAGTCCCCATGAAAGTAGTCTAAGAAGAGCTCCTTGGAATGAGGATAGCTATAAGATCAGGAATGCACAGGACAATTTCTCTATCAGAGAACTAAAGAGAAAGAAGATCATCTTAAATATTAAATAGCTAACAGATTGATGGAAGAAGAGAAGACAACAAGAAGCCTTGGTGGTAGAGAGAACATCAGCCATGAGCATGTAAGCTAAGAAGACACCAGCACATAAGTGATGATCACAATGTGCATCATACAGCTAGAATGAACAAGTGAACCACTTTAAGAAGGAGGAATAAGAGAAGAGCCTATCATCATTATATCATTACATCTTTCATCTATGAAAAGTCCCCTTGACGAAATGCAGTTAAGTGAGTGAAAAACCTCTGAGTGATCTGCCCATGAAGATTCCAAGCAAAGAAATTGAAGATGTCTTCTTGAAGTTCATTATGTTAAAACAATTGAATTGTATGAAAAGCAGCAATGATTCTGGAGCAGTCCTAGAAAACAAAATGCAGTGGCATTCCTTTGAACATAATGGCAGAATAAGCAAATGGTTAAATATGTCAAGATAAATTTCAGGTTATCGATAACTGTTGGTGTGAACAGTGGAAATCTCTACAGTAGAATTTATGAAGGATGTCCTAATTAAGGATAAATGTGCAAGCTAAAAGTGAAATCTCAGCATGGTTTATCAAAATAATATCTATTGATGGTTAAGTACAAGCAACATGCTTATCAACATATTACCAAGCATTATCAGTAGAGCAGCAGTATGATACAGGTCCACAGGATCAAAGAACTATGGCAAAAGAACCTCAAGGTAAAATTCCCAGTATTATCTGCATTCAACATGAAAAGGTCAGTAGCAGTACTAAAGGATCAACGTTAGGTTTACATTTGAAGAAATATATTATGCATTTAAGCAGCATCTGTCTCTATATATATAATTGCGTGCCCTCCTGAAGTTAGTACATATATCTTCAAGACCTCTTTTTGAAGATTGTTCACAAACTAGGTGAAGCCTGTTGGCTAAAATCTCAAGTAAACAACTTGAATATATTCGTGTGAAAGATCATCATGATGGAACAATTAAAGTATCGAAAGTATGAAGGATGAGTTGTGACAGTTGAAGCTCAAAAATCTGTTATTGATTTATCACGAACATACTTCAGCAGAAAGGATTTGCTAACATCTCACCATTGAAAAGAGATTGATCACTGACATACATAACCCCTTATGTCATAAAGAAAAGTTCTTGGTTGATAAGTAAGTCTAAAAAATAAATTGAATGTATCTAGCCTCAAGGTTTTGTTGTGAAAGTACATTATGGAAGTAGTAAAGGGAGTTGATTTCTTAGATCAAATTTTGGTTGATTCATATCAGTAACAAGGATCTGCAGCTATTTAATGCAAGATTATTATCAGCATCCTAGCTCAAATCATCACCAATAGGCAAGGAAAGTGAACCGAAGCTATAAAAGACATATTAGCTTCATCACAAATGAACAAATACTGTACTGCAGATGAGTATTGTAGAAGAAGACATACTCCAACTAAAATTTCCTCAACAGATATGGATTTCAAATGAAGATTATAATATAGCTGAAGTAAGATTTATATGTCACATGGAGCATTCACAATCCTTAAGTCTTGATCCAATAATGCAGTTCGCATTATACAAGTCTGATTATATATGGCTGTCATCACCTACTCTCTATACAAGTGCAAGAAGTCTATGCTTTGAAATGATATCGACTTAATGTGTATATACAAGTTCAAATAATCTCAAAAATGTTCTCTCAACAACCCTTATACACCAGTTTGGAGCAGCAAGATACATAGTCAGAAGAAGAAGGCCTAAACACATATCAGAGAGAAGAAATGCAAAGAAAGAATCAACACTGAGAAATGTGCAACCCTTTGCCATTGATGTCAAAGGGGGAGGAAAAGCAAGTAGCAGAAGATAGGATCTTCTAAAAGAAGCCAGGCAGAGAAAAACTTGGAGGAAGCATTGGATTATTGGTGGATGTGTTGCCATCAATGCCAAAGGGGGAGACTGTTGGAAATGTTGTCATTGATGGAAACAGAGATGGAAAAGGAGGAACATCTGAGGCAGCAACAAGGCAAAGAGAGCAGCATAGCAGCAAGATGTAGAGAGAGTCGAGCAAAAGAGACAAGTTCATTTAAAGAAGCAAAGGCAGCAAAAGGAGAATTAAGGAGTAGCATCAGTCAAGGAGCAGATGAATTAAAAGAGAGAGCGTAAGACAAATAGCTACAGAGACAGAGCTGTTATCATGGCAATGAAGACAACAAAGAAGCAAATGAAGGAAACAAAGGAGAACAAAAGCAAGTAGAAAGAAGGGCAGAAGCGAATATGAGAGGAAGATCCATTATCCATCGAGGAGGAACGAGCGAGGGCGGAGAAGCGGCAGGGTAGCAAGATAGACAAGGAAGCGACAACTACAATGGGCGGCAAAGAAAGCGAGCGGACGAGGGGTGGAAACGGTCGGCGGTGGAGCGGAGGCGCGAATGGCGAGAGCGAGCCGTTATCCCGCCGGTCGAGGAGGTAGAAACGTTAGCACGGCGGAGACACATAAATTCCGGGAATCGCCCCAACCACGGAGGATACCTATGTATATAATATCACATCCCGACATATAAATGCACGCATTTCCATCGTACCCACAATGGTCCAAGGCATATACATTAATATATATTTAAAGCGGAGCACGTTATGATCAATGGAAAGGAAGTAATATAAAGTGGGACCCCTTCCCAATCGCATCGGAGGTAAACAAAGCAGCGGGACTTGCAACTCAAAGTTGCGATTGCGATCAATCGGAGAATCGCTGACGGAGTTAATCAATCGCAATCGGAGAATCGCTAACGGAGTTAAACAATCGCAGGAACAGTTATCGCAATCGGAGATCGAAATGATTCAATCGCAATCGCAGCAGGAGCGATCAATCGCAATCGGAGGAGAGTCAGTGCATCGGAAAGCGTGACAAGGTGGCCCGAAAGGTTGTTTCCTATGTTAAATGGGTCTATTAATATATCGCCGGAAGTTACATGAGAAAGGGTTCAGATACATTAAAGCGCTGTATTATAAACGGACCATGGATATGATACGCTTTGGTTGAAACTGCCCAGCAGTTATTTTAAAAGGGTGTTGTTAGATATATAAAACATGGTTGCGGTTATATTAAAATATGCCGCGCGGTCTGTAGACCCACAGGCCTCAGCTTAACGGGAGGGCGATTATTAATATACGACTGTGATATATGTCCGTTCCGCTTGCGGAATGTTCCACATCAACAAGACACTCGTGGCATGAAAAGCATTGGAATATGGCCCATAATTACAGTCAGCAGATTCATTTATATATAAAAGTCTTGATATAAAAATGAAAAATGCGATTGCACAAATATTGAGATTCACCTTTGACGGCTCAATGTTAGAAAGGCATACGAGAGAAAGAAAGGGAGAAAGACACAGTCAGAGAAAATACAAATGCGCAGCAAGCCAAGAGACAAAATGAGTGAGCTGGAGTTCACATTGCAATTCGAATGTAAATGTTTTAATTGTTTTTATTGTTTGTGATGCATTGGCAAGTCTCCGGAAGAGAGCAAATATCCCACTGTAATATTAAAATAAGCACCTACAGTTACATTTTTATGAGTAAGCTGAAAAGAGATGAGAAGGCAGAAGGCAGAAGGCAAAGAGACATGACTGTCCATTTCGAATTCCCAGTAGAATACAAATAGTCATGAAGCTATCTTGTATAAAAGGGGGTAATATCCAAGAGGAGAGGTTGATGAAAATAGAATGAGAAGAGGAGAGAGTGTGCAGCAGAATTGAAGATAGTTGAAGAAAATAAGCAAGCTGCAAGAAGAATGTGAATAAGGAGGAGCTGAGCAAAGAAGAAGAAGGGGCTGAGCAGAGATGATGCAGGTCTGATATAAGAGTTGATGAACAGCAGAGAAGAAGGTACAAAACAGAGCTGATATCCAAGGTAAATCAGCAAGTGTTTTTCTTTTGAAAGAGTAAGGAAGTTGGAGCTTCCTATCAAGTTGTAGCTTGATAGATGTCAGTTGTAGCTGACTGAGGTAGGAGCCTCCTGTAGTTTGGTGCCTGCAGAAAATAGATGGGAGTTGGTGCTTCCACATCAAGTTGTAGCTTGATAAAATGTCAGTTGTAGCTGACTGAGGTTGGAGCCTCCTGTAGGTTGGTGCCTACAGAAAATTGATGGGAGTTGGAGCTTCCTTGCAAGTTGTAGCTTGCAGAATTGAGGATAGAGCCTCCTGTAGGTTGGTGCCTGCAGAAAACAGTGGTGAGAGGGAGTTGGAGCTTGCCTTTGCATCACAACAATAATAAGATGTGGTTTTATCCCTTTATGGGTTTCCACTTATATCTGGTGTCTCTTTGCATGATGTTTATGTGTTGATGTGGTTTATCTCATCTGCTTAATACTTGCTGCTCTCATATTCAATCTGCTATTACATTAACAAATCTGTTTGATAGTAATACTTGTTGCTCACAGATTAAGATTGCTCACATATTAAGTTGACCATGAAATGAAGGTGTAAATAAGATTTAAAAGAAAAGTTTTAAAAGTCCATGTATGTGTTAAACTGATTCACCCCCCCCCCCTCTCAGTTTAACTAAGGGTTCAACACTATCGTCTACGAAGAATAGTGGAAAGCATTGATGTAAAGATTGATGAAGGCCTTCCAGAAAAATGAATTGAAGATCATGAATTTGAGCCTTTATTTGAACAAAGTGAAGAAGAAGAACCTGAAAAAGAAGAGGAGAATGAAGAACCTCAAAGAGAACCTCAAAATGAATCTTCACAAACTCCCTCCAAGATCAAGTTTTTTCAAAGATATCATCCAGAAGAACAGGTCATCGGAAATATAGATGAAGGAATCCAAACTTGAAGAAGGATGATAAGCACCCCTAGAAAAGATGATGTGGCTCTATTATCTTTGATAGAACCTAAAAGTTTTTCTCAAGTAAGTAAAGATCCTCAATGGATAAAGGCCATGGAAGAAGAAATGTCTCAAATCGAAAAAAAGGAGACTTGGGAACTGGTACCTCGTCCAAAAGATAAAAATATAATTGGAACAAAATGGGTATTCAAAAACAAGATGAATGAAGATGAAAAATTCATCAGAAATAAAGCCAGACTTGTCTGCAAAAGATACTCACAAATTGAAGGAATTGACTTCGAAGAAACCTTTGCACCAGTAGCTTGAATGGAAGCCATAAGAATGCTTCTAGCATTTACTTGCTCAAAGGGATTCAAGGTTTATCAAATGGATGTAAAATCAACATTCCTGAATGGAGATCTCAAGGAGGAAGTTTACATGGAGCAACCAGAAGGATTTGATCTTGCTGAAGGAAAATACCTTGTATGCAAACTAAAAAAGGCCTTGTATGGATTAAAACAAGCCCCTAGAGCATGGTATGCAAAGTTGGATCGCTATCTACAAAAAGAAGGTTTCAAAAAGGGAGTGGCAGGTAGCAATCTCTACATGAAGATGGACAAGGAAAAACTTCTGATCACTCTTGTTTACGTCGATGATCTAATATTTGCTAGAAATGATGAAGAAATGAGCCATTAATTTGCTCTAAATATGTCCAAAAAACTCGAGATGTCCATGATTGGTGAGCTGTCTTACTTTCTTGGGCTACAAATATCTCAAACCTCTGCAGGCATGTTTTTATCTCCAGCAAAATATCTTAAAGACATGCTTAAAAGATATGGGATGGAAGATTGTGCACCTATGAGCACACCAATGACCACATATTGTAAATTAAGAAAAGACGATGATACCCCCCAAATAGATGCAACTCTTTACAGGTCAATAATTGGAGCTCTCCTATACTTAACTACTACAAGATCAGATATTATGAAAGCAATATGAATGGTAGCGAGATGTCAGTCAAGTCCTAAACAATCCCATCTAGCAGCTGTGAAAATAATTCTCAGATATCTGAAAGGAATGACTGATTTCGGTCTTTGGTATCCTAAGAGTTCAACTCTTATTGTGACATCTTATTTTGATGCTGATTGGGCCGAAAGTGTGGATGATTGAAAAAGTACTAGTGGAAATGCATTCTTTATGGGAGATTGTCTTGTATCTTGGCTCAGCAAAAAGCAATCATCTATATCCCTTTCTACAACTAAAGCTGAGTATATAGCTACTGCTGATTGTTGTACACAAATTTTATGGATGAAGGAAGCCTTGAAGGATGTCAACATAGAAAATAAGCAACCAATTACTATTTTTTGTGACAATACTAGTGCCAGCAGTGTTTCAAAGAATCCAGTGATGCACTCAAGAACCAAACATATTCCAATCAAATACCACTTTCTTTGTGAAAAAGTTGCTGAACACAATATCAGGTTGGAATACGTCAATACAAAAGAGAAAATTGCAGATATCTTTCCAAAAACCCTTCCATGAGAATCATTTGAGTATCTTCGCCAAAATATGGGGGTCATTGCTCTTGCATCACATTAAATCAAGTAGCATGTTAGGGGGAGCAACATGACAGGGGGAGTACTTTAGCACCCCATTGCCATTGATGTCAAAGGGGGAGAGAAGAAGAATATTTCCATCCAATGACAAAGGGGGAGATTGTTAATCCAAGTTGTCATTGATGGCAACAGGTTGACGAAGGAGAAGCCAGACTATGACCCTATGATGAATAAGCCTAACAATGAAGATGACCTTGGAGACAAAATTTTACTCTCTGAACATAAATATTCAAGATTAGTTATAAAGGAAAAATATTTTGGACACCTTGGAGGAATCTTTATAAATTAAATTGTATACCAGCTTATAAAGCATAATTTTACCTTTCCAACGAGCTATTACTCAGCCAAAATCTGCTAGCAGTTTGAAATTTATTAAATTTTTAAGTTAAGAAATTTTCTGGTCTGTGAGCCGATCTCATCCCTTTAGGATGAGTCAGCCTACTTCAAGGGACATGTCTATTCATTGGAGGGTCAAACTTTGTGTATTTATATACGATCAATCTCCTTTCTTTTGGACAATCATCATCTCAACTATTGATTACAGAGTACGTGAAGACAAGAAGAAGAGAAAAACAGTAAGGAACAAGTTCACAGCTCGTGAACACTAATAAAAGAGCTCGGAATCTGAACTGGATACATTTTTAAGGGCTAATCTGAATGATAAAATAGTGAGGATACATTTTCTAGGCTTGATACCTCATATTAAAGGCTTGAACTGGTTTCTGTCTTTGGATGGTGGATCTATGAATTATAAATCTTGGGCACAAATTGAGATCATTATAGTAATGATAATCTGACTATGACCCAGACTAAGATATAACACAGTGGCTCGGTTAAATAGCAGTTTTTGTGGAGCTCGGTTCTACCTACAATAACTTTCTACTCGAAATGTGACATTACTCAGTGAAACAACAAATTCAGATTTATTTTGGAGCTCGGTTTCACCTATAAAAAGGTTGCAGACTTTAAGACAATCACTAACAGGGTTAAGGACAACTCTTGAACTCTGTTGCAACACATGTATAGTGACAATCCTTCACAAAATCCTACTATGGCATAGATGAAATATAGTAATCCTTGATAGTGATTTTTGGACCTTATTACAATGATCAATCATCCCAGATAGTGCAGTAAAATCAAATGGTGGATAGAGCATGGTGAAGATAGAGTGAAGTTTTTGTGATGTAGATTGGTGCAATAAAACATCTTTGAACTGATAGTCCAATGAAGAAGCGAAGAAAGGATTGGTGTCCTTGGAGTAGGAGCTCCTAAACACAAGGTTAGCACCTTTAATAAGATAGGGTCGAAGCCCTAGAGGTCAGAGCCTCAAAAAAGTCCAAGTTGGTGCTTAGCAAACAGGTTGGTACCTGTTTCATTAAAAGGGTTGGTGCCCTTCTCTCATCTATTGTATACTATTATTAAAAAGGGATTGAAGTTCTCTTTAATTCTTAATATCATTATTATATATATATATAATAATGATATTAAGAATTAAAGAGAACTTCAATCCCTTTTTAATAATAGTATACAATATATGAGAGAAGGGCACCAACCCTTTTAATGAAACAGGTATCTGTCTTTAATTTTGAAGAATATAACTGGAAATAATTAACAATTGAAAAGAAATACTGATTCACCCCCCTGAAAGACATTCTCACAAAGCCCTTGGGAAAGGTCAATTTCCTAACCTTCCATGAGAATCTTGATATTGTGGAACGACACTATGCTGAGGGTCCTGTTGGACGATGAGATCTGGGAGCTCTGGGGGGATTTGGGGATAGCTTCTCAGAGCTATAAGCACACACAGGGCTAGGTTTTCCGAACCTTGTGGTGATTTTCCACATCGTTATGATGTTGAGTTGGTTCACCTCTCATGACCTATGCCTCGTATGAATCCTACCCATTGAGTCCCAGACTCATGGGATGTACCTCTTATTTGGCTAGTGAGGTGGGAAAAGCTAGAGACCAGTAACAAAGGCCGATGGACGCCTTAGAGATTGTCGTACTCTCTATGTCTAGGATGGCACATGTACAACCACTTGATCTAGGATCAATTCTGGTGAGATTTCGGACCTCCAACTGACTTCGGGTCAGGTAAAACAACTTCAAGTTGGTATGTGAATATTTTGAGTCCTATAGAGGTTTCATACCTCTAGGCTGAATTTATTAGCCGTGAATGATGTCTTTGTGATTGACCCACTTTTGTTTTGAAATAGAGAAGCCAGAAAAGCAAGTTACGACGGGATGACACATGATGTTTGGATGGCACAGGTGGATGGAGTTCTCCCTAGTTGAGAGGGAGTGTTAATTTTTGACAACTAGGTCCAAACTCCATGTTGTGATGCTTAGATGAAGATGCCAATATTTTTATTGGATTCCTCTTTTGGAGAGGTGCAAGATCGATCTAAAGATCATCTTGATCCAATGAGCAGAACATTTATTTTGAATTTATTCAAAATATGTATAGGTCGGCCTGAAATGAAATGTAGGCTTGAAGCCCCAGTAGTTGTGTCACACACCCTCACTGATGAATATATATAGGTCAACATTGGAGGTAATTTTCACTCATCCATCATCTCATGTTCTCTCTCATCATATGATTGGTTCGATCACCTTGGAGGCTCTTCTTCTCTCACACGTGGGAAATTGCAGCAAAGGAAATTTTTGTTTCTGACCTAGGGTTTCAACGCAGACTTAACCAACATTGAATTTGGTCAACGCTTGGTGAAACTGACCCCAAACTTGGTCAAATTTCTAATTTCCCTAGTCTGCATTTTTGCCACTGAAATCAAGGTTGACCATTGACTTTGACCAGACTGCATTGAATTTTTGCTACTTCTGTTTTGTGTTGACTGTTGACTGTGACAACATTGAATTTCATTGAATTTGGGTTGACTAGTATAGTTGTCTAAGAGGGTTGTTTGACACTTCTGGTTGGCTGACCGTATTGAGACTTTGCTGGTTGAAGCATCCTGTTGATTGCTATAATGCACCACAAGACATATATTTTTTTGATCAAGTTAAGTGTAATTTTGGCTTGTCTTTTGTCGATCTATTCGTATGTTCTATCAGTATTTTACTTTCTTGTTTATGTGATTTCTCTTTGATATTAGAGATAAAATTAAAGTTGCATCAAGCATAGAACATCTATGGAAATTTAAAGTTCTTTTCCATTATCAGTGCAAATAGAGCCAATATGAGATTGTGCATCATTTTCAATCCATGCATGAAAGTTATTGAATGTTTGAAAAGAATCAGATTTGTTCTTCTATAAATAAACCCAACACATTCTGGTGTAGTCATCAATAAATGTCATCATATATTTATTTCCATTTTCAGAAGGAACATGCATTAGACCACATAAATATGAATGAATGAGTTCAATTTTTCAATGTGCTCTAGAGTGTGATCATGAAAATATTTTTTGCTATGATTTCCTAGAATACAAGCATCACATTGCTTAAGTTTCCTAGGAATTGTAGGCAAACACGTAACACCAATTTTCTTCATCATACGAAGGCTGCCATAATTCAAGTGTCCAAATATAGCATGCCATAAAAGACTTGATGGAAATGTACCTTCATCATAGTGATAATTGTATGCAAAGTTTTATGATTGAGTAGAGGTACGTTGCAACTTCAGAAGCCTTTCTTCTTCTTTCCCTATCATGAAAAGTGCATGCTTTGATGCTTTTTTGACCTCAAACTTGCCACAAAATATATGAATGGAGTGCCCTTTATGGCGGATGTTGACCAAAGACAACAAGTTTCTCCTCAACTTTAGGAGGTATAGAACATCACGTAGAAGAAAGTATTATAGACCAAGCAATTTGAACCTAATGGTGCCAAGCTCCGATGGCTTGAGCTTTGACGTATCTGCAAAATATATTGCTCCATAAACATTATTAGTGAATACTTCAAAAAAAAAATTCTCCTAAAATTCACGTGGAAATTTTCTCCTGAATCAAGAAACCAATCATCTTTCCATGAAGCAAGTGAAGCATTGAACAAGTCTTAATTTACTCCAATATTGCAATGTGCCACAACATAATGAGCGAATTTGAGTTCTTTAATTTCTCTTTGTCATGGGTTTTACCTTTGGATTCATTTCTTTCCTGCTCAATTTTCTCCCAAGGAAACTTACATGTGGATGCATCATGCCCATCTCTATTGCAACGTATGCAATGAATATCAACCTTTTCTCCTTGGAATTGTCTCCCCCCCGCCTCGCCTCTAAAATTTATTCTTACTCTTTCTCTTTGACCACCTCTTCCTCTAGAAGAATATTGAGCATGATTCTTCTCTCTATGTGCAAGATACACAACTTCTTCAGAATACTAAGGAGTTGTCTTCTTCCAAAAATCCTTTTCTCTCTCACCAAATTTCTTCTCAAGGGAGTCAAAGGTATTCTCATTGAGATTTCCACTTGCTTGCAAGGACTCAAGATAATGTAAGTGGGATATAATGCCTTAACATAATCTATGAGAGGAATGCCTATTTCAACACCATTTTTTTAATATCATGAATAATAGATCTTACTTCTCATGCTAAAGCAAGAGGGCCATCATTTTTCAATTCAAGACTGAACAATTTAATCATCAATTGGACAAATTCAAGTTTAAAGTGGGATTCATACAATTCTTTCAACTTCATCAAGGCATCATAAGAATTTGAGAATGGTGAAATATGGTGACTCACCTCTTCATTTACATATGTTGCAATTAAGGCATAGGCTTTGTTGTTCTTTTTTTCCCAAATGGCGATCTCCTTGTCTAAATTTGGCTTTGCAGGTTCATTGTCTCCTTCTCCTTCACAAATTCCTTTCCACATATCATTAAAAATGAGGGTGTGTTTTATCTTCCGGGACCACTCAGGATAGTTCTCCTTACGAGTGAGAACCACTTCCACAATAGAAATTAGTGAATGCATCATAAAAAATTATTTGGCCTTAAAATACCTTGCAAAAAGGATTGATGTCTTTGTAACTTGATTTGCTATTAAAAATAAAATCTTCAATTAAGAGTATAGACCCTTAACATTCCTCCAAACTCCATGAAATTTAATACATATAAATAATATACCTGTTATCTCCCCATAATTCCAACAGATTGGTGAGATTGAAGCTGCGGAGAGAACACTTGAACCACTTTGGGATTCTAGGATCTAGCCCTCTTGAATCGAGAGAGGGATCTCTCTATAAGTGCAAAGATTGATTTATATTTAAGGATTTTATGTGTGATATTAGGCTAGTTATTAAGAACAAGGGTTTTTGTTTAGTTTTGGATGGTTGAGCATGATTTTTTAATTGAGTGGAAAGTCCTGAAATGAAAGAGTTTCAAAGGTGTGAAGTTGCAGGCAATCAGAACAAGATTTGGCTGATAGGATAGATATAACGCTGGTTTTTAGTCCATTGGGCTATGGAGTCATAAAAGGGTTTAATTGTGCAAAAATTTCAAGAGTGGTCCAAGGGGCAAGTCATCTATATCACAAGATCTTTGAGATAAAATGATGGAATAGAACAATAAAAGTGTTGAAGGGGTGGAAAAAGACAATAATTTCAACTAGGATTTATCAGTCTTTCCAAACAAGAAAAGCCTTTTAAGTAACTATTTAAAACCAACCAAAGGACAGGGCTAACCAGAGACTTATTTGAACAAGCTCATATTAAAGTTAATTCATCAGACAAACAATCCAGTAATCCACATAATTACTTTCAGAAGGGATGAAAACATATAAGAAAACAAAGTGCAGCCTAAGATCAGATAAGATACTTTTAAATCTAAACTAATTTCAACATACTCTTAGGGAAACTTTAAGAACTACCTTTGGAGAAAGTAACTAGAAGACAGGGCAAACCATAAAATTTTCTAGTCTAACTTTACTGGGTATATAATGAAAATAATGTTCAAGAACTTCTTTTCAAGCTTCGCACATCAAGACAGGGGAAAACCAACATTCCTTGATAATGTTTAGACTTAAACTTAAGATTTTGTCAAACACACAATTTGGAGGAAAACATTGAGATAAAGCTTATCAGTCAGAGAAGGGTACTGCAAACAGTAAATCCTAACTCTATGCTTGTTGTTATTTATCAGAGAATAAGTGGAAAAAATGGCATACATGAAAGAAAAACAATAACACAGAAAGAAGCACTTCACCAGTGATATAGACCAGGATCCCAAGAATCAGCTTGTATATTGATGTCAATCCAGTTACATTCTTCAAGTCCAATGTTTCAGTTCAACAATCATCTTCTCTTCTCAGCCTAACTTATTTGATCACAAACATAGCTTCAAGAGCCTCTGAACACTATTTACATGTAGAAAGTTTCGAGCACAAGTATTATATCAAAGTTCTGCAACCAACCCTTTACAATGAGCTCCTCAAGAATATTTTATAGAAAAATGAGGAGGTGAAATGAGACAAAAGATCTACAGGCTTAATTAATACATTTTAATGCTTCTTCGCCTTTGAGGGGCTCAATGGAGAAGATTTTAGATATTTCTCTGTATTAATTGGCTTACATTAAGTGTTAAGATCGCTGGGAAGATTTTGTTGACTTGAAAGCTCTGTGTTATCCTTGTAATAATTTTGCTGACAGTTTACAATAAGTTCCTTTGGTTGAATTAACTGTTCAGCTGTATTGGGGCAAATATCATCTATTCTGGTCATAACTATGCCTCTTTTGAATGCTTTGAGGCTACAAGTGGCCTTTGGAAGCTAGTGAGGAATCAATTAGCCTCTGATGTGGCGGTGGAGGCTTCTCAGATTGTTGAATTTCTTTGTCCTTCTTTAATCACTGTTAATTTGTTTTAATTCTGTGTGTTAGGCTTAATTTGGCCTAATTTCCTGTCTTCTATTATTCAAATGTGTTTAATTGAATGGATTAGGCCTTTAGATAGTCGATTTAGGCCGTAATCCTTTAAAACAGTTTAAACAACCTTCAATTATTCATTTCTGCCGTGACTAAATCGTTTAACACTGATACTATTTGATTGATTTAGTTTTGCTGTGTCTTGTTGATGTGTAGGCGCGTAGAGGGTTTTTAAAATGGCATTAGTGCTCATGAGGGACTGATGAAACATGGTGTTGAACCCTATATAATGATTTATTTTATGAACAAAGGTGTGGGGGATCATCATCCCCAACCTTTGATTTTATTTTAACATAATGGAAACAACCATTAAATCCTTCACAAATAAGAAAAAGTTAAGAAAATCCTGCATATTTGGGTTTAACTACTTTGGAGGCTGGGGTTAGATCGTAGCCATTGGATGAAAGCATCCAACGACGAGGATTGCTTTGCGGGGGTCAGATGGGAGACGGTTTGAAAAAACGGTGGAGAGATTAAGTTAGATCTCTTGATCCGCAGAGATCAACGGTTGAGATCAATCGTGACTATATAAAGAGGAGGGGCCACATTATAATGAAATAGAAGAAAATATAAGAAAAATGGGCAAAAACCTTAATCGGCAGTGAAAAAGGCATGGATGAAATTTGGGGTTTCTGAAATAACCTGGACCGTTGAATGAGATCGGTCCACATAGATCAACGACAAAGACTGCACATGAGAAAATGCAGTGTAAATGGGGAAAATGGTTTCGGAAAAAGAAACCACGGGTTTCGCACTGCAAAAAAGGAAGAAAGGAGGTTTTAACTTTTCGAATGTGATATGCGTTACTGGCCATCACATGGCCTTTTGAAACCACCCATATCGCATAACTTTGGAAAATTATCTTTCGGGCTTAAATTTACATGAAACTGCAAGCTGGCCGTCAGATCTAGGGCCTCAGATCGGATAGTTTAGAGGAGAGCGCGATGGTGATGAAATGCAAGGGTGATAAGATGTGGGCAGAGTCTAAGCAGTTTTGATTTGAGCCGTAAAATCAGGGAATGAACGACTGAGATTCGATCTGGAGGATGGTAGGACCCAAAGGAGTTGGGCCTATCGGGTTGAATCTGGACCGTTGGATGAAATGGATCAACAGTCGAGATTGAATCTCAGGGTTAATGGAATAACATATGAAGCAGGGGCTGGGAAGAGAAAGGGTTAATGCTGGCCGTTGATCTATAGAGATCAATGATAGAGATTCGTTTAAAACTTTATACAACAAGCTCATGAAAAATAACAAAGGGAAGGGAGAAAAGATCTGGACCGTCAGATCTTATTGTATGGACGGCCCAGATGCAATCGAAAGATTGCAATCGGTGGGGGAAAGGGGAAAAGAGTGTCGATACGATTGAACGTAGACTATGGATCTTAGAACCAGATCAATGGTGGGGAATGAATCAAAGGTCCAAAGGCAGAGGGATGGGCTTATGAAAAAGGGAGATGTGGGCCGTCAGATCTAAGCTTGGCGGGGGAGATCAACGGTTGAGAATCCATTGGGAGGTTACCAAACGAGAGGGGGCAATAAAATGTTTAAACGCGCCCAATGAAATCTTCGATTCGAGATTCCGCAGATCGTTGATTGGTTTAAGATCAACGGTGGAGGTTTTCCCAACCAATGAACCATCGAGACTCTTTATAATATGAAAAATTGGGCTTTTTTATGAAATACGAAGGGAAAATCACATCGGGGAGGGTTTATTTATATGTTTTAGCACCCGATTGTGGGTCTCTTGGTTTTACAAAGGAAACAAGGGATTAGAAGTTATAACAAAGGGGCCAATCGCATCGGGGGATTTTAACGCAAAAAAACGAATGCGCTCTTCGAAAGTTCTGATTGCGATAAGAGCTTCGGGACTTAGCGCCTAGTCTCGGTGCCTGGTTGTATGGTGGGGAAGTGGTTTAGGGCTTAGCCGAAGGGGGCTAAAGCCTTTAGCACAAAAAGGTTCTTTTTTATGAATTTTCAAGGATTTTCAAAGGATTTTGAGGGTTTCGATAAGGTTAAAAAAGGAGTTTAAACCTTATAAAAGGGGTTTTTATGAAGGGAAAAAGGGAAATGAGGGAAAATAGAGGAATTTCATAAGGAAAAATAGGATGAAAATGGAGGTTAATTTTGAGCGAAAGGAGAGGCGAAATGAAGGGAAAATGGAGTTTTTGCAGCAGTATTTTCTTTAGGAAAAAAAACAGAATTTCAGAGTTTAAGAGGGAAACAATAGTGAAGATTAACTCAAGAATAAGTTATCTTCATAAGAATTCATGAACTAACAATTTGGCATTAAAATTATTTCTTGAAGGCTTTCAAAAATGATTTAGCCACCATTTGATATAAAAAATTTTATAGGTGGCTAACAGTGGCTCCACATGGGGATGGTGCCTTCTTGAAGGCATCAAGAACTTCATACTTGTATTCTCTGGGGGCTGATCAATGCCTCATCCATTAGGCTGCAAATTTCTTCACTTGGATGATCTTCTTCGGTTCTGATAATGTTAGTAGCCATGGAAAAAAAATGGAACTCTATCGAACAAGCTTTGTACCTACCCAATCCTACTGATATAACATTTTTTCTTCTTTCAGAGTGCATTTGGATTGGAAAACTCTTTTACAAAAATTTTATTCTTTTGAAAGAAAAAAAATAATCTAAGTCTACTTCTTATTTCTCCATGAAATCAGAGTAAATATTTGAGTTCATAAGCTTCTCTACCTAGCTACTATCTGTTAGGATTAAATTGTCTAACAAATTTTTATTCACTAATTTCTAAAATAGAAATTTAAAAGCATACAAGTCAGGATTGAATAGTCTAACTTGTTGCTGATCTATGACATAAAAACAAGCTGCACATAGATAATTATTTGCAGAAAATTAAATAAAAAATGTTGAAGGCTTAAGATCTGAAAGTTTTAAGCACATCCTTCTCTTTTTCTTCAGCTTTGTTTTTGAATTTGTTTGAGCTGTTTTTTGTTTGTTCTTTGGTTCAAGTTTTGAGCATATAAGAACCAGTTCTACTTCTGTCTTTGACTCAAAAATTAAACAGTTTGAGCCATTGTTCTTTCGAAAACTGAGGTTCGAATTTTGAGCTTGTTTGAACTTTTATTTTCTATCCTAATCTACCTAACTGATAAGCCAAGATTAAACTGTTTGGAAAATCTAATTTCACTAACCTATCAACAGTCAATTTGAAACTAATTAGTCATGATTAGGTTGTATGACTAACTAGGAGTGTGTTTTTTAGGAGTGGCATTTGAGCTTGCACACTTTCATATTTTGTTTCTCTTTTTGGTATGGGGCTGTACCTTTCTTGTTTTTACAATTTTCCCTCTTTTCTCTTTCTATTGTTTTTGTATTTTTGATTTTTCTAACTTTGAATGCAATGATGGATGGAATATTTATAATGAGAAAAAAGATAAAAAGACTTCCACACATGATAGGATCAAATGAAATAATGTTTGAGCATCCTGCCATTGACAGGACCCCCAAATAGTTCAAATCCATTCAATTCCTGCAAGAAATAAACATTGTTACCAGTAGTAGAATGAATGAAATAAGGGCCAAGCCATAAGTTATCAAATTTCTCATGCTTTCCCTTGTCTTCTCTCCTTGAGTCCCACTTTAGCACTTTGTCACCAACATTGAAGTTGCTAGTCTTTTTCCGTCTATCAAAAAGCTTCTTGATGCTCTCTTGCTTTTGTAATGGTCTGTTGTAGACCTCCTCTCTGGTTTGTTGAAGATGTATAGTTTTATTAATCCTTCTGATCATGTCATTGTCTTCAGATTGTACTTCTTGAATCAACTTCATAACTAGTACACCAAGGCTGGTTGGAAAAATTACATCTGTACCATACACAAGTTGTTAGGGTGACATTCCAATAGATTTCTTAAGTGTTAATCTATCAGCCCATAGTGCACACACTAGCTTTGTGTGCCAAGACTTCTTGTTGTCCTCTAGCAACTTCTTGATTATGTTTACCAAACTTTTGTTTGATGATTCTTCCAGCCCATTACCTTGAGGGTAATAAGCAATAGAATGACCCAATGTTATTTGATATTTGTGATAGAATTCAACCATATTCTTAGATCCAAATGCTGCAGCATTATCAGTGATGGTATTCCTAGGACAACCAAATCTAGAGAGGATACGAGTCTCAATGAATTTTATGATGACAGAGTCATTGGCTTGCCTAGAAGGGATGGCTTCTATCCATTTGGTAAAGTAGTTTGTTGCAGTGAGAATCCATCTATGTTGGGTAGATGATGGTGGATGGATTTCTCCTATGAAGTCAAGTCCCCACTGTTGAAAAGGGGCTTCAACAGTGATTGGATGCAAAGGTAAGGGAAGCAATTTTCTTTTGCCTTTAAAGAGTTGGCATTTATGACAGGAAATGATCATTTTATGGACATCCAAAAAGAGGGTGGGCTAATAGTAACTAGCTCTAAGGATTTTGTTGGCTGTAGTCTTCCAGTAGAGGTGGCCTCCACATTCTCCTTCATGGAACTCGTGCTTAACCTTCTCTGCATCATTCTCAGGCAAACATTTAAGCAATATCCCACTTGCATTTTTCCAATAAAGACATTTATCTATAATGCAGTAGTTTACAACTTTTAACTTTAAAAACCTTGCCTTTGTTTTTGATAAACCAGGAGGTGTATTCAGACTAAGAAAAACATATATAATATCATCATAACAAGAGGAATTCATAAAATGGTCTTCAAAAATGGGAGTTGACAATTCCTCTTGTTCATCTAAAGCATTTATCATATTTATATCAAGAACTTCAAAATTTGATTCAGCCATTAATCTAGCTATACCTTGGCCTTTAATGAGTTTAGTGGGCTTGATATCTAAATCATATTCAAGTATCACAACTATCCACTTACCTCTCTTACCATCTGGGTCCTGTGTTAGAAGTCTTTCACAACTGAATTTGGGACAAAGGCAATGATGTGGGAGTGCAAAATATAAACTTTGAAGTCTTTTAAGGCTTTGACCAAAGAAAAAGCTTGCTTTTCCATAATATTATACTTCAGAGGAGCATCTCTCAATGCCTTGCTAAAGAATGCAATGGGCTAATATTGTTCCTGTGGATTTTTCTGCAGTAGGACAACAACTATTGTATGTTCTGATGCAAATGAAAAAATGTAAAAATCTTTTGAAAAATCAGGACTTATTAGAACTAGTGTTTTGGTTAATGCTTGTTTTACCAGCTCAAAATATTTCTTTGCTTCCAAGGTCCATTTGACTCTTTGCTCCTTTTTTATCATGTTTGTAATGTTTCTAAGGATTTCAGCCAAGATGGGTATGAACCTTCTCAAGAAATTAATATTTCCAATGAAATATTGTAGTTCCTTGATGTTTCGAGGATGAGTGATTTACAATATAGCCTCGATCTTTTTTGGGTCTATCTTTATTCCTTCTTCTGATATGATGTGCCCAAGAAGTTTACCTTCTTGGAGACCAAAAAGTGTTTTCTTAGGATTTAAAAATATCCCAAACTTTCTGCATTTCTTGAATACTTTTCTCAAGTGTTCTAAGTGTTCTTCATCTGTCTTTGAAAAAACAGTGACATCATCAAGGTAAATAATGATGAAGTAGCCCAATTCTTCCGAGAATGCAATGTCCATGGCTCTTTGAAAAGTAGCAGCAGCATTCATTAGACCAAAGGGCATTTTCACATACATGAAAGTGCCCTAAGATGTAGTAAAGGTTGTCTTTAATTGATCATCAGGATGTACTAAAATCTGATTATATCCTGAGTAGCCATCTAGCAAAGAAATTATTTTAGAACCTACTTCCCTTTGTAAAATATGGTTCATCTTTGGTAAAGGGTAGTTGTCTTTCAATGAGGCTTTGTTTAAGTCTCTGAAGTCAATAAAAAGCCTAATCTCTCCTGTTTTCTTCCTAACTGACACCAGATTTGACACCCATTCTGAATATCTAATAGGAACAATAATACCAGCTTCATACATTTTCTTGATTTCCTTCTCAACCAAAGGTAATTGAATAGATTTTATTCTATGTAGTTTTTGTTTAAATGGCTTTTGGTTTTCCTTGAGAGGTATCTTGTGCTGAATTATTTCAGTGTCATAGGATTTCAGATCCTCATAGCTCCACGCAAAAACATCAGAAAATTCTTTAAATAACTCTATGTATTTGAGTTTAATGTGAGCTAGTAAAGTTTTAGACAGTTTGATCATCTTTGGTTTTTGTTCACTGCCTATATTACACTCTTCAACTTCAGTTTCCATAGGCTCCAACTTTGGTTTCTTGGCAAGGTCATTGAAATCAAACAATTCTTCTAAGGGGACCAGACCTTTTGGAAAACTTTGATTTTAGACTGCAGAGTTTCTAAGTCTTCTTTTCCTAACTTTGAACTAATTTCTGTTGTGTTTTCAAGTTTGTTAGACAATAGATTTACATCAGCTATCTTTGGAGAGTTTTCTTCTTCATCAAGTTGATTTTCTTCATTAGGGCAGTCTGTTTCATAGTCTGAATCTGAACTTGGTAGTTCAAATTCATTTCTGGACTGCAGGAAGTCTTCTATTTGTTTGTCTCCATCAAATACTTGCCAATATTTCTCATTATCAGGGACAAATGGTCTGAAATTGATTTGAGTTGTGCATTGTTTGGTTTCAAATGGTGTTAAAAATGTTTTAGCAGAAAAAGCTAAAATGTGGGCCATGATATTCTTTTCTCTTGGGACAAAAATAAGTTGGGATTCCTCAAAAGTTTTCAATAAATCCATGACATCATTCCTGTAGGCTCTAAGTCTGGGGTGTTTGGCGCTATATTCCCCGTTCACTTGCCTAATGATTAAATATGAATCCCCATGCACTTTTATTCTTTTGGCTCCTAATTTATTCAATAAATGTAAGCTTAAAAGAAGGGATTCGTATTCCGCTATGTTATTCGAACACTGAAAATTTAATTTGTAGGAATGGCCTTCCGTGTGGTTGGTCTCAATGTTATGTATCTAGACGCCTGCACCAGCATTGCTCCTAGTGCAAGACCCATCGAAGTTCATACTCCACAGAGGACTAGTTTCAGGTTCAGCAGTTTGGTTACTATCCTCTTCAACAAGTGTGCTTTTGGTTTGTTCTTGAAGATCAACACTTTGTTTTAAATCCTCAGGTTTTTCATTGTGTTGAGGACTACTTTCTTGACTCTCAAGGTTTAAAAGCAAAGGATGGATGATTTGTAGCTTTATACCTGTGTGTTGTTAGCTGTAGTTTTTGAGTTTAGCAAATTGTTTTGACACTTGTGTGTTGTCTTGCTCCTCCTCTCTATCTTCCATTAATTCAGTTAAAGTCACTTTTTCAGTGAATGTTTAATCATTGAAAATGATAAATGAGTCAAGGCCTGTGTTGACAGAATAAAGAGGAGAGTTTTGCAGTCTCTCTTGGCTAGTAACCATGTATTGCATATGGGACTCCGTGTAAAGTCTTCTCGTTTGATTAAAAATAGGGATGGTTGCATATGTCATGTCCATCTGCATAGTTCCTTGTAACTTAGCTCCCCAAGATCTTGATAACAACATACCATATTTTGGGGGTACATCAGCCACAACAATATCCATTACTAAACACTTGGCTGGAATTTGTGCTAAGTTAACATAGAGTTCTTTGATTAAGCCTAAAAATTTCACTCTGCTTGAGTCAAAGGAGTAAAGATCTTTGTAAGGTCTGGTGATTTCAAGGCCTAGGCTCTCCATTACAGCTTTGGGAATTAAATTATGAGAGGCCCCTGAATCATGCATAGCATTGTGCAAAATCTTGTCATGAACATTTAAACTAACATAAAAAGGAGGAACTGGTCCCTCTTGATATCTACCCTCAATATTAGGACCAAAAATGAGCTTTGGTTGGTCATCATTAAGATTGACAGTGTCATTATTCTCTTATGTTAAAATCCTTCAAAATTTGGGATCTGTACACATTTTGGGCAGCTAATTCAATGAGAGGAACAAAGATTTTGATTCTAGCAATTTCCTACTCCAAACTAAAAGGCATCTGATTCTTTGAAGTGCTTGTTTCAGCCTTATTAACAGCCACTCTATCAGAAAAATCAGTTTGCTGATTTCCTCTATTTACATTTGTCAAAATTGTTTTAACAAGAGTATTAGCTGAGGTGCTAACACTACTAAGTTCTGCACTCTGTTTTTCATTGTTTTGAGTGCCTTTCTCTTTTTTTTTTATCAGAATTTACATCCATTGTTTTATCTTTCTACTTTGTAACTTTGGGTTTATTTACAGTGCTGTTTTGTGCAGATTTTTCAGAGGTTTTAGTTTTGGGAGTTTCTTGATTGCTTTTACTCCTAAGGCCATATTATTTTTGAGACTCTATGATGAAATTTTCCATTTCCTGATAATAAAATTAATCTTCTGCTCTTTTGTCATCATAAGGTGTGTATAGACCTTGTTTCCTATTGTAATGAACTTCAAAGTCATCATTATCTACTCCCAACATGTTAATGTCATCTTCCTTTGTTTGTTCTAACATTTCCTCAACCTCACTTACATAATTTTGATGAAAATGAGGAGTAATCTGTTGATCATCCTCCCTTGTTCTGTTTTGAGGCTGGTTTCTCCTAAAATTCTGATTTTGGTTTTGATTTCTGTTTTGAGGAGCTGTTTGGTTTTGACTTGTTTATTCTCTCTCAAGTATGCTCATCTTTTTCATCATCTCCTCCATATTTCTCTCTATCTTTTAGCTAGATGTAGAAGGTGCAGATTCCTCTCTAAAGGATACCTTCTTTTCATTCTTCATTCTTGCTCTTTTCTCCATTAGATTTACTTCCACAACAAGAGCTCCTTTTTGCATATCTTCAAGAGTTAAAGGATCCCTCTCTCTCAGCTGATAGGCCATTTCAGGATCAAATCCTTCAGGAAACCTGTTTAAAGCTGAGCCTTGTGGAGGTTTTAAGTCTGGGTGAAGGGCATTATAAACACTTTTGAACCTAGTGCAATAAGCTTGTACACTTTCCCTAGTGTTTCTGTGGAGATTCTTGTAATCAAAAAGTATTTGGAGAGGGTTTTTCTTAACTTCCCATTTGTTTAAGAATAACTAATGGAAGGCTTAGAGATCATTAATAATGTGAGGGGTTAAGCCTTTGAACCAATTTCTTACTTCTCCCCCTAAACTCTGAGCAAATAGTCTATGTTTGACAGTTTCATCATCAATTTCATTTTTGTCAAAGTAGTCATTCATCTTATCCACATGTTGTGAAGCAGTAGTAGCATTACTGGCATCATACAATGGTATCTTGAACTGATAGTCCTGTGGAAGATTGACCAAGGGCAAAGGAAGGACCAACGGAGCATACCATGTTGCCATGATAGGAGGTGGAGGTGGATTTACAAGAGGTGGATTAACAAGAGGGAAAGTTGGCTAAAATGGAGTGGTTTGAATAGTGGATGTATGAAGAAAAAATGTGGATGTACCAACAATAGATTGTTGAGCTAATATTGGATGAGAGACACCTAAATTGTGAAGGAAATGTAAATCTGGTGGTGTAGTTTCTCTACTACTAGGATGTTCACTTTGTTCTGGAGATGAAAGTGAAGACTTTGAATCTAGCTGGTCTTAATCATCAAGTGACTGAGTTCTAAATGGATTTCTTAAGTCAACTTGTAATTGTTGTAGAGCTGCAAGGTTTTCTGGAACAGAATTAGCTCTAAGGGGTGATCTAAAAACAGTTGAAGATTTAACCTCAGGATACTTCCTAAGGATTATTTCAAGGTTATAAACTATCTCAGGAGGGTTTGGGTGAAGATAAGCTCTAGTATAAATCTTTCTAGGAGCCACTATGCTGTGTTTTTCAGACCCAAGTAAACAAGATAAGTTTAACCAAATAAGACAATCTTTAAGAGGCTAACTGATCTTTAAACAAGAAAAATTTAATCCTAAAGTCCTCTAACTAAGTTTAAATGATGTTATGATGATAATGGGTCTTCCCAGTGGAGTCTTAAGGTCTGTTTAGGATTTTGGAGTCACTAGGTGGAAATTTTTAGCTCTTTTGGAGGTAAAAGGTTTTATGGTCCACCACCATGTTTATTTGAATACCAATCTGAAATATTTTTGGGTTTTCCGAGTTTTTTCAGTCCTATGGGTTTTAAGAGTGTCCTAAATCTGTTTCAACACTTAGCTACGGTGATGATACAAAAAATTCTACTCTTATGGCTAAGCTAGCTGATCCTTCAAGGTTCGATAAGTTCTTATGAGAATCCTAAGGTTTCCTTAGTTTTTCACTAATTCAAACAAGTTTTATCATGATACCATTTGCTTGGTAGTGCTTGAAGAGGCTACTTGTACTCACTGAACAATGTTCTTGAATCAAGGGTTTTCTAGAGTCCTAAGGTGTAGTTAGGCTCTCACTAACTCAGAAAAATCCCTAGTGGAGTGACCAGAAATGTTATGCCTGGTGGCTCAACTAGAAAATATATGAAATATTCTTGAATAAAGGGCTAATATGGGATTTTAAAGGTATCTAGGATGAAAAAACACTCAATTCCCCAGCGGAGTCACCATAAATGTTATCTCCCCATAATTCCAATAGATTGGTGAGACTGAAGCTGTGGAGAGAACACTTGAACCACTTTGGGATTCTAGGATCTAGCCCTCCTGAATCCAGAGAGGGATCTCTCTATAAGTGCAAAGATTGATTTAGCTTTAAGGATTTTATGTGTGATATTTGGCTAGTTATTAAGAACAAGGGTTTTTGTTTGGTTTTGGATGGTTGAACATGATTTTTTAATTGAGTGAAAAGTCCTGAAATGAAAGAGTTTCAAAGGTGTGGAGTTGCAAGAAATCAGAACAAGCTTTGGCTGATAGGATAGATATAATGCTGGTTTTTAGTCCATTGGGCTATGGAGTCATAAAAGGGTTTAATTGTGCAACAATTTCAAGAGTGGTCCAAGGGGCAAGTCATCTATATCACAACATCTTTGAGATAAAATGATGGAATGGAACAATAAAAGTGTTGAAGGGGTGGAAAAAGACAATAATTTCAACTAGGATTTATTAGTCTTTCCAAACAAGAAAAGCCTTTTAAGTAACTGTTTAAAACCAACCAAAGGATAGGGCTAACCATAGACTTCTTTGGACAATCTCATATTAAAGTTAACTCATCAAAAAAACAATCTAGTAATCCACATAATTGCTTTCAGAAGGGATGAAAACAGATAAGAAAACAAAGTGCAGCCTAAGATCAGATAAGATACTTTTAAATCTAAACTGCTTTCAGCATACTCTTAGGGAAATTTTTAGAACTACCTTTGGAGAAAGAAACTAGAAGACAGGGAAATCCATAAACTTTTCTAGTCTAACTTTACTGGGTATATAATGAAAATAACGTTCAAGAACTTCTTTTCAAGCTTTGCACATCAATAAAGGGGCAAACCAACATTCCTTGATAATGTTTACACTTAAACTTAAGATTTTCTCAAACACACAATTTGGAGGAAAACATTGAGATAAAGCTTATCAGTCAAAGAAGGGTACTGTAGACAGTAAATCCTAACTCTATGCTTGCTGTTCTTTATCAGACAATAAGTGGACAAAATGACATACATGAAATAAAAACAATAACAAAGAAAGAAGCACTTCACTAGTGATATAGACCAGGATCCCAAGAATCATCTTGTATATTGATGTCAATCTAGTTACATTCTTCAAGTCTAATGTTTCAATTCAAAAATCATCTTCTCTTCTCAGCCTAACTTATTTGATCAGAAACAGAGCTTCAAGAGCCTCTGAACACTATTTACATGTAGAAATTTTCGAGCACAAGTATTATATCAAAGTTCTGCAACCAACCCTTTACAATGAGCTCCTCAAGAAGATTTTATAGAAAAATGAGGAGGTGGAATGAGAGAAAAGATCTACAGGCTTAATTAATACATTTTAATGCTTATCAGCCTTTGAGGGGCTCAATGGAGAATATTTTAGATATTTCTCTGTATTAATTGGCTTACATTAAGTATTAAGCTTGTTGGGAAGATTTTGTTGGCTTCAAGGCTCTGTGTTATCCTTGTAATAACTCTGCTGACAGTTTACAATAAGTTCCTTTGGTTGAATTAACTGTTCGGCTGTATTGGGGCAAATATCTTCTTTTCTGGTCATAAATATGCCTCCTTTGAATGCTTTGCGGCTACAGGTGGCCTTTGGAAGCTGGTGAGGAATCAATTAGCCTTTGATGTGGCAGTGGAGGCTTCTCGGATTGTTGAATTGCTTTGTCCTTCTTTAATCACTATTAATTTGTTTTAATTCTGTGTGTTAGGCTTAATTCGGCCTAATTTCCTATATTCTGTTCTTCAACTATGTCTAATTGAATGGATTAAGCCTTTAGATAGTCGATTTAGGTCGTAATCCTTCAAAACTGTGTAAACAACCTTCAATTCTTCATTTCTGCCGTGACTAAATCCTTTAACACTGATACTCTTTGATTGATTTAGTTTTGCTATGTCTTGTTGATGTGTAGGTGCATAGAGGGTTTTTAAAATGGCATCAGTGCTAATGAGGGACTGATGAAACATGGTGTTGAACCCCGTAGAATGATTTCTTTTATGAACAAAGGTGTGGGGGATCGTCATCCCCGAAATTTGATTTTCTTTTAACATAATGGAAACAACCATTAAATCCTACACAAAGAAGAAAAAGTTAAGAAAATCCTGTGTATTTGGATTTAACTGCTTTGGAGGCTAGGGTTATAGATCGCAGCCGTTGGATGAAAGCATCCAACAGCAAGGAATGCTTTGTGGGGTCAGATGGGAGGCAGTTTGAGAAAACAGTGGAGATATTAAGTCAGATCTGTTGATCCACAAAGATCAACGATTAAGATCAATCGTGACTATATAAAGCAGAGGGGCCACTTTATAGTGAAACGACGGAAAATTTAAGAAAAATGGGCAAAAACCTTAGTCGGCAGTGAAAAAGGCATGGATGAAATTTGGGGTTTCTGAAATAACCTGGACCGTCAGATGAGATCAGTCCACATAGATCAACGACGGAGGTTGATTGATGAAGTCCCTTAGAGGATGGGCGGTGGGCGATGAAAAAGGAGAATTTGAACAAGGACCGTTGATCTGCAGAGATCAATGGCGAAGGGCGATGAAAAAGGTGAATTTGAGCCGAGATATTTGATCTGCAGAAATCAACGGTAGAGACTGATCATGAGAAAATGCAGTGTAAATGGGGAAAGTGGTTTTAGACAAAGAAACCACAGGTTTTGCACTGAAAAAAGGCAGAAAGGCGGTTTTAAATTTTCGAACGCGATATGCATTACTGGCCGACATGTGGCCTTTTGAAACCACCCATATCGTGTAACTTTGGAAAATTATCTTTCGGGCTTAAATTTACACGAAACTGCGCGCTGGCCGTCAGATCTGGGGCCTCAAATCAGACGGCTGAGAGGAGAGCGCGATGGTGATGAGATGCACAGGTGATAAGATGTGGGCAGAGTCTAAGCGGTTTTGATTTGAGCCATCAGATCAGGGAATGAACGACTGAGATTCGATTTGGAGGATGGTAGGACCCAAAGGAGTTGGGCCTATCGGGCTGAATCTGGACCGTTGGATGAAACAGAACAACGGTCAAGATTGAATCTCAGGGTTAATGGAATAACATATGAGGTAGGGGCCAGGCGGAGAAAGGGTTAATGCTGGCCATTGATCTGCAGAGATCAATGGCGGAGATCCATTTAAAAATTTATATAGTGGGCTCATAAAAAATAACAAAGGGAAGGAAGAAAAGATCTGGACCGTCGGATCTTATTGTATGGACAGCCCAGATGCAATCGGAAGATTACAATTGGCGGGGGCAAAGGGAAAAGAGCGTCGATGCGATTGAACATAGACCATGGATATTAGAACCAGATCAATGGTGGGGAATGAATCGGAGGTCCAAAGGCAGAGGGATGGGCTTATGAAAAAGGGAGATGTGGGCAGTCGGAGCTAAGCTTGGCGGGGGAGATCAATGGTTGAGAATCCATCGGGAGGTTGCCAATCAGGAGGGGGAAATAAATTTTTTAATGAAATCTCTGATGCGAGATTATACAGATCGTTGATTGGTTTAAGATCAACGGTGGAGGTTTTCCCAACTAATGAACCGTCGGGACTCTTTATAATATGAAAAATGGGGATTTTTTATGAAATATGAAGGGAAAATCGCATCGGGGAGGGTTTATTTATATGTTTTAGCACTCGATTGCAAGGCTCTTGGTTTTACAAAGGAAATAAGGGATTGGGATTTATAACAAAGGGGCCAATCTCATCGGGGGATTTTAACGCAAAAAAAGGAATGTGCTCGTTGAAAGTTCTGATTGCGATAAGCACTTTGGGACTTAGCGCCTGGTCTCAGCGCCTAGTTGCATGGTGGGGAAGTGGTTTAGGGCTTAGCAGAAGGGAGCTAAAGCCTTTAGCACAAAAAGGCTCATTTTTATGAATTTTTAAGTATTTTCAAAGGATTTTGAGGGTTTCAATAATGTTAAAAAAGGAGTTTAAACCTTATAAAAGGGGTTTTCTTGAAGGCTTTAAAAAATGATTTAGCCACCATTTGATATAACAAATTTTATAGGTGGTTAACAATACCAAACTTATATTTTTTTCAAAATATTCACTTTATAAACTATGGTCTTATAAAATCACTCAACCCAATGTTACATGCTACTTATACCACCAATATATGAACTAGTCTTTACAACGCACAGTCTTTAAAAAAAGGGTCCACATACCATTCACCGCACCATTCAAAAAGGAGTTCTGAGAATGTTACTTCTCCATAATAGGTGTGCTCCCTTATTACTGCTAACAGGTTACAAGTGCCTTTGATCCATAAATCGCTCGATCTCTTCATCCAAGAAATGACGAATTTTTTTTTTTTGCATATGTAGCCTCTTTTTCACTCGAATGAGAATGCCACTGCTCTGTTACTGCTAATGAGAATGTCACTACTCTGTCATAGGAGTTGATGGGTCTGGTGAGGAGGAGCGCTATTGACTGTGGAGCAATGGGTGGAGGGGCATTACAAGGGTCGGAGAAAATAACTGTGGGAGAGCAATCAACTGTGAAATTGGTGGAGGGGCACCGCAGGGGTTAGAGCGACCAACTGTGGCAGGGTGGATGAAGTATTAACTAGTGAGTATTAAGATATTTGACTATTGTGATGGAAAAATTGACTATAAACTCAAGTTTATCAGAGCCAAAAATTCATAGGATTCAGGATTATTCAAACAATGGGAGGAGGATTGGTTATAAATTATGTTGTGGAGGATACGATGGGAGGAGGAGTGCGGTCGTAGTTGAACTGCAAGGGGACCAAGGGATCAAGGAAGGGGGTGTCAAGATGTCAGTTGGAAGGAGAAACATGGATGATGGAGGATGATTGTGTAGGGGAGGTTGAAGAGCTACACAATGGGGAGAGTGAGGGGCTGAAGAGCCGACTATGCTGACTTCAAGGGGTGAGTGTAGAGGGGTCGATGATGTGGAAGCCTTCAAACACATAAAAACATATTCAAATGCACAGTAATGGTAAATTCATTCAATCACATTCACGGTGTAGAGAATGGAGTAATGGAGCAATGACAGAGGTTTCATTTCTGCAAAATAGGTAGAACAGGAGGGAGTTACAAGGGCAGAAAGCTAAAATGGAGCTGGATCTGATACCCTGTCAGGCCAGGAGGTAACTCCACAAAATGTTTTGTATTTTTGAATTAAGGATGATCATAGATATATACATGGAGGGAGAGAATCTTGGGATTCTCTCTGAGTGTCTCTTCATATTCCATCTCTCATTTTCTATTTACACTATTTTACACATATTCACCCAATGATCCAAACATCAAAATTCATTCCATGCTCCAAAATCCATCCTCCAAGAAGCATAGCGAAGTTCTCTAAAGAGATACAAGTCCAATCCAAATGTTGATCATAAAATGAATTAACATCACTTGTATTTATACACTTCTAATGAGTTTTATTTAACTAATTAGGCCTAAATTAGTCCCTAGAATAAAATAATGTGAAAAATAACTAAATTTTGGTGACAAGCTCACCAAACTAGCCCATAAACAAAATAATAATTCTCTCAAGAGGTCAAATGATTAATAATACATGTCGTTGGGCCTTCTAAGAAGCCTAATGAAGTCCATAAGTGCCATAATGATGAATAGGACTCCCAAAATTAGTGGAAAAAGGGTTGAACCCTTGTTCTCCAAATACTAAACGTGTGGTGCTCCCAATGGGTGTGAGGGCACACAAGTAACCTCATGAGTCTCCAAGTAGATCAAAGATTCTTGTAAACCATTTGTAAGGCCTCAGATGATGGTGTAAGCGATTACATATAAAAATACAAGTCTTGGGTCATCTGCCAAGTGCATGATACAACTGTGGGGCCGACTGGGCATGGTGAACTAGGTGCATCTTCCTCGTCCAATAGGTGAATGTCGAGAAATATTTGAACATCTTTGGAGATCCATGGAGTGATGTATACTGTTGTGGAGGAACATGAATATCTATAGACCTCTATAGGGTTATCACCATGGAGACCATATGCAATCCTACATAATATCTAATGTGTCCCCTAGCCTTCGAGAATAACAAGTCATTTAAGGAAATCGAGTTAAATAACTTACAAACTATGGAAAATAGGTGGTCACTTCATAATGGCATGCCTTTCCATAGTGGGCTTTGGCATGTGCTAATGTCTCCAAGCTCCAAGGGGGTTTATCCAAGCACCCTATTAGGTGGTTTCTAATTTTAGAGGGGACAATATATCTGTTGGGCGGTTTAATAGTCAGATTAAACCTCTAAATATTAATTATCAATCCGAGAGTCATAAACGCGAGTTGTACTGTGTCTTGGCTCAGCTTAAGGGTCAGAGTACAAATATATTCCTTTGTAATGATAAACTAGGTACTGGAATGAAACACACCTTTGCTGGCAAATAAACAATCTTGAAAAGGGAACCTACTTAACTAATTCTATCAAGAAAAATCCATACTGCGATGAAACTATAAGGAAATACAAAGCAATTCTAAATCACATGACATTCTCACAATCCAATTCTACTTTTTAAATCTCCTATGATAGCTTGAAAACTTTAACCTATCTACTCCTTTCACTAACTTGAAACTACAACACACACATAAATTCAAACCTTAAACTAACTAGAACTACTCTTTATAACAAATTCAAGATTCCAAATTAACAAAAGAAACAATCCTAACTATTGCTAAAAGAAAACTACTTCGCTTCATGTAAAAATAAAACTTAAAAGATCCTAAAAATTGCATTGAAAATAATCTATGATAACCTTCAATTCAAAGATTTTAATCTAAATGAAATGGATTATTCAACAAACAAGCTCACTCTTCAAAATCAAATCATGTAACTAAATCACACTGCATTTGAATTGATCTCTCTACCTTCACAATCAAATCCTCACTCAAACTTGCTCTTATAAAGAAATGATTACACTACGAAAACAATAATGATTCTAATTAAAAATAAATCTAATTAAGTCCAGGGATGCATAAACTAATTAAATGAGCATTAAAACCTATAAACATCCAAACGAAACTAAGTAAGGAAAAACATTACTAAAACTCAAAGCATTAAAATCTGTTCTAACTCTTGAATCAAACTTAGGAATTGGAAAACAAAATAATGATCTAAGTGTAGAATTAGGAAATCTGAGATATTATTTAAAAACAATTCAAAACAAAATATAATTTTACAAATTACACTAAAGCATAATTCCTAAATCTATGAAGAACGAGGGGCTCGACTCCAGGTTTCGGTGGATCCTTGCCACTCCCTGGAGAAAGTCATAAACTAACTCATCATTTAGAAATAAATAAAATTACAATTCTTATATAAAAACAAATGCCGGAACCAGAATTTTATTAAATCAACTCAAAGCATTGCTTCAAATATCAATTAATAATTACATCAGCTAATACTCCATTACAATTTCTTGTGTTCTGCAAATTTGATGTTGGTTCTACATCTCTGGAATTAATCCGGTTCTACATCTTGAAATTCAACCTTTACATTTGAGAAATTCCGCCCTAAGAAATTCGACCTACTACCAATTACATTCCTGTTTTATTCCTATCGATTCTAGCTTCCCTCTATCTAATTGACAGACTCACACTCATTACATCTCTACATCTGAGAAATTCGAATTTACATCTGAGAACTTCCGCCCTCTAATTGACGGACTCACTAATTCCTTTTCTTTGCTACTCAAGGAAACACATATATATATACATTTAATTACAAATTTGGGGATTTCAATAGCTAATCGAAATATAGGAGGAGAGATTAACAATTTTCCAGAAATGATATTAGTTTCAAAACAGAATGTTGAATTAGGGAAGTCACTTCTCTTTTCGTGGGATGTTGCTGTTGCTGGAAGGTGCAACCTTGGCTAAATTTGGATTTGATGCAAGACGCATTTGTTGGATTAAGGCATTTATGTGGCCAACATGAAGAGAAATCTATAGTGAGATGTTCGTATATAACAGTCCTAGTAAAAGGAAATGTAAGCTGGAATCCAAATTATCGATGGAATGCAACATCATTGAAATTTTTGAAAATAAGTTATATAATCGAATCACTGACTGGAAAATAGACAATAATGAATCATTCTAGGAGATCCCACGTTCCGGAATAAAAATTCTAGATGTCATAAAGCATTCAATGTGAGGGACTGAAATCGGAAAGCATATGGTTGAGGCCTCAGAGTATGCATTCATAAGTTTTTTTTTTAACAAATCGATGCAGCCACATTGTAGAACTTGTATAGTCAATCACGCTCTTTGACTGCACCTGCATCCTTATATCCTTAGCGTGAAAAGATAGGATCCTTATAGTCCCGTGAACCTCGGAAATTCAGCAAAGCTCATTGCGTTCCTCCAGAATGATGGTTTGATCCTGTATTTGTTTCTTTGCTTTTACCTTACCTCTGATTTGATTGAATTTTTCTTGCACAAACCTACGACAACTTCACAAAGGCCATCTCATATTTCTACTTGAACTGACAAATAGAATTAATGTGTATATATATTCTGATTGCTATATGTTCCCTTGAGATACACCACCTAGGAAAAACCACTGCCTACGTTGAGACATTACAAGAGAGCACAATAATTGGTCGCATTAACACAATTTCCTGTTATTGGGGAGAGAGAACCCAATACGTTCACGTTTAGAAATGGTTTTTAGTGGAATATTCCCCTGATGATAACTCCTTCATGAAGCTGAATTTTTCCAAACGATTTCTGGGTGATATGAAACATAGTGCTTTGAACAAAACCCATGTCTCATAATTTAGAGATTCTACTCCATTTGGTCGCAAAATTGATATTTTCACCTATATAAATCTCGTACTCAACTACCCAGCTACTGCTTGTATGCATTTTCTAGTAGTAAGGTATCATGTTTCGTTCAGAATCTTCCCTGCTTTGTTGTGCTATATTGCAAAACTCAATGGAGAAGGTTTATCTTCTATAAGGTAATTCACAACATAACATATTTCTTGGCAAAACATATGTAATATTCCTAATTAGCCCAAGCTAATAGGAATATTTCATTTTGTTTTAATTTTATTTATTGATGAATAAAATGTAAAGGAGGACATGAAAAACTCCTAAAACATAAAAATAAGTCAATGCCCAAAGTGAACAGAGACAAATCAGGGCTTTCTTGATAAAAGCCACTTGTGTGTGAACAGGATTGAGCCACTTGACTAGGTCAACAGGACCAAATCACTAAGGAGACCAGATACATTGAACCACTTTGAAGACCCAGTGCAGTTCTTGAAGGAGGATCGAATGTGAAAGGGGTTAATTCATTTGAGGTGGTTTAGGGTTTTGCACATCCTCATCTTATAAAAGGAAGGAGAAGGCTCAAGGAAAAGGTTACTGATCATATTTCTATTTTGAGATTGCTTGAGAAACTCAAATTCTCTTGGCTGTTTAGCTAGAGAAAGAGGGTTTCCTGTTTAGGAATCCTCCCTCTCCTTCCATGGAGTAGCTCTTGGAGGAGGATGTTCAGCTTTGTCCACTATCTAAAATTTAACCAAGCTTCTACTTCCAACTGCAATGCAGATCCTATTGAGGGTTTGATCACTTTTGTAAGCTGCAGTAAGTGGAGAATAGATCTTCGCAGATCTATGCATTTCTAGTACCCCTTGTCAATGGGAAACTCATCCACCCTATTGATAAGCTGGTCCTAGGCTATTTGTGCTTCAGATCCATATCTTGGCATCAGGCCAAAGTGTACTTTCAGTGGACTGTGTAGTTTCTCTTCCCTGAGCTGCATAATTCTTGAGGAGCAGTGTTGCAGGTGTTTGGAGTTCTCCTAGAGGAGAGATCTCTAGTGGAAAGGATCCCTCCTTTCACTATGGTGATCCATGGATTGGCCAAAAAATCCATGTACCCTTCAGATATAATTTATTTATTGATGTATCTACTATAAAATTTCTAAATACTGCTGCATAACTGTGACTTAGATCTCAGATCTACTCACTGTTGTCCATCATTTGTTGAGATCCCCAAGGGGAGTGTAATAAAGAGCCTCTTTGGCTTCCAGATCTATTTTATATCTCTGTTTTCATGCATATATCTGTTTTAGATCTTATTTATAATGAAATGAAGTTTCATCCCCTAAAAATTACGCTAAAGAGTTTCCTGGTTAATCTCATGTGTTGTTGTACCTCAAACTGAGGGTTTATTCATGGAAATCTCTTGTATTTTTCATATATTTTGCATAAGCCATGAAAATAAGCTGATTTAATGATTTTAAGATCATATTACACATTTCATCTTTAGAAACCCACACTTCATAAGCTTAAAAAAATTCTGCATAATCTAAGTCTTGGGAAATCAGGGTTTTCTAGCCTAGTTTGAGAAGGAGGAACTGTTTAACTTAGCTAGAATTATTTGTTTGAGCTGAAATTTTGAGAATAGGTCCCTCATGACCTAATATGAAATAAAATCCTGCAATTTCCCTTATTTTTACGTAGATATCTGATTATACTCATTTTAGGGCCAAAATCATCAATTTTCCCCACCTTTTTTCCCATAAAACGCTGTATAAGGTTGTTGTTGCATATTTAACTGAAGGAAAAGTTTTTTTACATCTGTATCAGACATATTTATATAGCTCCACATTGGTAATAACTCATATTATTCCTAATCTCTAGCTGTTCCCGAAAAAGGGATATTACAGTGGTATCAGAGCAAGATCTTTGGATTAGCCTGTAGCTTCAAGCCAAAGTGATGAATCCATGAAAGGGAAGATTTAAAAATCTATATATAGAGTCTATAGATGGCCAGGTAGCCTCTGGATGTCATCCTCTCTTCAAAGGTGACATATCCAGTAAATGCCCCTGTAGTCAATCTCTGGAATATAATTTTGATATTCCTAAAGAGGGAACTTTACAACAAAGAATCAGCGTTCAAAATGCTAAATAAATGAGTTTTACCTCATCATATTCTAGATCCATGAAGAGCCTATTCAAAGAGGATAGATAGACAAAGGAGAAAGAAGAAGAGAATGAAACTCCTAGAGGGTTTCAAGGAGAAGAAAGTTGCAGTGAGACCTACAAAAGGTTTCAAGAAGGAGAGGAGGACTCATGCACTTCCTACCCTCACAAAGAATATGAATTGTACAGAAGAAACAAGAGCACGGCTCCACCACTTGAAAGAATGACAGAAGAGGAGATCTCCTTGCTCCTTTTCTAGACCCTGAAGGGTATTGAGGAAGATCTCAAGGAGATTGAGAAGGTGGAGACTTGTACCAGCGCTGGCACAACCTTGGAGGAACAACCTTCATGTTCAATGGAGGAGGACCACACTGTTGAGGAAGAATTTCTTGCTTCTGCTTCTCACCAAGGTATGATTAAAAATCCATCTATTGTCATTTCAACACATTGTATGAAGAGATCTACATCATTGCATGCTGCTGATTTAGAGCAACAAAGTTGCATTGCGCTATGAAAAATCAGTAAGGAAGAAGAGAGGAACCATTCCTCATTGGGGCATTCACATGAAAGCTTCATTCATGAAGAAATAGAGGATGGAACGATAGATGGTAGACATCTTGAAGTGAGAAATCCTTTCTCCCTTCCAGATGACTCTTTCTCAATGAGCACACCCCTGCTCAAAGAGAAACTTCTACTTGTAGCAAATCCAAGGACCCTTTGGTTTTGGAAGGCCATGCAAGAGGCGGAGACCTCATGGGAAGAATTCATTGGAGGTGCACTTCAACACATCATGGAGTGAAAAGTTCTTCAATAGTTTGAGGAGGATCTTCCCTTCTCATAGGAGCAAATAGTAGATGGAGAACATCTTCGGATGGATAACATCTCTCATGACTGTGTTGGACATTTCTTGAGCCATGCACATCATGATGGGAGGTTTTTTCTTACCGCCTATTTGAGTCCTCATAAGGTCAAATCGATCCTCGGGAAGATTTCATTTCAAGATCCCATGAAATGCAGGAATTTGATTTGGGATGATGGTAGCCGTCATGGGAGGAGTACCGGGATGAAGGGTGGAAGGAGACATCCACAATTGATTTAGTGGATGTGGATGGAGATCAAGAAGCTAGAGAGCTACTTGCAGATCTATGACAGCAGGCAGTAGGAGGTTTGGCTACACTGGTTGCTCTTGAAAGAGTTTGGTCATCACTCTCTTTCTAAGGGCATGTGTCAGGATACTTGCATCATGGAGCAGCAAGGAGTATGGACACATTGTGTTGACATAATATTCTTCATGTCAATCACCATGTTTTCACTACATGATCTTGATGATGGGAGTATAGAGGGGTAACAAAATATTTTGTTGCTTGGGATGTTCTTGAGAGAGCAAGGGCAGATTTTCTCTCATAGTTTTCATGATGTTGCAGGAGTAGAAGATGGCACTATCATAGTGCAAAGGGGTTACTCCTTGACCTTAGATATTCAAAAAGGACTTTATTCATGGGAAGGAATTCTCATATGTAGCAGCATTATGGGAGATGCCTTTGACATTTTGCATGTCAAATATTGGAGCTATGTGTTGATGGGAGCCTATTTGCATAGGCCAACAATGTTGTCACTTTGGAGTTGGGATTTATTGATGGAGTATTCCCAGGATCACTTCTCATTCGATGCACTTGGTGAGCAAAGAGGAGGTGAAGAAGATGAAGTGGTAGATGGAGACATCTATTACTGTGGTGTGCTTCTCTTGACTTGGGTTTCCAAGCAGGAGGAGAAGGACTTGCATGCAGCCCTTGGTTCATTCCCCTTCATGGGAGTGTGCCAAACTATTATTGAGAATTCATTCATGGATCCATGTATCTTCTTGCTTCCAACATATGGTGAGAGCTTTTTCTTGCATCATCTTACCATCTTTTGGCAATGCATTTCTCCAAAAGAGGGCGATCTACTCATTGAGCTCCATTGTCTACATTGGGCCAAATTGTATGATGGAGATAGCCATCTCCTATGTGGCCTTGGGAAAATATGTTTTTCTTACATGTATGTTCATTTGTTTTATATGATTAACCATGTAACAAGAAACAATTTGCCATTTATTCTTCTAAAGCAACAATATGTAAAACTGCACTGGGAAGACTTGGGAAACTGTTGGTACTCTTTTGCATCACCTAGAACTTTCAGTATTTCCTTCATGATGATGATAGTCATGTTCTCAATTGCTGATATTGATTTTATCTTGATGGGAGGCATGATTTTGAGTGAGGCACATGGTTTGGGTGTGTCCTTTTGGGAAGTAGGTTCCAGCATTTTCTGCAGTACATGTTCTAATGGGAACATGGGAAGGGTTGTGGCCACCATGACCAAACACTTGTTTCTCTTGGAGGTGGGCCATGTGTTTAATGGAATACCTTATGATGATACCCTTCTGTCCATCACATATGGAACATTTTGGGCTAACTAGTTTTACAGCGTTGGAGGGAGGATCCTTGTAGATCTAGTCTTCATGATGCCACTTGAGGGAAATATCCTTGCAACCCAAGATCAGTTTTCACTCTACACTTATCTTAAGTGGAGAGGAGAACAATGTGGGGTAGGCTATCTTATCTACCATGTGCAGATTTTCAGCCCACCTATTTTGCGGGAGCTCAAGGTGGAGGAAAATTTTTAGGAGTTGCCATGTTGGGAGGTAACTCACTTTGTGTGGATGATTTCTTGGGGATGGAGGATCCACATGGGGATGTTGTTTCCCAATACATTTCAGATTCCATGCCTCAAGGGAGCCTCTAGGTAGCACCTTATTGCCTTCTTGAGTATTCTACTTATTCATGATGATAGCTATTCAGCTAATTTACATGCTTGGGAGAGGCAATATGGAGATTCATTGTTGACACAACATCTTATAATTTTGAGGAGATCATCATATGTGGATGCTACAATAGGAGGAGGGAACATCCTTCAGTTCTATCCTTGCAGTTGCTTGAGGACAAGCAACATTTGGGAGGGGAGGACTGTAATATTTCTAATTAGCCCAAGCTAATAGGAATATTTCATTTTGTTTTAATTTTATTTATTGATGAATAAAATGTAAAGGAGGACATGAAAAACTCCTAAAACATAAAAATAAATCAATGCCCAATGTGAACAGAGACAAATCAGGGCTTTCTTAATAAAAGCCACTTGTGTGTGAACAAGATTAAGCCACTTGACTGGGTCAATAGGACCAAATCACTAAGGAGAATAGATACATTGAACCACTTTGAAGACCCAACACAGTTCTAGAAGGAGGATCCAATGTGAAAGGGGTTAATTCATTTGAGGTGGTTTAGGGTTTTGCACATCCTCATCTTATAAAAGTAAGGAGAAGGCTCAAGGAAAAGGTTGTTGATCCTATTTTGATTTTGATATTGCTTGAGCAACTCAAATTCTCTTGGTTGTTTAGCTAGAGAAAGAGGGTTTCCTGTTTAGGAATCCTCCCTCTCCTTCCATGGAGTAGCTCTTGGAGGAGGATGTTCAGCTTTGTCCACTATCCGACATTTGGCCAAGCTTCTACTTCCAACTGCAATGCAGATCCTGTTGAGGGTTTGATTTCTTTTTTAAGCTGCATCAAGTGGAGAATATATCTTCACAAATCTATGCAGTTCTAGTACCCCTTGTCACTGGGAAACTCATCCACCCTATTGATAAGCTGGTCCTAGGCTATTTGTGCTTCAGATCCATATCTTGGCATCAGGCCAAATTTTAATTTTAGTGGATTGTGTATTTTTTCTTCCCTGAGCTACATAATTCTTGAGGAGCAGTGTTGCAGGTGTTTGGAGTTCTCCCGGAGGAGAGATTTTTAGTGGAAAGGATCCCTCCTTTCACTGTGGTGATCCATGGATTGGACAACCAATCCATGTAACCTTCAGATCTGATTTATTTACTGATGTATCTACTGTAGAATTTCTGAATACTGTTGCATAACTGTGACTTAGATCTCATATCTACTCACTGTTGTCCATCATTTGCTGAGATCCCCAAGGGGAGTGTAATAAAGAGCCTCTTTGGCTTCCAGATCTATTTTAGATCTCTGTTTTCATGAATATATCTTTTTTAGATCTGATTTATTATGAAATGAAGCTTCAGCCCCTAAAAATTACGCTGAAGGGTTTCCTGGTTAATCTCATGTGTCGCTGTACCTCAAACTGAGGGTTTATTCATGGAAATCTCCTGTATTTTTCATATATTTTGCATAAGCCATGAAACTAAGCTGATTTACTGATTTTCAGATCATATTACACATTTAATATTCAGAAACCCACGCTGCATAAGCTTCAGAAAATTCTGCATAATCTAAGTCTTGGGAAATCAGGGTTTTCTAGCCTAGTTTGAGAAGGAGGAACTGTTTAACTTATCTATAATTATTTATTTGAGCTGAAATTCTGAGAATAGGTCCCTCATGACCTAATATGAAATACAATCCCACAATTTCCCTTATTTTTATGTATATCTCTTATTATACTCATTTTAGGGCCAAAATCATCACTTTCCCCACCTTTTGGTCAATAAAACGTTGTATAAGGTTGTTGCTACATATTTAACTGAAGTATAAGTGTTTTTACATATGTATCAGACATATATATGTAGCTACACATTGATAATAACTCAGATTATTCCCAATCCGTAGTTGTTCCTAAAAAAGGGATATTACAGTAAATCAGGTAAATCCAAAGTTTCTATGAATGGTAACCGGCGGTTAGGGTCTTGTGAAACTATACCAGTTCCAGGAGGAGGATATCTAGGATATCCTGGAATAGCCTGTGCATTGGGAATCGGTATTCCCCCTGGATAACCAGGATTAACTGGACCATATTGGGGTTGAGTAGGCATTTGGTAAGTATACCCAGGGTATGGTTGATATACTGGATTTTTTGCTATAGGCCCATATTGATACAACCCTTGTTAAGCTTGATAAGTAAACAGAGGCTAGCTTGTTATAACTGTACTTGTACCAGGTTGTCCTGTAGGCATCTGAATAGTAGTTTGGGGTGTAGGTCTAGACTGTGGAATAGAAACTTGAGGAATTGGTACTGATACCTGAGGGGTTGTAGAAATAGGAGCTGCAGATACTCCAGGAATATGTTTGGTAGGCTGAACAGAAATTGACACAGTAGTTTTGGTTGGAGTTCTAGGTGTACTCGTATCGGGCTGCTGAACATTACCTGATGTAGGTACCTGCATATTAGGTTGCAAATTATATTGAGCTTGAGATGGATCCCACACTATATTAGGCCCAAGATACGAAGGTGTCATAGAAGGTTCTGGATAAGAAGAACCATAAACAGGCTGATAATTTGGAACAGAATTTGGTAATTGACTGCATAATTCCCACCTCCAGGATACAATTGTTGTTCCAGGTAGAATTGCTACCCTAAAGGAGGTTGTGGACCCTGAGTTGAATACTGACCGAGGTGTGTATTGACCTTGAGGCATGTATTGACCTTTAGGAATTTATTTCCCTTGAGGTTGATATTTACCTTGAGGCATATACTAACCTTGAGGCATATATTTCCCTTGAGGTTGCCCCCCATGCTATAAATTACTAACTTGAGGTTGCCCCCCAAGCTGTAAATTACTAACTTGTGGTTTCCCCCCAAGCTGTAAATTACTACCTTCAGGTTCAGGGTTTGGAATGTTTCCAAACATCATATAAATTTGTTCCACATTTATAGTTCTGGTATTTGATTCATGTAGTCCAGATGACAGTGTACGTTTATCGGGAAAAGGAGATGCCCCTGAGAAAGTACCAGAGAACGACTGGTATCCTGTAGGAACTGAAGGACCACCATACAAATATTTTTCTGGAGATTTAGAAAATATGGATGACTCACTAGGCATGTTTAAAGGAGGTCTATAAACTCTCAGTGTAGAAGGAAATGGAATTCGGGGTGGCGAATAGTTCAGACCAACGTTCTGTAGAAAGTCTGTCAATGAAGGATACTAAGCGTCTTGTTGAAAAGGAATATAAAAAATTGATTCACGTTCTCTAAGATCTAAAGTTTCTTGAGCCGAAGGAAGAAATATTTCTTCTTCAGTATCGGTAACTTCTTCAACACTAATTATACCAAGAGGAAGATCTTCTGTGATCCGAGTCTTCACTCTAGGTGAATCAGGATTACCAAGGGTTGGAGTAAAAAACTATAAATTAGGTTCAAACGTAGCAGGTTCAATTTCTAGCTCAGAAATTTCCAGTTCAGTAGATGATAATTCACTTGTGGTAGAAGCAAGTTCAGCTAATTCGGAAACTCAAATTTTTTGAAGAGTAAAATCTGTTGTTTGTGGTTGATCTACTTCATAATCAAGATGAATAATTATAGATGTTTCTTCATGTTCTGCTGATTAAGTCCTGCATGTTTGTCCTCCTTTAGATCTAAGTCTTTATAATTGACTTGGTGTATATTCAAAGGGTTTCCCCTGCATTCTACGTGATTGTCTCAGTAATTCAGCCACAATTAAAACTTTTAATCACATGCAAACAAAGAAAATTTCAATAAAAATCCTAAAGTCTAAAGAAACAACCAAATGAATCACACACCTATAAAAATATAAGAAATCAATCCACACAAAAACAGTAGATTCCCGCACTAAAAACACTAGTTGGTGATGAAATCCAACATCGTAGAATTCTAACGCAGAAATGGCAGTTGGAAAAGTTACCCTGACAACCTGCTTAATGAAACATACTGGTGCAAGTTTCTCCACTTAAACCATCACGAGTGAAGATAACCCTCCGAATATTCCAAGTGAGTCTAGCCGACGTCTGCTCCAGGTATAGTGGGACCTTCCCTCCACTGTCACCTTGGGAAAGAATCCTAAATTTTATGGCCACTAAGGTCACCAACGGGAACACATATATCTATGGGAACAGTCTACAATCCGATATACACGCAAGGGTAGAGTAACGAGCTCAATCCCCTTGAAGGCTCCTTGACATAATCCAAGGTTTACCGAAAAGTGACCCCAGGCTCCTCGACAATGGTCTATCTGAGGTTTACCATTTTTAGAACGTGCACATATTCTATCATTCCCAATGAGATAGGTGTGATTACCTCACTGGTTCGGATATGATCTCGTGCTTGACTCCTTTAGGAGGAGCTTCCTAGAGCATACATGCTACAATTGGATTTTCCTACCACAAGATCGACTACTTGTTTGTTTTTATTGCCTTGGAAAGTTAACTAAAACCTATTCCAAGACACTAGCCTAAGCTATGTTGGTGGAAAAGAGCCCTAGAAAATATAAAATTTCTAGATTGATTTTAATTAAGCGTTACTTTTAATTGGCAGTTTCTTAGGACAAGAGGTACAGAAATGAAACTTTGGTGATGTTTAATAACCCAAATCAAAATACACTACAATGCATCTATATGAGAAACAACTCATTTCTTTTCAATGAAATCTAGCTAGAGGAAAGAGTTGAGAGATTTCAATAATTTTCAACATATCAATTCTTTCTCTCCTACATGAGAAACTTTGAAAAGAAGATAATTCACAGAACTCAATTTCAAAAATATCTTTGCTCAAAATGAAATTCCCTATATCATTTAGATCATAGACAAAAATCAAACTTCTTCCAAAAGAAAACTAAAAGTCTTAAGAGTATAAAATTCAAAACTAAAAGAAATCTCTAATCTTGTACTCTATCTAAAAGTTGGAGGATGTCTTAGCTCAGTTTGTAATCTAACCAAGATCTTTCTGCTTATTTCAACAAGAAAATAAAGCATCCAATAACATTTTTAAAATGAAATTCAGACCTTATCAATCCAAAAGGTTTTCTATGTTTGCTAATGAAAACAAAATCGAATTTTCATAAGAGTAATTTGTTGGGTGTGGAGCCTGATTATCTTGTTTATTTTGTATCACAGCGTTGGACGCCTGTACCTTAATGGGGGAGGCAACGCCACCCATAATTAAACGTTTCCTAGGGGGTCCAGGGGGGGGGGGGGGAGGGGGCGGCTACCACTTTATGGAGCCCCCACCCCCCCCTGGTGGGGGGTTTCCCCCAAAGCTAAAAACAGATGTAAAATTGCCTTGTAAAAGTATAGTAATTTCTAGTCAATCTGGGCCATTCATTAGGTGGATTATCTAACGGTAGAAGTTATGTTTAGTTTAGGGTTTTTTTCCCTAAAGGCAACCCCTCTCTTTGTATAAGGGTATTGTATTGCGGCTGTGTATTGTATGTGTATTCTCGGAGTGAGAAACAGATTGGGAGACTGTGAGAGAGAACAAAGGATATTACGGCGGATCTGTTTTAGGTTGTGTCTCTTCATTTCGCTGGATAATAGAAAGGAAGTACTGGTTGTTCAGGGTGGACGTAGCCCAAACTTGGTGAACCACGTATATCTGTGTCTCTCTGGTTTTATGAGTTGTGTGCTTGTGTTTTCCGCATATTTTATGTGTTTCATTGCTCTGTAATATTTAATTTTCTAGCATAATTATTGCATCAAGTTCAATGGCTCAACAAAACAATGACATACCAAGTAGCCGAGTTATAAAGAATTTTCTCATTCAGAGCAACGAGAGGACAAGGCAAACATGTACTCATAAAAGCAAACTAGCTGAAAAGATCACTTTAAACATAGAATTGTTGAAAGAAACTTTTCACAGAGGTCTTTGACAGTCAAGACAAATTGGGATAACAACAAAGAATCAAGTAATTGGATTCCAGAAAACAGAATTTCTACATTTTCTAAAATTTTCCAGAAGTCTGTAGTTTTTAATCGAACAAGGTGTGGTACTGCACTATATTGCACTAAAAGCTGCGGAGTCTACCGCTCTATTTTTAAACAAAAAATGTGGAAGGCAGGAAAAGTAGAGAAAAAATAAAAATACAGATTTACAGTCAGGGATCCTATTGATTTTTCTACCCAATCCAGTTTTGAGCTAATCTAAGTCAAAGAAATCTCAAAGAAATCTTAAAAATCAAAGCAAAAATGAAAAATAAAATTAAGTTCAGATTATCCCCAGCGGAGTCGCCATTTTGTTAGACGGAAAAATCCCTCTTGCAGACAACAACGATCTCCCTAGTATCATAAGGATATCTAGAAACAAACAGACAGATGTAGACCATTTTCTCTAGACCATTATGCTTAAGAATTATTAATTAACTATAGAGAGATGCTCCTACCTAAAGTCCAATGGTTACTCGGTCTTCAATCCAGTCGTTCTAGAAGGTATTGATCCAGCATGTAAGATCTGCAATCAAAGACAAGAAAACAAGATCAAAAGCATCTACAAGATATGATAATTCAAAATAAATAATATTCTATCTTAGTGATCAAGGAATCCAAGAATTAAATTATTCAAAATAAAGATGAACAAATCAATGAGAAAATAGAATCCATTTGTATTAACTTTGAATAAAAAGAAGAAACCTTACAACCTTGATGCCTTGATGTTTGTACAGGTTCTTCCGGGGTCCCGAACAGCCATTTTCCTTAGTTTTACAACGCTTCAACTCTCTGAATCAGCATAGGGCCATGGCTATGAGTATGTAATCTCCCTCATGCCAATGATGCCAAATGTGGAGAGTATAATTTCTTCAGCAATTCACCTCAAAACTACCAAGTTCTAAGCTCCTTCTTCCAACTAAGAAGTACCCTTGAGACTGAAACATGATCTCAATTTATAGCAAAAGGGAGGTATTTTCAGCTCCAATAAGGAAGGGACAAAGCCCTCTCATCATGGGATTTAAACTCCAAAAACCAAGGGATAGCTCCATTTATGAAGGGATAAAGGTTCATGAATGGAAGGGGCGAAGCTCAACCAGATAACGCTTCTAGAAGGCCCCAGCTAGGAGAATATTCGACCAGCTCGGCTTCTAGAACTTACTTTTCTTTTTATTTTACCTTTTACGGGGGTCTACAATTTTAATGAGAAAAACGTGTGGGATGTGCCGCAAGTTTTATAGCAATAAACCGTGGTACCCCAGGAAATGACTAAGAAAAGTGCGGAGTTAGGCTTTTTAGGGTTTTAATGAGCTTTTTCCAAATTTCAAGACTTGATTTAGGAATTTTATGATTTTGGACCTCTAAGAGAGCAATAAATAGGTAATGATGAACCCATATAGACAACTAAATCTCATGGTGAAAAATTTTAATGTAACAGCCAGACCGTGGCCACCGAGAGATCCGCTTTTTCCGGATTAAATTGTTACCTCCATAGGGTCAAATATAATCCTATAGAGTTGTATAAATACGGACCTCCATAATCCACCCTATTTTTGTTTTCCAGGTTAAGAAATTTTATCATAAAGAAGCCTTTAGCCCCTAGTTGTAGGTCATAGTTCCCTTTTGGTTTCCCAATTGTATTGATCCACCATATTATGGTTTTTTTAGGCAGCCATATGTCGACAAATTTTCCTATTACGACATGGTATCTCATATATTGGATATGAGGTCCCATACCTTCTGATTTGATTTGCACGTAGGGAATTTCCTTTGTCTTAGGTAGGCATTGGCCACGGCATCATGCCTCCTCCTTTTTCCCTCCCTCATTCACGTGTTTTGAAACCTGCTCTTTTCCAGACCCTGCCAACCCTGAGTCCTTTGTTTCCACTACTTGGTGCTCCTTACTTGACGGGTCCACTAAGGGATCCCCCTCAACTAACGAATCCCCTGCCATCATTCCAGGCCTCACAAGCCCAGAGGCATTGCCTCCTTCCACTGTCACCACTTGCAATCTCCTACCTAAGTTATTCATGACCTAGGTCTCCTGCTCTAGTTTTGTTGTCTTGTTAGGCCGCGTATACCTACAGAATAGGGTTCGAGCTTTTTTTCAACTCTATAATGCTTATGATATCCATAATGTAGATTTCATATATCTTGTTTTGGGTTTTTAAATGGACTCTATTGTTGGCCAAGGTGTTTAACCCTCTGGTGACACACAATAAGGTTGTGGTTGGTTTTTAACTTATTTCCCTCAACCCTGGAGTTGCCTAGGTTTCACAATTTAATTTTATTACTTATATGGTAAATTTTTTGTGAGAAGTCATCGTTTTTGCCACGTTGAAATAGAGATTTTGTTAACGCTATTTTTTTGATAATACAATTAGTGTTTCATTTTTGTCTTTGGTTCAACACCACTAAATGTGTGTGACCATATATTTTATTCAATTCTTTTAAATATGTTTAAACTGGTTCATTTACCAGTTTTGAATTATGACATTTATATTTGTAGTTATTTCATAAAAGTCGTGATTTCCAAATGTTTAATTCTTTTTTTATGATGTTTTACTGTTCACCGATTTTTAGATTACTTGATTGGATAATTCAGCATGATTAATTTTTAAAGTTGATGGAATATTATTGTTTGCTTGTGAGTAGTTATGATGTTGAATGCACCATACAAAGAGTAACAATGTACCCACAAGGTTTTCTTCTGCCCATGCGGTGTAAATGTACATAAAACTTGGTTTCAGACTGTTCTGAGGTCTCCTTCGAACTAACTGATATCTTTTATCATTTAATATATTACCAGTTATGTTTATAAGTTTGTTTCTCATGGTTCTGTGATACCACAATTTCTCAGTAATCCATAGGTTTTGTCTGTAAACTTAACCTACCATTGGTTTTCTGGTTCTTTCCATGAACCAAATATTTAACATTGTTGTCAATGTCAGGAATTTTACAATTCCCATAGTGGCTACCTATTCTAACACATGTATCATCGTGAAAATTCCAAACATTAAATAAATCATAGATAATTTAAAAGCATTACATTCCACCTTTTGTTTTATGTATTAACTGTGTATTCACGTGATTCAAGAATAAGACTGGAAAGATAAATAAAAGACTCTTACCCCCAACTGTAAACCCTGGTAGTCATGTCCAAAGCTTTCCCCCAAGAATCTTTGGTTCCAACACAGTCATCTTAGGAAATAGTACATTCCTTTCTTAGGCCTCAAGACCATAGTCCACTCTAAGAAATTTTGTTCCTCTACAAGTTTCCACTGATTCGAAATCAACTAGGGAATACCCTCCTCTTAAGAATTTCTTTGATATTTTCTTTCTTGGACAGAGTCCTATCCTCCTTACTCCTTGAGCTATTCCCTATTTTCCTTCCTTGGAAATGGGTGGGGAGAAAATAAGTATAACCACCATAATTCTTTGGATCTAAAGATAGTTTTCTTTCCATATTTTCCCACAATTGAATATCATTTTTATTATTTTTAAGGGAAATAAAAATTAACATAAACTTGGTTAACAGTTTCCTACTTAGTATATATTTAATACATCACATTTGGTAAAAGTAAAAAGAATTTACTTTCAATAAAACATTATTTAACCTCTAGGGGATATCACATCTCCCCTCCCTTAGACGAAACATTGTCCTCGATGTTCATTCCTGTCTTGAAAATAGATTTGGATATGACTCTCTTATGAAGCCTTCATCCTCCCTGGTGGCTTTTTCTAGGCTATAGTGCTTCCACTTCACTTTAACCTGGATGATAGCTTGCTTCCATAACATTATCTCTCTTTGGTCGAGAATGCGGAGTGGTTCTACCAAAAGCACTCTGCCTGGTTCTACCTGCTATCACATTGTGCATGATCATTAGTTAAAATTATTTTCAGTAGTGAATCTTATTATCAAAAGGAGGAAATAAAATAAAATGAACATAAACAACTCATGTTATTCCATTATTTTACTTGTAATTCTTACCATTTAGCAATATGTTTCGGATCATACATGTATTTTTTTAGTAAAGACGCATGAAACACATTATGGATACATATATGACTAGGAAATGCTAGCGGATATGCCACTGATCTGATCCTTTCCAGAATTTGGAAAGGTCTGCAATATTGGGGAAACAGTTTTGTGCACCCTTTCCACTATAAGGTTCTCCTCTTTGGTTTTACCGGAACAAACACATGGTCCTGAACTTGAAACTCTATATAGGTTATTTTCTTATTTACTTAAAAAAAAATTCGATCTCGAGCAGCTTTCAAATTCTATCGAACCTTCTTCACTGTCACTTCTATCTCCGCTAACATATCTAGTCCCAACATAAAATTGTATTCCTTATTGTTCCAATTAATGGGTGTCCGACATTTTGCCCCATACAAAACTTCAAAAGGGATCATCTTTAATGATTCATGGTAGTTTTTATTATATGCAAATTCAACTCAATGGACATAATCCTCCCATTTTCCAGGTTGATCCATTACATACGTTCTAAGCATATCCTCTAGAACTTAGTTTACTCGCTCGATTTTATCATCAGTTTGAGTGTGGTATGCAGTGCTAAATTGGATTTGTGTTCCCAACCCATTAAAAAGGGTCTTCTAGAATGCAGACATGAACTTCACATCTCGACCAGAGATCATGATTTTTGGCATACCATACAGCCTGAATATCTCGCGCATAAAGATATCTACAATTTTAGTGGTTTTGTAGGTGGATTTAACAGGGAGGAAATGAGCTTATTTTCTCAATTTGTGAAATACCACAATGACTGAGTCATTTTTCTTCTTAGTTTAGGCAAAATGGTTATAAAATCAAAAGTGATTATTTCCTATTTCCACTCAGGAACAGGAAACGAATTTAACAATCTGGTTAGATGTTGATGTTTAGCCTTGAGTTGCTAAAACTCCAAAAACCTAGGCAGGTATTCGGGGATGTATTTTCATGATCTCGGCCAAATTAATTTTTTCCTTACTATATATAATAACTTTTGATATCCAGGGTGAGAAGCGTATGATCTTTTATAAAATTCAAGTAGCACTAATTGTTTAAAAGACATCTGATTCAGAATGTATATTTTCCCTCTATAAGTTCATAAATCATTTTCTGATATACCATATTCAGTTCATTGTCCCAACCCGAACATCTTTTTGGCTTGATTCCATAAATACTTATATTCTAGGTATTTGTTAGCAGCTTCCTTATTCAAATCCAAAAATTTGAAATCCACTTGACTGTAAATGACTTCATACACATGATATGCCTTTCTTCGTAATGCATCAACCACATGATTTTCTTTCCCTTTCAAATGTTTAATGTCAAAATCAAACTCACTCAAAAAGGTTATCCATCTGGCATGACGTGCATTGAGGTTAGGTTGTTTGAAGAAAATTGTCAAACAACTATGATCAATCATTAACATAAATCACTTCCCCAACAAATAATGGCTCCAAACCTTTAAGGAATGAAATATTGCGTTTAATTTGAGATCATAATAAGAGTACCTCTTCTCATGTTCTTTTAGTTTCGGGTATTCGTACGAAATTACCTTTCCTTCTTGCATCAATACACCCTCTACTCCTTCTTGGCCTGCATCAATGCAAACAACGAATTATTTTTATGGATCCATAATCCTTAATACTAGGGTTGGAGTTAATGATTAGTTTAATCGATCAAAACTTTTCTAACAATTAGTTTTCCATTTGAAAACTTTCCCTTTTTTATGAAGCGAACTTATAGGGTAGGTTATCGAGAAAACCCTTAAATGAAGCGATGATAGTATCCTACTAATCCGATGAAGGATTGACTATCAACCACATTTTTGGGAGTATGCCATTCCATAATGGTCTTAATTTTCTCAAGTTCAACCGCAATCCCTTTAGTAGAGATGATATGGCCTAAATATTGTATTTGGTTCTTGAAGTAATCGCATTTTCTAAAGTTCACATACAGTTGGTGTTCCAGTACTGTCTGTAGGACTATCTGTAAGTGCTTCTTATGTTATTCCAAGCTCTTTGAGTATATCAGAATGTCATCAATCAATGTCAAAACAAATTATTCAAGGTAAGGATGAAATACTCGATTCATAAGACTCATGAATGTTTTTGGGGCACTAGTAAGACCAAAAAGCGGGACCATGAATTCATAATGACCATATCAGGTCATAAAGTTTGTGTTACAACATATGTCCTCCTCCCTTACCCTTATCTGGTGATACCCAAATCGTAAGTCAATTTTTTGAAAATACCAAGGCTCCTTTACCTCAATCAAATACATTATCGCTCCTTGGTAGAGGATATTTGTTTTTGATAGTCAGCTTATTAAGCTTCCTATAATCAATACATAATCTCATAGTTCCATCCTTCTTCCTAACAAATAAAATGGGGGCTCCCCAGGGGGATACGATTGAACGAGTATAACCTTTTTCAACTAATTCTTGAAGTTGCATCTTCAACTTAGTTATATCAGGAATATTCATTCGATAAGGGGTCTTTGACGCAACTACAACTATGGGTATTAACTCTATGGTGAAGTCTATGTCCCTTTTTGGGGGCATCCTAGAAATTTCATCGAGAAATACATCAGTAAAATCTTGAATAAATGGTATACTTTCTAAGGTACCTTGCTTCTCTTTTGATTTCACATACAATATCTATATTGCAAAAAATTGGCAGCCAATTTTGATACATTTTCTTGGATAAGAAGCAGTAATTTGGCGTAGTTTAACAGGTCATTTTATTCCTTGGATTTCCTATCTAACCCCTTCATTATCAATATAACTTGTGGTTTTTTCTTTACAACCTAATAAGGACCAATTTCCTTCCAACCAATCCATTCTGATCAAAATATCATAAGATCCTAGGGGAAACACATTTAAATCTGCATTAATTGATTAACCTACTATTTCTATAGAACAATAAAAAGCTTTTGTTGTCAATCTTATTTTTCCCCGAGTGTCCAACTACACCAACCAGGGGTTGCTAAATTTACTGCGTGGCAGATGACATATTTCTATGACCTTAGGAATAACATAGCTTAGCCTAGCTCCTAGGTCTATCAAAATTGACATAGTATGGTTATGTAGTTTACCTTCAAACTCAATCATTGTGGGTTGGTATTATGCTTGATGGTACTCCAAAGAGGCCTTAATCTTGGGTATAATTTTGGCCACCTAAACCAACTATGGAGGCCTTCTGAATATTAGTTGCTTGCTTCGCATGGTTACGACGAGGAAACTTTTTGTAGTAGTGAGGTTCCCCACAACCCCAACATTGACCAATTTATGGTTTAATGGATGCCTCTATTTTCTTAACTTCATTTTGTATCCAAAACGTCTACTGGTTCTTTCCAGGAATACCATGGTACTAGCTCTTGGATAGACTCTTGGTATTTCCACTATTAATACCTTTCATATTCTGAAATTTCCTCCACTCCTTCTTGTTTGACAAATTCTTATTATTTTCCCCTTTTTTACTTCATTTTCTAATAGAAAAATCGGGCTTTTCATATGACCTCGTCCATCATTTTTCAGTTATGAAATTTCAAACACCTTCATAAACAATGGTAAACTTCTCATAAAACGCTGCACCCTTGCTTTTTCTTCTTATATGTAGGGTGCATACCTCAACAGAGATGTAAATTTAGTTACAAATTCATCCACAGATAACTATCCCAATCTAAGGTGATGAAGTTCCTTGGCCTTGTCATCATAAAATCAGTTAGTCAAAAACTTTTCTTTAAATTTCTTTTGAAATTATTCAAAAGTCACCCCTTGCTCATCTATTAAATGCATGGTTTTGATCTCCTACCATCATAAAGTGGCTTTTCCCTGTAACTGATAAATCACTAGTCTAGCCTTCAGATCAGCGTCATACTCATAGATATGCAAGTATTTTTTCATATTAATTAGCCATGACTCAACAACTTCCTCCATATCCCCATCATAGACCGAAGGTTTAATTTTCTTAAACTCCCCTTTCAGTTCTACCCCTTGTTTCTTATTTCTTTGAGGATCTAACACATTGCTAGCTTCTTCCTCAATCTCTTTCTTATCCTTACCCAACAACTGCTTATAACTCCCTTTTCTAAAATCCTCTTCCCTAATTTCATTTCTAGTGCCAGGCTTATAATTTCTATGCTTTTGACGCTCATAGATACTTTTTAATATTCGCTCTTGATCTCTCATAAACCTTTCATTATCTTCCCTTAACCTTGAATCTCAGCCCTAAGTTGTAGAAAATTTTCCATCAATATGACGATGGGGTTCTGTTGCTTGCCCTCCAATTGTACCCACATTTTTGGGGTAGGCATAAAACCAAAGGGCCTTATCGGTTGGGTTCCTTCTGCTCCTTACCTCATTAGGATGTATTTTCTCCCTTTCTGTTCACAGATTACAGATTTTGTTATTTGGTTGCCTATAGTTGCCCATAATGTTATAACTTAAGCTCTGATACTACTTGTAACACATATCCTCTACAGAATCTATTTATTTGCCACACATTTCATACAAATAAGCATGTTAAAAGGAATTCTATATATAGGAAGAAGAATTTACTAACATTGTAAAAATTACCTATCATAGAAATATTATTAAAGTAATTGTTTTAAAGTTTATTAAAAAAAAACCGTACAACACATTAATAAACAATTTAATTTGTATCCACAATATATCCGCTACATTTAATAAATATATCGCCCAATGCAAGGCGAGGTACATTCTCGGATTGCTCCATTACGGGTTTATGATATACAACTGTAGGTTGATTTGGGAGATGCAATAGGGTGATTACCTACTATACTCTTGTTTCCATAAATGTCACTTTCGTTGATTTTGATTAGTGAGTGGATGTTCCTAGATGCCATATGTATAGTTGGCGGTGATCCCCAATCTTACTGGTTATGCGTGGGATATATGGCAATATGGATGTTGTTTATCTTTCAAGACTTGATCCAACACTTGCCATAGAGCCTGATAGGGTTATGGTACATAACCCTAGCCAATACCCTATCCATTCTCGACATTTTCTTTGTCACTTTGAATGGGTCATGCTCTACAATCTTGGAGGAAAACTCATAGCTTTTGGAGAATTTGGTCATCGGATTCACTTGTTTTCATGTTTTTTTGCCTTACACTATTGTATTATTATTAACTTATGGTTCTTTCTTTTTCACTACTGTGCAAGGATCTCACCTTGGTCTCACGTCTGTCTTGACAGGACTTTCCAGGCGCAAAGAGAGAGGTTACCATGGCATGATGCACAACTGTATTTGGAGCTCCTCTGGGTACGCTATTCGAGTTATGAATAGAAACAACGCTTATTCCTTGCAATGTTGAGAGATGAATCTTATACAGTCTCTTAAAGGTTTTTTTTTTTTTTTGTAGGTTGTGGGTTCCGGTCCAGTCTTCCCACTACGCCACAAGACCACCATGTTCAGTTGATTAATCCTTTCTGTTGCTTGTAGTTTCTTTAGGGATTTCAGTCGATTCTTTGGTCTTATTATGCCAAGTATACCTACAGAAAATGGTTTGAGCTTTCGTTCAACTCTATAATTATTATGATAGCTTAATGGAGATTACATATATCTTGTTTTAGGTTTTTAAATGGACTCATTATCGACCAAGGAATTTAGCCCTCTCGTGATACATAGTAAGATTTTTTTGGTTTTTAACTTATCTCAACCTTGGAATTTTTCGGGTTTCACAATGTAATTTTATTACTCATATGGGAAATTATGCACAAGAAGCCATCGCTTTTGTCATGTTATAATACAATTTCTGTTAACACTTTTTGTTTGATAATACAATAAGGGTTTCATTCTTGTCTTTGGTTCGATACCATTATAGTGTGTGAGACTTTATATTTAATTCGATGCTTTTATATATGTTAAAATTGGCAAATTTACCAGTTTGTAATTATGACAGTTACTGTTGTAGTTATTTCATAAAATTCGTGATTTACAAATGTTTAATTCTTCTGCTATGGGGTTTTACTGTTCACCGATTTTTAGATTACTTGACTGGATAATACAACATGATTTCTTTTTAAATTTTATGGAACATTATTGCCTTCTTGTGACCCATGACTTAGAAAAGAATTGTGCTAGCATCATCTACTCTATTTTTTTGGGGATTATAAGGCACAATTGTTTGATGTTTGATCCCGTGTTGGCGAATATATTTTTTAAATTCATTTGAAGTTTATTCTTTTCCATTATCATTACGAATAGATCCAATATGAAATTGTGCATGATTTTCAATCCATGCATGAAAATTCTTGAATGTTCCAAAAGATTCAAATTTATTCTTCAATAAATAAACCCAACACACTTTGGTGTAATCATCAATAAATGTCATCATATATTTATTACCATTTGCAGAAGGAACATGCATTGGGCCACACAAATAAAATGAATGAGTTAAAATTTTCTATGTGCTCTGGAATGAGAATCATGAAAATATTGTTTGATGTGATTTCTTAAGATACAAGCATCACATTGCTTATGTTTCCTAAGAATTGTAGGAAAAACGGTAACACCATTTTCCAACAAACAAAGGTTGTCATAGTTGAAGTTTCCAAATATAGAATTCCATAAAATACTTGATGGAAATGTATCGTCATCATAATGAGAACTGTATGAAACATTTTGTGCTCGAGTAGATGTTCCTTGCAGCTTAAAAATTATTTCTTCTTTTATCCCAGACATGACAAGTGAGTGATATGATGATTTTATGAGCTCGACATTTCCATCAAATATATGAATGGAGTGTCCTTGCTGGTAAGATGTGGACCAAAGACAACAAGTTTCTCCTTAACTCAGGGAGGTATAGAACATCATGGAAAAGAAATTCTAGAATACCCGGTAGTTTGCACCTAATAGTGTCAAGCCTTGATGGCTTCAGTTTTGAAAGTCATGTGGCAAGTTTCTCCTGAATCAAGCAACCAATAATTTTTCCATGAAACAAGTGAAACATTTAATAAGTCTTCAATTACTCCAATGTTGCAGTGTGCCACAACATAATGAGCAGACTCGGGTGGTTTTCCTTTCCCTTTGTCAGGGTTTTTACCTTTTCCATCATTTCTTTCCTACTCAATTATGTCCAAAGGTAACTTACATATGGAAGCATCATCTCTATTGCATTGTATGCAATGAAGAACAAAAATTCCTCCTTGGAAATGTTTGGCCCCCCTGCCTCTAAAATTCTTCCTTCCTCTTCCTCTAGAAGAATCTGTTAGATAATCCAAATATCATAGTTTAAAGCTAGGATTAAATATTTACTAAATTAGAATATTTAAGTTAATATTGGAGACACTTATAAATATAATATTGTTACAAAATATATGACTCTAGAAAATTGTCGTATCTTAGGCTCTAATTTAGGAAAAACGTTAGTATATTTGTTAGGAGAATATTTACTGTAAATGGACACTTGTTATTTTAATAAGTGCTCCATAACTAAAATAGGTTAGGACATGTAGCTTATAAATAGCTCATTTTCCTAATTGCAAGAGTGTTGGACTTTACGGGTGTAAACTCTTGCAAATTTCTCATGCAATTTATTTTCCTATTAATAGAAGTATGTGCATGAGGACACTTATGCCATTATTGTGGTATCAAAGCATCAGTGTTGCAGCTGATGTGAAGTGGAGATTCCAACTCTCCAGAAATTTGGAAAAGTCCATCAATTTGTGATAAATTAATTGGTATGCATTATTGTCCAAATTTTCTAGGAAAAGAAATTCTGTTATTTAAATTACAGTTTCATTTTTTTATTAATAATTATTAAAATTGTTAATAAAAAAAGTGAGGAATAGTTTAGAAACATTAGTTTTTTTATGATTTTTGTGAGGAATGCAACACTGGTTTTTTTTATGAGTTTTTTGAGGAATACTTTAGCTCTCACAAGATAACTGATCATAATGAGCCTGCTAGAAAAATGATCCTATTCTTGATAACTTTGTCTCGCCTGCATAAAAATTCTTTTTGAATGCTGACATGAGAATTACGAAGTTGTTGTGTCAGTGGTAGTCTTTCTTTTTCCCATCCATTCTCTCATGCGAAGAAAAAATATTTGTGACGAACAAGTAGATTTAACTTATGCCATTAGATATCTAGGTCTGCAATAGAGATATTTGCGTCTGCAATATTAGGTTTACCATTTCTTTGCTTACAAATCCCTCCCTTTCCACTTCCCTATGCTCCCATTGCCTCTATAGGTGCTAGATCGAATAGACCCAGAGTCCATTGATCCACCAGAAATCAGCAGAAATTTAAAACCTCGGAAAGAGGCCAAATTCATAGATCAATCAACTACGCTCTTTCCACAGCTACGTTGTTCCTTCTTGCACTGCGTTTTATTTTTATTTTTTGTAATACAGTTTTATAGATCTAGTTTTATTATGTGGCCTTGTCACTGAAAGAGGGAACGATAGATCTCTTCAAAGTGTTTTCATGTGAAGAGGATAGTTCCAGGTGCTATTTCGAGACTCCATTTTCGTAGAAGGTGAATAGCCATGGTGCCAGAGAAAACACGCTGCTATACGGTGAATAGGAAGAGCATGCGCTCCCCTTCCCGCAGCCATTCAATGCGACTTCAAATCATGATCCTGCATCAATCATTCAACCATATGCAAGTCAAAAATTAAAAATTTTGGTGGTGTGAAGATCAGAGATCTTCGACAGCAGATCTAGAATTTTCTACAGCTATATTTGTAGCACGGAATGATTTAAAAGTGTGCTTTATGAATCTAATTTTAAAAAAAGTAGATTCATTCAAGAGAACATGAAATTCACTTTTCGTTTTAAAGGGGCCTTCATGGAGCTCTTTTAAATGAGAATTTAAAAGAGTTGTTTTAAGGGAGTGATAAGGTAGAGAACGTGAAATTCACTTTTTTTTAAAGGGACCTTCATGGAGTTCTTTTAAATAAGAATGTAAAAGAGTTGTTTTAATGGAGTGATAAGGTAGATTTTTGTAATTATATTATTAAAATTTTGTATTTTAGTAGAGAAATAAGGTGTGAATGTTTTTTAAGTTTGGTGTGAGGGGGTTATTTGTAAACGTTTGGAGTAGTGAAATTTGTAATATTTTTTAGTAATAAGTAGATGTTATTTGTAATTTTTATTTTGGATAAATAAGGGTCATTATTTGTAACTCAAAGTAATTTTTTACTTTGAGGGGGGTATATTATTTTTGAAAGGAAGTTTGTAAAAGCATTGTCAAGCAGTGAAATTTTGAAAAGCTTTCATTGGAAACTCTCAAAGAGAAATTGACTAGAGCCAAGTGCAAAGCTCAATCATTTTTTTCCTTTTTCCAACGACTATACGAGGGTCAAGGCCAAGCCTTGATAGTTCATTTTTGTGTGGTGTGTTTCGCGTGATGAGTTGCTCATTTTTCCCGTGCTTGATTCTTTTGGTGCACTGCTTCAAAACTACAATGTCAAAGTTAATTAATATGTTCTTTGATTCTGATAAGCTAGGAGGAGTAAAATATTATAAGACATGGAAATGTCTAATTGAAATCACTCCAATATATAATGAACTATGGAATGAAATATGTGATGGCAAAATTAAGCCTAATAAACCAACAAATGCAATTTTACTTGCAAAATGGGAAGTCAAAAATGGCAAGGCACTAACTCTTCAGTTAACAATGAAATGTATATTCATATTGAAAACACCTCAAAGGCATGGAATTCTTTGCATACATTCAAATATCTATTTGATAACCAACCTGAATAAAAGAAAAGGTTGATCTTCAATTAAAATTTCTCCAACAAAAATTTACTGAAGGTGGTGATGCTAGTGAATACAATTCACAGCTTAAAAACATCAAGCAAGAAATAATAAATTTTGGTTTTCAAGTCGTCGATGAAAGTTCACTGACTACAATTTTAATTACTGGATTGCCATCATCTTACACACATTTTTTGGAAACTTTGCAAGTCACTGGAAAAATAGAGAATATCAACTTTGATGAGTTGAGTGATATGTTAGTCAAACATGACAAAATTTTTGGGAAGAAGAAACAGATTGGGGAATATGTCTTCTTCATAGAAGCTAGCGCAAGTAAATCCTCAAATGATAGTTCTAGAAACAGAGGAAGAGGACATTTCGATCAAAGTCAACCAGCCCAGAGTGTACAAGGTCGTGGTCGCAGTCAAAGCAGAGGAAACAATTTCAACAGAGGCTACAATTCAGTCAGGAGAAATTTTCAAGGTAGAGGAAACTATCAAGGGAGAGGCAAATATTTAAGTAATTTGTTTGCAAAAAATGTACTAAATTTTTCCATTTTGTTGAGGATTGTAGAACTTCCATTGATAAAATGCCTAAGTTTCATCAAAACACTGCACGGTTTGCAAATTATCAAGATGATCATGATGGTTCAGAATATGTCTTCATAAACACAGAATCAATAGCCTTATAGGTTTCAACCTTTCTTAGAAGTGAATATGAAGATGCATGGATTTTGGATACAGGAGAAATTCAACACATGACTTTTCGATGTGACTTCTTTTGGAACTTCCAACAATGCCATCTCAATTCAATCTATCTTGCTTATAAAACAAAACATACTCCTTCTGGAAAATGTGTAGTTAAATTTTTTCTACCTGGAATTGGAGAAAAAATTATTTCAAATGTATGGTATGTACCAACATTTAAGAAAACATTGCTATATTTAGTCACAATTCGACAAGCAAGACATCTGGTGATTATGGAGGATGGCTTAGTTAAAATTAACTCAGTTAAACAGAACATGAAAATAGTAATGATAGGTTATGAATATGGAAAACTGTTACAAATGAAAGGGACAATTATTCCAAGGAATTTTGACTTTGCAGGCGCAACAAGTACATACATCTCACCTATAATATTGTTGCATGTCAAATATGGACATGTAAACTTTGAAAGTCTCTCTCAGTTACAGAAACATGGAATGGTTAAGGGACTTCCAACATTCAAAAGGGAAAATGCAAAATGTGAAGCTTGCATTTATGGAAAAAAAAATCAAGATAATTTTCCAACAAGTTCATGGCGAACAAACATGCATTTGCAATTGGTTCACAGTGATATTTGTGGACCCTTACAAACTTTTCTAGGAGGATGCAAATATTTCTTACTCTTTTTTGATGATTTTAGCAGGATGAATTGGGTATATTTTTTGAAGAAAAAGTTAGAAGCATTTGAAAAGTTTAAAACTTTTCGCCAACTTATTGAGAATGAAGTCAAGGAGAATATTGGCACTCTTAGAACAGACAATGCAGGAGAATTCACTTCTAATGAATTCAAAATTCATTTCATGGATAATGGCATAAAATGACATCTTACAAATGTCCACACTCCACAGCAAAATGGAGTAGTAGAAAGAATGAACCGCACCTTGTTACGAATAGCAAGGTCGATGCTAACTTTCAAAAATTTAAGTCCTATATATTGGGCAGAGGAAATTCATACAGATGTCTACTTAAGGAACAGATCTACAACTGCTTCTTTAGATGAAATCATACCTTTTGAAGCATGGTTTGGTTTTAAAACTCGAGTTAAAAAGCTCAAAGTTTTTGGATCAATATGTTATGCCTTAGTTCTGAAAGAAAAATTAACTGACTTGACTCACACAGCTTGAAATGCACAATGATTGGGTATTCTGATGAGAAAAAAGGGTACCAAATTTTTTCCAATGGGAAATTTGTTGCGAGCAGGGATGTGATTTTTTATGAAAATGAGATTAAGAGTGCTAAATAAATAGAGAGTCTTATTCAACAGTTAGAAACAAAAGGTGATAAAAGAAAAGGAAATATACAAAGTCAACAAAATTCAAAAAAATGGTATGAACTTGATTTTCCTTCATCTAAAGATAATTAATCCGGTCCATCTACTTCACAAGTATTGTCTGGGTATTCTGGCAGTTCATCCAAATCTCCTAGTAGTAGTAGTTCTTATTATAGTGACTCTCTGCCCCCAGCATTTGTGGTTGATAACTGAACATATGTTTACATCAACCCTTTTTACAATGATGGCGATTTTTCAGCATTTCAAACCAGTGAACATTAATTGCCAAAATGGGCAGTTCAACTTTTGAAAGATGTAAGGCCGAATGAGTAGAATAAAACAGGAACAAGAGAGTCACATAGAAGTGAAGGAATTGTTTCCTTGATAGCAAATCATTTTATTGAACCCTCTACATATAGAGAGGCAGAAAAACATAAATAATGGAAACAGGCAATGGTTGATGAATATCAGGTAGTTCTCAACAACAACACTTGAAAACTTGTTGATTGTCCTCAAAATGTTAAACCTATCAGATGCAAATGGGTTTACCAAATTAAGTACAAGAAAAATGGAGGTATCGGCAAGTACAAAGAAAGACTTGTTTCTAAGAGTTTTGTGCAAAAAAAAAGGGATTGATTATGAGGAAACTTTTCTCCTACAACTAAATGGAACACCATCTAATTAACACTTGCATTAGCAGCCCAAAAAGGATGGAAAGTTCATCAAATGCATATAAAAAGTTCTTTCCTCAATGGATATTTATAGGAAGAAGTGTATATGACACAACCACCAGGTTTTGAAATTGAAGGACAAGAACATAAAGTCGGAAAACTAATAAATACTTTATATGGATTAAAACAAGCTCTACGAGCTTGGAATGCCAAAATGGACGAATACCTTCAGAAAGTTGGCTTTAAATGAAGTGAATCTGATGATACCTTATATGTATGCCAACAAGGTAAAAATCTAGTGATTCTTGTTATGTATGTAGATGATTTGATCATCACTGGAAACAATGAAGATCATATTGCATAGGTGAAAAAGGAGTTACATGCAGGCTTTAAGATGACAAATTTGGGACTACTTCACTACTATCTTGGAGTTGAAGTATTCCAACGTCTACATCATATCTTCATTTCTCAAAATAAGTATGCAGCAGAAGTTCTTCAGCGATTTGGAATGTAGGATTGCAAGCATGTTCTTATCCCCATGGCACCAAACTTGAAACTTTCAAAATTTGAACGGGGGGACATGGTGGATAGCACTATTTATCGACAGTGGATTGGCAGCCTAATTTATCTGACAACTACTCAACCAAATCTTTCTTATGTCGTCAATATTCTTTCGAGCTTTATGAAGGAACCATGAGACAGCCACTGGAATGCAGCGAAAAGAGTTCTTCTTTATATCCAAGGAAAAAAATATTTTGGTTTTCTTTAGAAAAAGACTAAACACTTTGTACTTGGTGGATTTTCACATGTCGAATTTGTTGGACGGATTTTCACAAAAGTATGCACACTTTTGTGCATTATCTCATCCATTTAAAGCAAGTACAGTTGCTACTACATTTATGGACAGAATTCAAAAGCTACATGGAAGCCCAAGGGTTATTGTGAGCGACAGAGATCCCATTTTTACTGGAAATTTTTGGACGGAGTTATTTTCTTGTTGGGTACTCAATTAGCTCATAGCTCATCTTATCATCCTCAATCTGATGGTCAAACTGAGATAGTAAATAAATGTTTGGAAGGATATCTTCGTTGTTTGTATCTGATAAACAAACACAATGGGTCAAGTGGTTACCTCTTGCTGAATGGTGGTATAACACTTCCTTCCATACTGCAGCAAAAATGACCCCATTTATGGCACTTTATGGATATCATCCACCATCCATTACATCATCTTTAAGGGAAAATTAGAAGGTTCAAGCAGTGGAAGATCACATCGAGCATCAACAAGAAGTTCTCCAACTCTTAAAGGATAACCTGAATTTGGCACAAAATCGTATGAAACAATAGGCGGATCAACATCGTAAGGAGAGAAGTTTTGATGTAGGAGATTGGGTATTTTTACGGCTACAACCATACAAACAAATGTCCCTCAAGCAAGCAAAGAAGAATAATAAATTATCGCCAAAGTACTATGGTCCTTACAAGGTGTTGCAAAAGATTGGTACTATGGCATACAAATTGGAGCTTCCTTCTTCTTCGCGAGTACATCCGATTTTCCATGTTTCATGCTTAAAGAAGGTTATAGGTGAAAATCTTCCAGTTCAAACAGTATTGCCAGAACTTGATGGGGAAGGGAAAATCATATTGGAACCTGAAGCAGTCATGGAAAAAAAAGAACTCGACAACTACGGAATCGATCAATTTCAGAGTATCTCATCAAGTGGAAGAACTTACCCACTGAAGATTCTACATGGGAGGATGAGAATTTTATACAGAAGCACCCGGAGCTACTCAAGTGTTGAGGACAACACTTTTTTTGAAGGAGAGGGGCATGTTAGGTCCCTATATCACTAGTATAGCCCTTATTATTGTTAGTGTAAACCCCTTATTGTTATTGTTGTACCCTTGTAACCCCCATTTTGTTATTATTGTGCCCTTAAATTATTATTGTTAGGTCGGCTAGGATTACATTGTGGCCCACTAGGATTACATGATGGCCCCATGGACTCCTATATATAGAAAGGAGGTTTTGTGAATTGTATCATCCAAGAATTGTTCATTTATGTAATGTATTGGAGGTTGCCCCCTCGAAGTGGCTTATTTATAAGGCGTTCATATCTCTTTTCTTCTCTTTTTGGAGCTGGTTACACAACACATTATTGATGATAGGGCATAAACCTCAGGTTATTTAATGAATATGGGGTGATCTGCAGTGTCTTGGAGTTGCAAGAAGCAAGCTACAGTAGCCACTTCTTCATGAAAATTCAAATACATATCAGTTTGGGAAGCAATGTGTGAGATTCTTTGGTTGCGCAGATTTTTACAGGACTTGGGAATTCCTCAAGCAGAAGCTACATCATTATTCATCGAAAACCAATCAGCCATAAAGCTTGCCAAAAACCCAATTTTTCATTCAAAGACAAAGCATGTGGACACCAAGTATCATCATATCAGATCACTCATTGCAAAGGATGTCATCAAGCTGATTTATTGTCCTTCAGAAGATCAGATCTTCGATATCTTCACCAAACCTCTTGGAAAGATAAAATTTACAAAGTTCGGGGATGAACTTTGTATATGTTGTAATGTATCTTTGGATCATAGGGGGGAACGTTAGATGATCCAAATATCCTATTTTAAAGCTAGGATAATATATTTATTAAATTAGAATATTTAAATTAATATTGGAGACACTTAGAAATAGAATATTGTTACAAAAGATATGACTCTAGAAAAGTGTCGTATCTTAGGCTCTAATATAGGAAAAAAGTTAATAGATTTGTTAGGAGAATATTTATTGTAAATGGACACTTATTATTTTAATAAGTGGTCCATAACTAAAATAGGTTAGGACATGTAGTTTATAAATAGCTCATTTTCATGATTGCAAGAGTGTTGGAGTCTACGGGTCTAAACTCTTGCAAATTTATCATGTAATTTATTTTCCTATTAATAAAATTATGTGTCTGAGGACACTTTTTCCATTAGAATCTTGTGTGATTCTTCTCCTTTTTTTCAAGACACATAGCTTCTTCAAAAGACTGAGGAGTTGTCTTCTTCTAAAAATCCTTCTTTCTTTCAACAAATTTATTCTCAAGGGAGTCAAAGGTAATCTCCTTAAGGTTTCCACTTTCTTGGAATGACTGAAGATAATGTGAATAGGTGGGATATAGTGCCTTGACATAAGATATGAGAGGAATATATATTTCAACACCAATGGCTTTTATGTGATGCATAATCGATCTTCCTTCTGATGCTGAGGAAAGAGGGTCATTATTTTTCAATTCAAGATTGAACAACTTAATCATCAATTGAACAACTTTAATTTTAGAGTGTGAGTCGTACAACTCCTTAAAAAAATTTAAGACTTCAAAGGCATTTGAAAATGGAGAAATATGTTGACTCGCCTCTTCATTCACTGACGTTGCAATTAGGGCATAGGCTTTGTTGTTCTTTTTTTCCCAAATGGAAAGCTCCTTATTTGCAATAGGCTTTGTAAGTGCATTTTCTCCTTCTCCTTCACAAATTCTTTTCCACAACTCATTAAAAATCAGGATGTGTTTTATCTTCTGGGACCACTCACGGTAATTCTGATTGCGAGTAAGAATTAATCCCACTATGTATATAAGTGAATGCATCATATGATCTGATCTGGCCTCAAAATAATTTGAATGGTTGCAACAAAAGGTTGATGTGTTTACTTATGGTATGTTTATCACATATGAAACATGGTATTTATATTCCATCCCATTCTATGTATTATATAAAAATCAACACATATATAAATATATAATATATCAATGTATAATCCACGTCCTTCAAAAATATTCAACACACCATGTTTTTATGTTTCACCGCACCAAGCAATATATAAGGCCAACGTGCATAATAAATACCATACAACCATGTCACATATACAACCATATTGTTGGAATTATTGAGGAAATTCCAAACAACAGTGGAGAGAAAAAACTCTCCTCTACAACACAGAGATGTTTAAAAAAAAGAAATTTTAATTGCGAATAGAGATGGCATGAAATATTCTTTCAATTTCATTAACAGAACTTAAAAACAAAACTGCTACAAATTTCTTCCTCAATGGAGGGATTCACAAAACTATCAAGACTGCTACACACGCAGTGCTTCAAAATAAAACTTCTCTCTGTCTCTCAAGAACGCACAAACAATGCTTTGTTCTTCTTACTGTTTTTTTCTTGCTTGCGGGCTCTCACACAGCGATTACAGTGCAATACAATACATACATTACACTACAATTCTCTCTTGGCTCTTGGGCCTTTTTCACTTTATATAGCACAGCGGCACACATTACATATAAAACATAAACAAATAAATAAACCAAAATACAAAGGAAAACATTTGTGGACATAAAACTTTTAACATGGCGTGACGTACGAGTGGGGTCCATGTCATAGTCAGCCATCGCAATTTACAATATTGCGATATGCGATATGGCGGAACAACTTTGCGATATGCGATTGTGCGATCATGTGATGGCGCAACGATCGCACATTGCAATTTCAACAAAACTCTGGCAATGGGCGGAGGGTGATTGCGGTAAAATGTGATATTGCGATGTTGCGATGTTGTGATGGCGCAACCATCCCACATCGCAGATTTCCATATCAACAAGACACTTGGGTTTTCTGAACTTTTGAAATTGCGATCTTGCGATCTGCGCTCAAGTGGTGGGGACCACTTGTCCTTCTGCTTCATAAGTGACTTCCGCCTGTTTCATTCAATATTTCATTCCTTTGGTTGTTGAGGGCTTTTAAGCCCAAAATGACTGTCTTAATGAATTCTGCTCCTCCGTAGACTTGAACTACGGGAAATTTTCGCTCCTCTGTCAAAAATGACTTCGCCCATACTTCAAAATTAATTCATTTCTCTGCCATACTTGGCTGCGGCCCATCATCAGTAAATTCTTCTCCTTACGTTCTTCATTCTTCTTTAATACAGAGTGTTGTGCACTCAAAACTCTGCGCTGCCGCTGCCGCTGCTGCTGCTGTACTTTGTTCTTTGTTATTCCTGCCCAAAGGCTGGTATGTGACTTTAATATTTTCAACACTCCCCCTTAAAGTCAGCTGTTGGGTTATCCATCAAACCCAAACATTTTCTCAAAAATTCAAATGTCTTCTGTCCCAATGGCTTTGTCAAAATATCTGTATATTGCTCCTCTGTTTTACAATGCTGTAAAAAAACTTCACCATTGTTTACCAATTCTCTGATATAATGAAATTTTGTGTCTATGTGCTTCATTCTTTTGTGAAACACAGAATTCTTTGACAATGCAATAGCTGAGCTATTGTCACAATAAATCACAGTGCCCTTTACCTGTTCTTGGCACAAACGTCTCAACATTATTCTCATCCAAACTGCTTGACACGCTGCTGCTGTAGCTGCCACATATTCTGCCTATGCTATAGACAATGCTACAATAGGTTGTTTCTTGGAAGCCCATTAAATGGCTCCTGAACCCATATGAAAAACATAACCGGAAGTGCTCTTCTGATCATCTACACTTCCAGCTCAATCACTATCAGTGTAACCAACTAATTCTGAATTTTCTGAAGTAGTATATAAAATACCAAATCTTCTAGTTCCTTTCACATACCTCAGAATTCTCTTTGTTGCTTGCCAATGTGGTTCTTTTCGCTTCTCCATAAATCTGGAAATTAAACTAACAGCATGCATAATATCCGGCCTAGTTGTAGTCAAATACATGAGGCTGCCAACTATGCTTTTATACAGACTTGGATCAACATCTTACTGTTGTCATCTTTTCTCAACTTCAATCCCATTACTGTGAGAGTAATTGCATCTTTGCACTCCTGCATATTAAATCTTTCTAAGACTTGATTCACATACTTTGCTTGGGATATAAAAATCCCTTTCTCACTTTTCTCTACTTCTATTCCCAAGAAGTATCTCAACAAACCCATGTCATTCATTTCGAATTCATTTTTCATGACTGTTTTAAAATTTTCAACAAGGTAATCATCATTACCTATAAAAATCAAATCATCAACATATAAAAAAACAATGAGCATCTTACTATCCTCTTCTTTGATGTAGAGGGTGGGTTCTCCCTCACACTTCTCAAATCCATTTTCTAGTAGATAGGAATCTATCCTACTGTACCATGCTCTTGGCGCTTGCTTCAGCCCATAAAGAGCTTTCTTCAATCTGCAGACCTTATGCTCTTGGCCTTTCTTTTCATATCCGAGAGGTTGTTCCACATATACCTCTTCCATTAAAACTCCATTTAAAAATGCAGATTTTACATCCCTCTGGTATACTTTACATTTGTTTTGTGTTGCTATGGACAGCACTGCTCTTATTGTCTCCATTCTTGCAACTGGTACAAAAGTTTCTTCATAATCAATCCCTTGCTTCTGCTTATATCCTTTGACAACAAGTCTGGCCTTGTGTCTCTCTATTTTTCCTTCAGCATTGCTTTTGGTCTTATAGACCCATTTAACTCCAATAACTTCTTTACCTTCTGGGAGATCAACCAACTCCCATGTTTTGTTCTTCTCTATGGCTTTAATTTCATCATCCATAGCTTCTATCCATTTTCTATCTTTAATAGCATATTCAAAATGAATAGGATCATCAACTTGACAATACAAAGCAAATAAGGAATTCATACCTTCATCTGTTGCTCCTTGCTCATAGATTTCTCTGAGACTTCTGAACTTTGTTCCTCTTTCACTTGGTGTATTTGTGCTTGATGAAGCACTCATTTCTGCTCCATGTGGTGTGCTTGGAGATGCACTCCCACTTCTTCTCAAGGGTGTTCTCGGTGCTGCTTGAGGTGTCCCTTGCTGTCCTTATGCCGGTGGAGGTTGTGCAACAGATGGGTTATTAATTTCAACCACATCTTCTTCATCTTCATCATGAAATAAACAGCTCTTAACATTGATTGTTTTCTCTATGCTTCCATCCCATGCTTCCTCTTCAATGAATTGCACATCTCTGCTTATCACAAACTTCTTTGTGGATGGGTTATACAATCTGTATCCTTTGGACTCTTCACAATATCCAAAGAAAATGCACTTCTCCCCCTTACTATCCAACTTCTTTCTCAATTTGTCTGGAATGTGTGCGTATGCTACACATCCAAAAACTCTCATGTGGGTGACTTCCTGTTTTCTGCCACTCCACGCTTCTTCTGGAACTTTGTTCATCATAGCTTTTGTAGGGCATCTATTTAAAATATACGCAGCACAGTTTGCTGCTTCTTCCCAATACTCATTCGGCAAATGCCTTGCCTTCAGCATACTTCTCACCATTTCCATTATGGTTCGATTCTTTCTTTCAACAACTTCATTCTGTTGCGGTGTGTACCTTGTGGTAAATTGCTTGTGTATGCCGTTCTCTCTGCAAAACCGCAGAAATTCCTTTGATATGTATTCTCCTCCTCTGTCGGTTCGGAGGACTTTAATATACTGCCCGCTCTGTTTCTCTACAAGAGCTTTAAAGTGGCAAAATTTCTGAAAGACTTCACTCTTATATTTCAGAAAATAAACCCACACTTTTCTAGTGAAATCATCTATGAAGGTCAGCTTGTAGTTGCTTCCTGAAACTGATGCTGTCTACATCGGTACACATAAATCTGAGTGGATGATTTCTAAGGGTGCTTTCGCCCTTATGCTTTTCCCTGAAGGAAAATTTTCTCTGTGTTGCTTTCCCAAGATGCATCCTTCACATAAGTTGTCAGGCTTCTCTATCAATGGTAATCCTCTTACCATTCCTTTTCTGTGCAACAAATTTAATCCTCCGAAATTGAGATGTCCAAATCTCAAGTGCCATAACCAATTTACATCTTTCTCTTCCTTCTGGAAGGCTTCTTGTGTTACAGCTGCTCCATTCTTTCCTTTTCCTTTCAAGTCAATGTTGAGCTTGAGCGGAAACATTCTATTGCTGGTCATTTGAATTTCAGCAATAATTTTCTTACTTGGAGGTATATATTTTATTGTGCACACATCTTTAAATATAACATTGTAACTTTTATTTATGAGCTGCCCAACGCTCAAAAGATTACATTTTAGACCTGGAACATAATACACATTAGGGACAAATTTTTGCTCCCCATTTCTTGCTCGAATACTAACCCTACCTTTTCCCTTGACAGAGATCTTAGTATCAGTTCCTGTGGTCACTTCAGACTTCACTTCTTCATCTAGATTGGCAAACATTGCTTTGTTGCTAGTCATATGATTACTACATCCAGAATCTAAGAACCAAACATCATCATTTCTATCTTGTGCTACATTACAGGGTAATAGCGCATTAATTGGGTTCTTTTCCTCTTTTGCTACATTAGCATTCTGCCTATTTTTCATGTCATTTTGCTTCTTTCTACATTCATTGGCATAGTGCCCATATTTCTTGCAATAATGACATTGGACATTGGATTTGTCATACCTCTGTCCATGAGCATGTTGGTGTTGATGTCCACCTTGCTGGTTGTTGCATTAGACGTGGCTCTGACTTTGACTGTTGCTCCTTCCATGTGAATGTGAAGGGTTGTTCCTTCCACCTCTATTCTGGCTTCTGCCTCTTCCTCTTCCTTTACCTTGACCTCTTCCTCTTCCTGAAGGCATCTGGGTCTTGAAGGCGTGCTCAAGAGATGAGTTCTCATCTCTGCTCAATCTCTGTTCATGAGTTATCAGCAAGGCATGAAGTTCATCCACTGTGAACTATGAGAGATCTTTGGTCTCTTCTATGGTGGTAACAATAACATCACACTTTGAGGGTAAGCATCTCAAAATTTTCTCCACAATCCTCCTTTCTTCAAGAGTTTCTCCAGGGGACCTTATTTGATTTACAATCCCAATCACATGTGTAAAAAATGTGTCTACACTGTCTGACTCTTTCATGCAAAGAGTTTCGAAATCTCTTCTCAGCAACTGAAGTTTTGTTGTCTTAACTTTCTCCATACCTTGATAGGCTACTTTCAGAGTTTCCCATGCCTTCTTAGATTTCTTAGCTGCTGCTATCCTTGAAAACACACTCTCATTAACAGCTTGATACAATAAGAAGAGAGCTTTAGAGTCTTTCTTCCTATTATTCTTCAACACATCCTTCTCTGTTTGAGTTAAGGCATTAAAAGCCTGCTCATCAGCTGGTTCAACAAAACCATCTTCTACTAATTCCCATAAGTCTTGTGATACAAACAGGGCTCTCATGGTAATGGCCTAATAATCATAGTTCTTTCCATTAAACTGTGGAAGTTGAACATTTCCAAGACTCATACCAGTGCTTGGTCCAGCCATTGCCTCAAAACTGAACTCTTCACCTAAAAAAACTATCTTTCCTTTCTCTGAAAGAAAAAACTCCTTAAACAATAAACAACTGCACTTTTATCTTTGAGAAATACCTGACTGTGACTTCTGTCGAGCTTTTCACGCTGCTGGAGAAAACGCTGCAACAAGTCTTCTTATTCTTCAGCTTCTTTGAAACCTTCAAAGACCCTGAACTAGCGTTGATACCATGTTGGAATTATTGAGGAAATTCCAAACAACAGTGGAGAGAAAAAACTCTCCTCTACAACACAGAGATGTTTAAAAAAAAGAAATTTTAATTGTGAACAGAGATGGCATGAAATATTCTTTCTATTTCATTAACAGAACTTAAAAACAAAACTGTTACAAATTTCTTCCTCAATGGAGGGATTCACAAAACTATCAAGACTGCTACACACGCAGTGCTTCAAAATAAAATTTCTCTCTGTCTCTCAAGAACGCACAAACAGTGCTTTGTTCTTCTTACTGTGTTTTTCTTGCATGCGGGCTCTCACACAGTGATTACAGTGCAATACAATACATACATTACACTACAATGCTCTCTTGGCTCTTGGGCATTTTTCACTTTATATAGCGCGGCGGCACACATTACATATAAAACATAAACAAATAAATAAACCAAAATACAAAGGAAAACCTTTGCGGACATAAAACTTTTAACATGGCGCGACGTACGAATGGGGTCCACGTCGTAGTCGACCATCGCAATTTACAGTATTGCGATATGCGATATGGAAGAACAACTTTGCGATATGCGATTGTGCGATCTTGCGATGGCACGACGATCGCACATTGCAATTTCAACAAAACTCTGACAATGGGCGGAGGGTGATTGCGGTAAAATGCGATATTACGATGTTGCGATGGCGCAACCATCCCACATCGCAGATTTCCATATCAACAAGACACTTGGGTTTTCTGAACTTCTGAAATTGCGATCTTACGATCTGCGCTCAAGTGGTGGGGACCACTTGTCCTTCTGCTTCATAAGTGACTTCCGCCTGTTTCATTCAATATTTCATTCCTTTGGTTGTTTAGGGCTTTTAAGCCCGAAATGACTGTCTTAATGAATTTTGCTCCTCCGTAGACTTGAACTATGGGAAATCTTCGCTCCTCTGTCAAAAATGACTTCGCCCATACTTCAAAATTAATTCCTTTCTCTGCCATACTTGGCTGCGGCCCATCATCAGTAAATTCTTCTCCTTACGTTCTTCATTCTTCTTTAATACAAAGTGCTGTGCACTCAAAACTCTGCGCTGCTGCTGCTGCTGCTGTACTTTGTTCTTTGTTCTTCCTGCCCAAAGGCTGGCAGGTGACTTTAATATTTTCAACACATATGTCAACAATGTTCAATGCATATATATATGCCAGTCTTTAATTCATGGACAAAGGCGATTGTACCATTCAACGCATTTCAAGGTATTCAACAGAGTTTAACGCATCAAATAAAATGGTATTTAAAGAACAAAAACATAGTTCACGGTCATTAAAAAAGGAACTCATTGTAGCATCCATATGCATGCCTTGTAAACCTCTCCATTCATTGCACAAAACTTAAACATGACATTGGATTTGCAAGGGTTACACACCATTCAGACCACATTCATGACTTGTAGAGATTCGACCAGCATACATGCATTCCAACGCATACGAACTAGCTTGCACGACAATGTTTTAAGCAATGCATAGAAGGGACTGCTCCATTCCAATGCTTCAATAGGATTGAGGTAGAGAGACAGGATGTAGCAGATAATAATGGTAGGAAAATAGGAGTTACAAGAGCAGGCAAATGTTAAGATAGGGTTGGTTCTGATACCATGTCAGGCCAAGAGTAACTCCTAAAATGCGATTGTGCATTTGCATTAAGAGATCATTAATAAATACGTTGAAGGGAGACCCTTGAAACACATATTCTAGTGTCTCTTCACCTTATTTTTGTATTTACAATATTTACATAATCTTCCTAATATCAATGATTAGGTGTGAAAACTTATAATAAATTAAGTATGCAGTCATTGAAATAGTCTGGTTTAACCAAATACATAAAGAACGCAACCTATGGGACAAAATTCTTGTACATTTCTATAAGTTGAATGACCTATACTAAGAAAGGCCCAATGCATCAAAGCTAAAAACTTTAACCTTGGAATCCCAACGAAATTTGGGTTCATAAAAAAAAAAAAGTAATAATGAGTTTCATAGGTGCAACATGCAAAATAAACTTAGAGGGTGTGTAAGCACCGGATGGCAGTGCACAACTGGTAAAAAAGAAAAACTCAAATCTCGTCCAAGCTACAAACCTTTTCCCCATGGTGTGAAACTCGCATACAGTAACGACAAGGAAAAGTTATTATCAAGTTATTAACAAGTTGTAGAGATGTTGTTGTAGGTATTGTCTAAGGTTAGGAGGGTCGAAGTTCCTTACCCAGCAATGTATACCCTCAAAGACTGGTCTCCCCGCATCATACCTCAGAGAACTCAATCCTAATATAAAGAAAAAATATATATATCTGGTAACGACAACCCTAATTCAAGAACCCAACTTACCTAGAATTCGATGATTTTAGTAACCTGCACCTTTTTCCTGCAAGCCATGTCGTCGTGAGGAAAATATGGTTGAACGCAACATATACCTTTTTATTAAAACCCTATTTACGGCGTATAACATCCTCTTTTCAGCTAAAAGGTCAAAAGCTTACCCATAATATTGGGTCAGGCAAACTTTTGTTGTAAGCCAGCGTTACAGTTTGATGGATAGCATAGTCGTGTCGCCCAAGTGAGAAATGTGAATGAACTGGAGGACTGTTGCTAGGTCGAGGTAGTTACCCAATCAATCCCAAAGCCATAACGATCGTCGGATCAAATCGATAATCAACAATAGATATGTACCCATATGCCCAAGCAAGGTATGTCAGGTACCATGGAATAATCCAAAAAAAAGTTAAATAGGTAGATTTTTAAGGGATGGCACAAGCAACACTCAAGTTGATTTGAAAGTGTGGGTAAGTGTGGGTATAAGTATAGTTAACACCACAATTCAAGCATAGGATGTGCTCGGGTCCAATGTCATAGTAATTAGATGAATGACAAATATAATCTTTACTTCTTCATAATAAGCTCCTAACATTATTGTACCATGCATAACCAGCTTATATAATAAAAACTAATACTCTTAATGTTTAACCAGCTGAATAAAAAGAAATAATTTTTTGTTATATTTATATGATATAAAATGAATGGATGTTACCAGAAAACATTACATTCTAATTAAATTTATTTTTAATAAAATTACATTATTTAAAATTAAAAAAATAACTATAAAATCATCTATCTTATCCCAATAAACTTAAAGAAAAATTTTCGAAATATTTATTCACCTTATTTTTTAAGGGATTACACACAACGTAATACAAGCTAAAATCATTTATCATAAAATAAAAAGTAAATTCAAATTAAAAGATAATATGTAAAAATATTCATTTGCATCATTTTTTATCACATAAAAAAAAACCATTTTAAAATGGAAGAAATTCATTTTTTCAAAAGACATTTCCTTTATTTAAAAGACATTCTAATATGAAAATAATTCATGAAAATGATTTACATAATTTTATAACCATATTAAAAAAAACAAAGAACACATTTTAGAATTGAGAAAATTAATTAAAAAAGCTCTTTAAAATGGAAAATGTTCCAAATATATTTCGAGGACCATAAGCATTTTAAAAGGGAAAAAGTTGGAGAATCCCCCAAAATTAACTACGTTACTCCTAAAAACACACAGCGTTAACCATAGCCGAAGGTACGTTGGTACATCCGAAGCCCTACGGTAAAGTACGCTACGATTAGAAAGCCATTTAAGACATTATTGTGTGACCTGCACCATCATGGCTAACACGCGATCAGCTTCTGAGCAGCTGCATAGGAGTTAAGAAAATATAATTAATGGTGTCCAAAATGTTGTCATAAGCCATGCGTCTGTGTTTCAGAATGTACTTCAAAATGCTGTAATCTATTTGTTATTCATTTTAGAGATTTTTCTTGGATGTTATTTTGACAAATTTTAGGTGTGATTTGTCTACATTATGAAAAAAATTTATAAGTCTGAATTGTAAGTCTCTACTATTATTCACTATCCGACAAAATCCTCCAAAACAGAACTTTCCAAATTGAAAAATCCACAACAAATTTGGGTTATTATAATTGTTTGAGAAGGATCCATGGAAGCTTTATACAACCTTCCAACTTTTAATGGAAAGTTGGGAGAACAGAAAATGACCGAGTCATCCGAGCAATGTATGGGAAAAACAAAATATCAAAACCAATGCTTCGTCTCGTCTGATTTTAGTAATTTATGCATTTCGATTGCTGGAAATAACAACTTCTCAAAAATTGTTGCCTCAGAACCAATTACTACTCACTTGATGCGCGGTAATCGGTTAAAATGGGAATGAAACCCTAGCTTCCTTGCCTGATGAAGAAACCCTAATAAATACCGAACAAAGACGCCCTGGTTCTGTTATTCCGTAGCGGATAGAGACCCATCTTCTTCCTTATATCTGTACACAGCTTTAGAACCGCCGCACAGGATTCAGGTAACCGATATTCAATGGTTTCCAGAATGTATTTCGTTTTAGGTAACCGTCACATCTCTGCTCCAAAACATAATTCTTAGCAGAGTTCGGGTCGCTGCACCTCTGCACGATTACTTCGGTCTACAAATGTATTGTAAAACCCTTCCCGGGCTAGGGAACGCGCCTCAAAGTTATCTTCGGAATAAATACGCTCCAATTTAAAGCTTGCAAACTGTGAAGCAAGTTGCCGAACTCTGCGGCAGTACCTCTTCAGCCAGGGTGTGCGCACCTGCCACTTACCCTTAACCTACACAACATACAATCAAATATCATCAAAGGAAACAATTCCCCTGGTGAATAAGGACTGATAATACATTAAGTATTTGTTACCTGGTGAGTATGGACCTCACAATGTGCAAGTGCTGTGATGTGGGTGATGCCGCACCAGAGAGCATGTTGAAGACCAGCGATTAGGGCTTTGTAATGAGCACCATTGCTGCCTAACCTGAAGCAATCATTAACATATGCGCTGAACTCCTCCACAACAGTGCCATCACGGTCGTTATGTAAAAGGAAGCCAATGCTGCCATGACCAGGGTTTAGTCTGCATGATCCAGCAAAGCGAAGGGTGCCATGGAATTCATGTGGAACGAGAGCGACCCCTACAATTGCCATTTCTTTTCTGTGAACCGCTTGAGTAGCATTTTAGACCTGTCCTTATAATGTGCGCCGAAGCAAGCTCACCTGGTTGTGATCCGTATCTCAGAGTCATAACAAGTAGCGTGTTTGAAAAGTTAATGGAGAATGACTCTACGATGTCCACTTGGACGAATCATCATATGCCCCAAGCCAGTGCAGACGAGAGAAGATGCTGCCTCAGGACGACCCCTGAAGCAGAGGTGTGGGTACTTTTTTATATTGGGAAATAAAGGTTTTAGGATTTAATTTAACAATTCTAGATTTATTTTAATTCTTATTTAACTGGATTAGATTTTTTTGATATCAGATATTTTGTTTGAGTAAAAAAAAATTGATTTTTTTAGTGTTTGATGTTTGATGGTAAATAGAGTTAAAATGAATTTTAATTTTTTCTTTAAATAGGTTATATTTCACATAAATATTATAGGTCAATATTATTGGTTCTCAATACTATGGATTACTTTTAATTTTATTATTATTTTATTATCATATGGTTTCTATTTTTCTATTTTGAAATTTATTTTCATTTTTATTTTTATTTTATTATATTTTGATAAGTTAAAAAATTTATATTAAATTAATTTTTTTATTTTTTATTTTTTTATTTAATTAGATTGAGTCAAAATGTTAAACATTACATTACAACATCTCTACCATACTATACTAGACTAGAGAGCCCCTCTAGACACAATTATAAAAAATTAGTGATTTAACCTGAGTGAAATATTTTACAATATTATTTTTTATGGTATTCACAAATTAAATGTCTAAGTATTGAGGGGTTTCCCCAATGCATTATATTAGACATCATTTTTGTGATTAAAATGGGTTAAGTAAATCTACCACTTTTGTGATCCATAATGTAGATGAATGTCTTTGGGATTAGTCAAGTCATTAGGATTTGGTCAGTGTTTGAACGATCTAATGTAGTTCATCCTCAGGACAAGATGGAGAAACTAATCCATCTTAATGAATAAATAGTGTGGATGTATCATTGCCCGAAAAAAGCAGATGTGAACTAGCCATTAAAAACTAGCCGTAATTAAATTAGCCATTAAAAACTAGCCCTAATTAAATTAGTTATGAAGAAAAATATTATTATTTTTTAAAATAATTTATTAATAAATAAAATTTTATTTAATAATAAAATAAAAATATTTATAAATATGGGTGAAAACTTTTTGTTTATATTTAATTATTTATTCATTATTATTTATTTTTTTATTATATAAAATACCAACAATAAAAACATGAAAGAAAATAAGAATAATAAAGAGGGAAAAGAGGAAAATCCAAGCAAAAAGAAAAAAATTATCTGGAGAGAACCTAAGTCCATCTCTTACATAATTTCCAACCATTATATCTGTTGAGATTCTTAGCATGCCTTTCAATCTCAATTGCCTCCGTCAACCTCATATGGTGGAAGTGATCAACTTTAGCAATGACTTTGGAGTCCTCAATGCATACATGGTGACACGAATTTTCTGCATGTTCTGCAAGAGCTGAGGTGTGGAACCGATTGTGTCTAATATCAACAACATGCTCCTCGATTCTCTGTCTAACGGACTTACCTGCTTCACCAATATAAGGAGTACCACAGGAACAAGGAACCATGTAAAGTCCTTTCATGCCCTTGGGGTTAAGTAACTCATTCAACTATGACCATTTTATGAGAGATAGTTGTCAGTCACTAATTTGTCATCATATTTGAATAGTCCACTTAACACTCATTGCATGGATTGATGCTCTCAGGGGAGATGTTCATATTTATGTAGAATTATTTTTTTACACGTCATGATGAGCAAATGAACCATTGTTTTACTATCCATATGAATCAAAGCCAATGAACCATGTTTTATTATCAATAAGAAATTTTGTCAACATTATTACATGTGTGCTTAATATATATTTTATATTAATATGTGCAATTTATAATAGGTAACAGATTGATAAACATTTACATGTAGGTTAAAATTAATATACAACCCTACAAATGTTGTAGTGTCTAAAAAGTTTAGAGTAATAAAAATAATAAAATTCAAATTGATAAATTGTAATTTTGTTTTTATTAATAAAATTATAATAATATATATATTACAGTAAAATATATAACATATAACTAGCAACAATAAGTTAAGATCCATTTTACATTATAGAATAGAATATAAAATAGAATACTTATTTTGTAACCATGTTTAAATTTAATTAATAAGCACATGAAAACTTTAATACTTACAATAAACTTACAATATAAAAAACCAACTTTCATTTCACATTCAAAATATTTTATAAATATTTTATTTGAATTCAATTTTATAACATTTTTTTATTAAATCTAAAAGAAAAAATGTTATAATTACTTATATAAATTAAGATCAATTTTACCATAAATTAAAATAATAATTTTGTAACTATATTTAAATCTCATTAATAATAAGCACATAAAAACTTTATACTTACAACATAAAAATATTTTTAACCATAGATATTCACCCCCACTTTACCATGGATATTATTAACCATACTATATTATGGCTCATCAATAGTGCATGCCCAAAAAGCACCTCTCATTTCTCAATCAAAATAATTTATAAATATATTTTTAATTTATATTATTACATATTTTTGGTCACACTCGCCATCCTAGTATGGAAGATGTTGTAATATCATGTTATATTATGTTATCTAAACATTTTGACTTAGTGAAATACATAAAAATAAAAATTAACTAAAAAATTAAATTAGCACAAATTAGAATGAATTAGTTTTCTATGTCCTCTCGAATGAGAATCATGAAAAGATTGTTTGTTGTGTTTTCCTACACACAAATTAGAATGAATGAGTTATTTTTCTATGTGATCTAGGATTAGAATCATGGAAAGATTGTTTGTTGTGTTTTCCTAAGATACAAGTATCACATTGCTTAAGTTTCCTAGGAATCGTAGGCAAACCAGTAACACAATTTTTAAACAAATGGAGGTTGTCATAGTTCAAGTATCCGAGTATAGCATGTCATAAAAGACTTGATGGAAATGTACCTTCATCATAATGATAATTGTATGAAAAGTTTTGTGCACAAGTAGAGGTTCCTTGTAGCTTCAAAAGTCTTTCTTCTTTAATCCCAGTCATGACAACTAAGTGATCTTATGATTTTTTGACCTCGACCTTGCCATCAAATATATGGATGGAGTGTCATTACTAGCAGTTGTGGAACAAAGACCAAAATTTTCTCCTCAAATCCAGGAGGTATAGAATATCATGCAGAAGAAAGTCTAGAAGGCCAGGCAATTTGAGCTTGATGGTGCCAAACCCTGATGGCTTGATTTTTGAAAGTTATATGGAAATTTTGTCTTGAATCAAGCAACCTAGAATCTTTCCATGAAGCAAGTGAAGCATTGAATAAGTCTTCAGTTACTCCAATGTTGCAATGTGCCACAACATAATGAGCAGACTCAGGTGCTTTTATTTTGGCTTTGTAAGGTTTTTTACCTTTTCCTTCATTTCTTTCCTACTCAATTCTGTCTCAAGGAAGCTTACATGTGGAAGCATCATTTTTATTGCATCATATACAATGAATATTATACCTTTATCCTTGGAAATATTGGCCCCCTTTCCTCTAAAATTATTTGTTCCTCTTCCTCTTTGGCCACCTCTTCCTCTAGAATAATCTTATCCATGATTCTTTTCTTTTTGTGCAAAGAACACAACTTCTTCAAAAGACTCAGGAGTTTTCTCCTTCCCAAAAGCCTTCCCTCTTTCAGCAAATTTCTTCTCAAGGGAATCAAAGGTAATATCCTTAAGGTTGCCACTTGCTTTCAATGACTCAAGTTAATGTGAATAAGTGGGATATAGTGCGTTGACATAAGTTATGAGAGGAATATATATTTCAACACCAATGGACTTTATGTCATGCATAATCGATCTTACTGAATCTAATGCTAAGGCAAGAGGGTCATCATTTTTCAATTCAATATTAAACAAATTAATCATCAATTCAACAAATTCAAGTTCAAGGTATGAGTCATATAATTACTTCAACTTCTTTAAGGCTTCAAAGGGAATATGCCTTGCTATTCGTGTTTTCCCAAATGGAAACCCCCTTATTTGAAGTAGACTTTCCAAGTGCATTTCCTCCTTCACTTTCACAAGTTACTTTCCAAAGCTCATTAAAAATCATGATGTGTTTTATCTTCTGGGACCACTCATGGTAGTTCTCCTTGCTAGTGAGAACTACTCCCACTATGGATATAATTGAATGCATCATATGATCTAATCTAGCCTTAAAATAATTTGAATAATTGCAACAAAAGGTTTATGTGTTTACTTATGGTATGTTCATCACATATGAGACATGGTCTTTATATGTCATCCCATTCTATATATTATATAAACATAAACACATATATAAATATATAATATATCAATGTATAATCCACGTCATTCAAAAAATTTCAACGCACCATGTTTTTATGTGTCACCACACCATGCAATATATAATGGCAACACAAATAATATATACAATACAACCATGTCACATATACAACCATATGCCAACAATGTTCAACGCATATATATACCAATATTTGATTCATGGACAAGGATGAATGCACCATTTAACGTAGTTCAAGGTATTCAAGAGAGTTTAACACACCAAATAAAATGGTATTCAATGCATAACAACATAGTTCACAACCATTCAAAAATGAACTAACTGTAGCATTTAAATAACTATCCATATCCATGACTTGTAAACCTCTCAATTCATTGCACAAAACTTAAACAATGCATAGGATTTGCAAGGGTTACACACCATTGAGACCATAGTCACAACATGTAGAGATTCGACAAGCATACATATATTCTAACACATACGAACGAACTTGCATGACAATGTTTTAACCAACACAGAGAAGGGATTGCATCATTCCAATGCTTCAATAGGATAAATGCAGAGAGACAGGATGTAGCAGAGAATAATGGCGGGAAAATAAGAGCTGCAAGAGTAGGATCGAGCTAAAATGGGGTTGGCTCTGATACCATGTCAGGATAGGAGTAACTCCACCAATGTGGTTGTGTATGCATTTTTATTAAGAGATCATTGATAAATACATTGAAGGGAGACTCTTGGAATAAATATGCCAATGCCTCTTGACCTTCCTTACTTTTTTATGTTGAGATTTTGTGTATTTGGGGTAGCATCAGTTGTGCTCTAGCTCCCAAACTTTGTGGAGGGACTAAAGTACACTTGATCTACAAGACCCATAAATGGATTTGAGAAATTTTAGTTGATGTTCAAGTTATTCAAATAATGAATTATTTTTAATGGATTTCCTAAGTCTAACTCAGGAAAATAAAATAATTAAAGTGAATTAATTAACACATGTGCTAAAGTTGTCTTAAGTCACATGGATCAAGCAGTCTTTTAATCTCAGACATTGATGGATGATCTAATCTTGGCTGTTGAAGGGTTCAACGAAAAATTATAAGAGAAAGGCTTGAGTGTCACTTGAGGACAAACTATTGGTAGAACTCAGGAATAGATCTGGAATTCTAGGGTGAGTTTGCTAAGAATTTCTAGAGGGATTTCCTAGAATGAGGGGTAGTATTGGCCAAGGGAATGCTCTGATTCCATAGCCAAGAGATAACAAGAGGCAAGAGGAGCACCTCAAGGAGAACACATAGGGGCTTCAAAGCCACGTAATCCAGCAGGGATAGCACAGAGGCAGCGCAGGGGATGCGTAGACCCTCCAGGGGTGACGCAGGCCCTCCTAGGACTTGTGAGTAGCGTTGGGACTGCGCTGGGCTAGCCAGGAGGACATTTTCTAGTCACTTCTCTCGTTTCATAAAATTTTTGCCAATATCGGGAAATAGTGCTTCAGATTTTCAACAGTGCCAGTAGGGTAGAGATTCTGTAGGTGCAAAAATGTGCCTAGCTAAGGCAACAAAGGCTGGAGGAAGACAGTCATTTAGCAAATCTGAGACAAACAGATCTGAGAGTCAATCAGGAGGATCAGAGGATACTGTCCATTTGAGATTTTGGTGGACGATTTCTAGGATGGAAGTTAGTTTTTCAGCAGAAGCAACTACTAGAGGGTTTCTAGTCACCAAGAAACCCAGATCCAGAGGGAGAAGTTCTGTTTCTTTCATATCTGAGAAAATATGGCTCGATATGAACTGAGGGATCAAGATAGATTGGATGGCATCTCCAACTATGTTATCTAGAAGACCATAATCCTCTCAGTTCTGGATGAGTGTGGTCTCAAAGATCATGCAGAGAAGACACTCGCTGTACCAACTGATGTAGTTCCACTCAAGAAGTACGAAGAAAATCAACCAAAGACGAAGAGGTTAATCATAGACGGAGTCAAGGAACACATGATTCCTCATGTTAGTGGTAAGAATACAACACATGATATGTGGTCAGCTTTGGAAGTGATGTACCAAGGAGGCTCTGTGCAAAGAAGAATGCTTCTTGAGAATCAAATTCAGATGTTCCAAATGATGAAGGGTGAAGAGATAGATCCATTCCTCTTCAAACTTCAGGCTATTTATGACTAGCTGATTGGAATGGGTGCTAATGCAGATGAAGGGCTCCTAGTGAGGAAACCCCTGAATGCTATCTCTCAAGAATGGGAAACATTTTTCCAGAGCATTCTGGGAAGGGAAACATAACCATCATGGGCAGATATGTGGGCTACTCCCCGCCAAGAGGAGATCAGGAGGATCACCAAAAAGCAGTCTAAAAGTGGAGGAAGCGGATCAGCGAGAGTAAAGAAAGAAGAGGAGGAGGATGCAGTTCTTGCATCAAGGGAAAAGAAGCAAGGGAAGAAGAAGAAGGACCTCTCCAAGGTCCGGTGCTTTAACTGTTGTGATCTTGGTCATTTCGCCAGCAGTTGTCCTAAGAAGAAGGACAAAGGAGCTTTTGATTCCAAGGCTACAACAGCCAATGACGATGGCTCTGATGATGATGCAGCCATGATTTTTCATGCACCTCGAGAGAAGAGGTGGGGTGACATGGATTTCTAGAGTATCCATATTTGTTGGCAGGATCCTTGACTCAGACCTACTCTTGGATCACATATGAGCTACATGAGCCTTAAGAAGGTAGCTGGGTGAGTCGGGAGATGGTTGCAAATGACCACATTGAAGAGAAAGAGGGAGCTGAAGAGCTGAAGAGTGAGTAGCGTGATGTAGAGGGAGAAACAACGTGGTGGCAGTAGCGTAGAGAGGCTGATGGGAATTCAGTAGCAAAAAGAAGCTGGGCTCACACAATGCAGTGTTCCAGCATGACAGTTTCTCCAGGAGGACAGTGTGATTCAACATCCAGGAAACTTCAGTGGTGGAGGGAAACTTGACTTGTCTGTCAAATAGTTGGGCAAAGTTCTTGAGTTTCTTACTTCTCAGTAACTGAGTTGCAGTGAAACAATTAGCAGTGGCAGTGCTATGGGCAACATGGTGTAGCAATTTGAGAGGGAGCTGTAGTACAGATGTGGCAGTGTCAGTGGTAGTGGCATGGACAGTAGTACAGAGAGCAGCAGTGCAGTAGATGGAGGGCAACAGGCCAAGCATCAACAACACAGATCCAGTACTAAAGATCTTGTGATACATGGTGTGATGTATTGCTAGAGCACACTCATGATGCTAAGAGGGAGTGTTGACATTTTGTGTATTTGGGTCAGCATCAGTTGTGCTCTAGCTCCCAAACTTTGTCGAGGGACTAGAGTGCACTTGATCTACAAGACCCAGAAATGGATTTGAGAAATTTCAGTTGGTTTTCAAGTTATTCAAATAATTAATTATTTTTAATGGATTTCCCAAGTCTAACTTAGGAAAATAAAATAATTAAAGTGAATTAATTAACACGTGTGCTGAAATTGTCTTAAGTCACATGGATCAAGCAGTCTTTTAATCTTAGCCGTTGATGGATGATTTAATCTCGACCATTGAAGGGTTCAATGAAAAAGTATAAGATAAAGACTTGAGGGTTAGTTGAGGACACATAATTGGTAGAACTGAGGAATAGATCTAGAATTCTAGGGCGGGTTTGCAAAGAATTTCTAGAGGGATTTCCTACAGTGAGGGGTAGTATTGGCCAAGGGAATGTTCTTATTCTAGAGCCAAGAGACAACAAGAGGCGAGAGGAGCAGCTCAAGGACAGTGCAGAGGGGCTTCAGAGCCACGCAGTCCAGCAGGGACAATGTGGAGGCACCGCAGAGGCAGGTAGGGCCACGCAGGGCTGACGCTGGCCTAGTAGAGGTAGCGTAGGGGCTACGTAGGCCCTTCAGGGGTGACGCAGGCCCTCCTAGGGCCACACAGAGGCTGACGCAGGCCTTCTAAGGGAACACTGGGGCTTTGCAAGCTGGGCTGAGGGTTTCTAGGGTCAAATCGAGGCTGAGTCCTGTAAATCCCGTTTGAGGGTGTGGATCAATCAGATATTTGGCACTAGATATTCAGGTTAGTTGCAGATTTGATATCTTTTATTCTCTGTTGAGATTTCCAAGTTTGGAACCCAGATTTGCTATACTCAGAACTACTTATTAATAAACCCTCATATTTGTTGAACCGAATTTCCCACTTTGGGTTTTTCCGGGGACTTATGTCCAAAAATCCATGTGTCACTATGTTGCATGAGTGCATTATTCAGTAAATGATCTGCATGTGTACGCTATAGTTGTGTTTATTTTCGATATTTTCCGGATCTAATTTCTAAAAATAACTTGTATTAATTAAATCAACTAGGAGGAAATAAACCAATACACTACAGTAGGATTTTCAAATTTTATTTATAATATTTACATAATTTCCCTAATCCCAAAGATTAGTTGCCAACACTTATAATAAATTAAGTATGCACTCATCAAAATAGTCAGGTTTAACCAAATACATAACAAATGCCACCTATGGGACAAAATACTCATACATTTCTATAAGTTGAATGACTCATACTAAGAAAGGCGCAACGCATCAAAAATAATAACTTTAACCCTAGAATCCCAACAAAATCTAGGTCCATAAAGAAGAAAGTATCTCTAAGTTTAATGGGTGGAACTTGCAAAATAAAGCAGGAGAGGGTGATGCACAACTGGTAAAAAATAAAACACAAATCTCCTCCAAGCTCCGATAAACATTTTCCCTAGTGTGTGAAACTCGCCTGCAGTAACGACAACTAAAAATTATTAATAAGTCATATAGATGTTGTTGTAGGAATTGTCTAAGGTTAGGAGGGTCGAAGTTCCATACTTAGCAGTGTATACCCTAAGAGGCTAGTCTCCCCACACCATAACCTAGAGAACTCAATTGCTAGTTAAAGAAAAGAAAATGTGTAACTTGTAACGACAACCCTAATTCAAGAACCCATCTTAACTAGAAGTCAATAATTGTAACAACCTACGCCTCTTTCCAGCAATGTTGCTATGAGGAAAGTCTGGTTCCAATTTGTGAGCCATCGGGTTGCAAGGTTGCAAGCAATGGATACCTTTATTAAAACCCTATTCAGGACATATAGTATCCTCTTTTCAGTAAAATGAAAGGTCAAAACCTTACCCATAGTCTTTGCACCAAGCAAACTTCCATTGTAAGCCAGGATTAGGTTTGATGGATATCAAAGTCGTGTTGGTCAAGTGAGAAATGAGAATGAGTTGGGCGATTGTTGCTAGCTTGAGGTAGTTACCCAAGTAATCCCAAAGCCATAATGATCGTCGAATCAAATTGAAAATCAACAACGAATGTTTAGCCAAATGCCCAGACAAAGTATGCCAGATGCCATGTAATAATCCAAAAAAACACTAAATAGGTAAGTTTTTATGGAATGAGACCTACAATACTCAAGTGCATTTGAAAATGCAAGTACAAATATAATTAACACCACAATTCAATCATAATATGTGCTAAAATCCAATATCATAGTGATTACATTAATCACAAATATAAGCTTTACCACTTAATAATAAGCCCCTAACATTTGTGTACCATATATGAGGAGCTTATATAATATAATAAAGACTAATACTTCTAGTGATTAACCCAAAATCAAAATTAGCATTTTATTTTTATGATGGCTATGTTATAAGATATATGAACTTTTTAATAAAACTACATCATTCAAAATTCAAAATAGTCAGCTATAAATTTATTTTTTAATAAAATTTCATCATTTAAAAATCAAAATAATTAACTATAAAATCATATGTCTTATCCAAATAAACTTAAAGGAGAATTTCTCAAAATGTTTCTTTACATTATTTTTTAAACCATTACAAACACAACATAGTTATAAACTAAAATCATTTATCATAAAATAAAAAGAAAATTCAAATTAAAAGATAATTTCAGAAAATATTCATTTACATCGCTTTTTAATCACATGAAAAAACATTTTAAAAGGTAGGAAATTCATTATAAAAAAAAAAAAACACACATATTTATTTACATTATGTTTTAAACGATTACAAACGCATAACATAATATAAACTAAAATCATTTATCATAAATAAGAAGAAAATTCAAATTAAAAGATAATTTCTCAAAACATTCATTTACATCGCTTTTTATATCACATGAAAATACATTTTAAATGTGGGAAATTCATTATAAAAAAACACATTTACGTTATTTAAATAACATTTAAATATGAGAACAATTCATCAATATTATTTACATAATTTTATAATCACATTTAAAAATACAAAACACACATTTTACAATCGCGAAAATTCATTAAAAAGGCTCTTTAAAATGGAAAATGTTCCAAATAAATTTCGAGGACAATTCCGCGAGATTTTTATCTCCGATTCTCGAAAAACCAACCAAATTTCAACTAAATGTAAGTTTTTCTAAATTATTGAAAATAAAAATCTTAAGAGGGAAAAAGTTGGAGAATTCCCCAAAATTAACTACGTTACTCCTTTAAAAAAAAGGCACCGTTAACCGTAGCGGAAGGTACGCTGGTGCCTCCGAAACCCTACGGTAAAGTATGCTACGATTAAAAATCCATTTAACACGTTATTGTGTGAACTGCACCATCATCAGTAACACGCAATCAGCTTCTGATAACCCATGCGTCTGTGTTTCAGAATGTATTTCAAAATGCTGAAGTTTACTTGTTATTCATTTTAGAGATTTTTCTTGTATGTTTTTTGAGACAAATTTTTGGTGTTTTTTTACAAATTTTTGGTGTACTTTCTCTAGAGTTCCTTATTGAAATTACAAGTTTGAATGATAACTCTCTGCAATAATCTGAATATTTCTTCACCATCTTACACCATCCTCCAAAATCAGCCTTTCTACATAGAAAAATCCACAACAAATTTGGGTTATTATAATTGTTTGAGAAAGATCCATGGCGACTTTACAATCAATCCCAGAACAACCTTCACAACTTTTAATGGAAAGTTGGGCGAACAGAAAATGACTGAATCATCCCAGCAATATATGGGAAAAACAAAATGTCAAAACCAATGCTCGTCTAGTCTGGTTTTAGTAATTTAATCATTTAGATTGCTGGAAAAGACAACTTCTCAAAATTTCTCAAAATTTGTTGCCTCAGAACCACCTACTACTCATTTGATGCGCAGGGATCGGTTAAAGGGAATGAAACCCTAGCTTCGTTGCCGGATGAAGAAACACTAATAAATACTTAAACGACCTGGTTCTGTTATTCCGTAGCGGATAGAAACCTATCTTCTTCCTTATATCGATGTACACAGCTTTCGAACATTGTAATGAGCAGCATTGCTGCTTAGTCTGAAGAAATCATTAACATATGCGCTGAACTTCTCCAAAACAGTGCCATGAAGGTCGTTATATAAGGAAGCCAATGCTGGTCATGACTAGGGTTTGGTGTGCATGATCCAGCAAAGCGAAGGGTACCATGGAATTTATGTCGAACGAGAGCGAACCCTACTGTTGCCATTTCTTTTCTGTGAACAGCTTGCGTAGCATTTTAGAAGGAAGTCTTGTCCTTATAATGTGAGCCGAACCAAGCTCACCTCGAAGTGATCCGTATCTCAGGTCATAACAAGTAGCGTGTTCGAAAATTTAATCGAGAGTGAATCTACGCTGTCCACTTGGACGAATCATCATATGCCCGAAGCCACTGAAGAGGGGAGAAGATGTTTGGGCAAATCTTATTTTCTGGGTTATCTGTCATCTAATGCAATGTGGCATATACTGTTTGCATATATTATACTGTTTATCTGTTAGATTTAAATTCATTTAAATTTAATGGTGGGAAGTGTATGCAGCACAACATTAAATGATGGATAGCCCAGGAAATAACGCTCACCTTGCCTTACGACGACCCTGGAAGTAGGGGTCTCCGTAATTTTATATTGGGAAATAAAGGTTTTAGGATTTTAATTTAATTATTTTAGATTTTTTTAATTTTATTTAAGGGGATCAATTTTTTTGATATGCAATTTTAAAAATAAATAAATAAATTTGATATCTCTATGTTTGGTAGATCTAGAGTTAAGTTAGATTTTAATTTTCCCTTTAAATAAACTACATACCACATAAATATCATGGGTCAATAACAATGGTTCTCAATACTATGGATTACTTTTATTTTTATTTTTATTTTATTTTTTTATGATTTCTATTATTTTTATTTAGAAAGTTATTTTCATTTTTATTTGATTTTATTTTGACCAAGTTAAAATATCTACATTACATTAATATTTTTATTTATTTAATTTTTATTTAATTTAACTAGACTAGAGAGCCTCGCACAATTATCAGAAGCCATTAGGTGGATGGTAGTGATTTAAGCTCGGTGAAATATTTTTGAATATTTTTTATGGTATTTTTAAATTAAATGTTCACATTTATGTAGAAAGTAATTATATCTTAATAAAATGATTGTTAGTAGAGTGGTGATGTAAAAGTAATATAGAACCCTACAAAGGTAGTAGTGTCTATAAAAAGGTTGTAGTGTCTAAAAAAGTGGCCCAATTCTAGCCAGATGACATGCATCCATGGGCTTGGCAGCAGCGTGGTAGACTATGTTATTTCCGATCTCCCTTTATACAATGAAATAATAAATTTTGACATCTTAGAGGACCACTAGTCTGACTCTGAATCCCATTGAAGATAATCCTTATAGTCAAAAGAACTTAATTTTAGATAGAAATAAAAATGATCTCTTTCTAAATGAATTAAAAACTAATTTGCTTCCTTTATCTAGTATAGACAACATAGATGACCTCTATCATGATTTTACTACAACCCTCTCATATTCTATTAACAACTTCTCAATTGAAGTCTCAAGTAATAAAAGAAATAGCAAAACCAACCCATGGTATGACAAAGATTGTAAAAGTACGAGGAGAGCAATTAAGGAAGCTGTTGATGAATCTCTCAAAATTGACAAGATAAAAATCTACAAAGACCTAACTAAAAGGAAAAAAAGACAATATATTCGTAAAAGACAAGAGAATCTCTTACACCTCTCTAAGGTGGCTCCTAAGAAATTCTGGAGGCAGATTCTAACTAGGAAAACTAAAGATAATAATAAAATTGCTTTACACGACTATAATTCCTACCTTAAAAAGCTTTAAGAATCTGTAAATGTCAAGGATAACTTTCAAACCTTTCTCACAACGAAAGAAGTTTTCTCATTAGAAGACATTGATTTTGGGGTTAAATGCCTAGAAAATGGGAAAGCTAAAGGCATTGAAGGTTACCAGGCGAAAATCTTAAAAATTGGAGGTCCTGTCCTGATCCCCCACATCCACAGGCTTTTCAACCAAGTGGTCAAGCAAGGGTTCCCTAAACCTTGGACTCAGAGCCTCATTATCCCTATTTTTAAAGGTGGGGATAAAAATAACCCCTCTAATTATCAGACAATTATGATCAGCCCTCGCTTAGCCAAGTTATATGGTATTATTTTGGAAAAGAAGTTGAGCATCTGGCTTGAAAATGAAGGTAAGCGGGCTAAAGGCCAAGCGGGCTTTAGAAGGCAGCACTCAACAACGGACCACCTCGTTACGCTTAGGATCATTGTGGAGGAATGCCGCAATGATAAATCCAATCTCTTCTGTTGCTTTGTGGAGTTTAGAAAGGCTTTCGATATGGTTCCTAGAAACAACCTATGGAATAGATTAGAAGAGCTAAATGTTCCTTTTGAGCTAAGAGCGACTGCTATAAGGTATACGAGAATGTAATTTCCAAGTAAAAGAGCAATGAGGGGTGGTCGAAAGATATTAAGTGTAATATCGGAGTTAAACAAGGTTGCCCCCTCTCCCCTACCATATTTGGCATTTACATCAACAAGCTAGAAGGTTTTTTAGAGGAAGCAGGATGTGTTGGCACGACCTTAGCTGGGATAGTCATCATCCTTCTTCTTTATGCTGACGATATTGTTCTTCTCGCAAGGTGCCCATCTGATCTTGATAAGCAACCTAGACTTCTTAAGGATTTCTACTCTACAATGGGTATGTCTATTAACACTGACAAAAGAAAAGTTATGATTATCAAATCCAAGAAGGACACTTACGCTAATTTTATGTATGGCAATAGTAACTTGGGGGAAGTGTCTTCTTACAAGTACCTAGGAATTGATATTCATCACAAGCTCAACTGAAACTACAGTATTCAGAAAAGGATTAATGGGGGGTGGAAAACTTATTTTGGTCTTGAAAATTATTGTAAAATAGAAAACTCCGTAATGTGGGATAGAAAGAAGTTCCTCTTTGAAACTTTAGTCACTCCTGTTATCTTATATCGATGTGAGGTTTTGGGTTGCAGCATCTTTAGAGAATCCTGGAGAAATATTGAACAAATCCAGAAGCGTTTTATAACGTATAACCTTAAAATTAAAAGCAATACACCCTATCCTATTCTCCTTATAGAAGTGGGTTTTTCCCCTATTGAGAGCCTAGCTATGACTAGGCTTCTGTTGTACAAGCAAAAGCTCAATAGCATAAGAGACCACAGACTTCCTAAAATAGCTTTAAATTTCAGCCAAAACCACCTAAGGCTTAAAAGAGGTTGGTATAAAGACACCAGGGCCTGGTTAAACCATTGGTAGATCAACGAGAATGTTGCATTGCAAAATATTAATAACATTAAAAAATTTGTTGCTTCTAAGTTCAAAGAAAAAATGTGGTGTGAGAAAGATCTAGCAGTTAAAAGAAAATTAAGATATTATAAGGAGGTCATCAACCCCACCCTAGAAGATCAAAAGTATCTCCATGTTTTAACTAGCTCAAAGAAGAAAATTAATATAGCCAAGATTAGAACGAACTCTCGTGAGCTCCATAGTGAAACATGTCATTGGACAGTTCCTAAAACACCATGGATGGAAGTGAGAATATGAACATCGAGGATGAAAATCACTTCCTCTTAGAGTGCCCGGCGTACAACCACATTAGAGCTCAATTTCATAATATTTGTTGCAATACTGACCTTCCTAGTCTTTTAAGATGTCAAAATTATAGTGAGCTCGGGAGGCTTCTCTCCAAGATTTTCAAGCATGGGAATAAAATCTTAAATCAAACCAAATAACTCTTTTCTTTAGGTCCGATAGACCAAAGATTGGTCTCAGTGGACGTTAATCATCATCATCATCATCATCATCAGAAAGCTAAAAGTAATAAAAATAATAAAATTCAATTTGTTACATTGAAATTTTGTTGTTATTAATAAAATTATGAATAACTTTTTAGATAAAAAAATTATAATATACATATTATATTAAAATATATAACATATAGGTAGCAACAATGAGTTAAGATCCATTTTACCTTATAAAATAGAATAATGATTCTTGTAACCATATTTAAATTTAATTAGTGAGCACATGAAAATCTTAATACTTACCATAAATTTACAATATAAAAAATCATCTCATTTCACAATCAAAAATTTTTATGAATATTTTATTTGAATTTGATTTTATAACACTTTTTTTATTAAATCAAAAAGAAAAAAATTATAATTAAAATAATAATTTTACCATATAAATTAAAATAATAATTTTGTAAATATATTTAAATTTCATTAATCATAATTAAATAAAAACTTAATACTTACAATATAACAAGATTTTTAACCATAGATATTCAGCCCAGCTTTACCATGGACATTATTAATCATACCATTCCATGGGTCAATACTATGTCTCATAAATGCCACATACCCAAAAACCGTCTCTTATTTCACAATCAAAATAATACTTACAATATAACAATATTTTTAACGAGCAGTCTAAAAAAACCCACAAAATAACCCAATTCCACCAAGGTTATGAAAAAATCAAGATTTTTGCCATGTAAATTAAAATAATAATTTTGTTAATATATTTATATTTCATTAATCGTAATTAAATAAAACTTAATACTTACAATATAACAAGATTTTTAACCATAGATATTCACCCCCACTTTACCATAGACATTATTAACCATACCATTCCATGGGTCAATACCATGGCTCATAAATACCACATACTAAAAAATCATCTCTTATTTCACAATCAAAATAATAATTACAATATAACAATATTTTTAACGAGCAGTCTAAAGAAACCCACAAAATAACCCACAAATTCTGCCAAGGTTATGAAAAATTCAAGATTTTTGAAAATCTAGGTTGCAATTGTTAAACTTCAGTATTTTGGATGCCCACGGGTTCTTCGTGGTATTGAATCCATTTCCACCATAAAAAAAAATTCAAACAATCCAACTAACTTATTTTTTGAAAAAACAATTAAGTGATTCTAGCAAAAAAAAAAAAAAGTCTTCCTAATTTTAATCATTAATACTGGGGTGCCCCATGGGTTCTTGGTGGTGTTGAATCCATTTCTACCATAAAAAATAAATTCAAACACTGATTCTAGCAAAAAAAATTGTTGTCCTAATTTTAATCATTAATGCTTGGGTGCCCCACTGGTTCTTGGTGGTGTTGAACCCATTTCTACCACAAAAAAACGATTCAAACACTCCAACTACCTTATTTTTTGAAAAAACAATTACCTGATTCAGGAAAAAAAAATTGTTGTCCTAATTTTAATCATTAATACTCACCATACCATATTATGGCTCATCAATAGTGGATGCAAAAAAACCATCTCTCATTTCTCAATCAAAATTTTATTTTATTACTTTTTTGGGTGCACACTCTCCATAGCAGTGTGGAAGAGATGTTGGAATGTCATGTAATATTATGTTATCTAAACATTTTGACTAGTAAAATTACATTAAAATAAAAATGAAAATAAAATATAGAATTATTAATCAAAATATTTTAAGTCAGTCAAATACATAAAAATAAAAATTAACTAAAAAATAAAATTATTAATCAAATCAGTTGCCACCTATACACTACATATACAAATTTACCATAATATAAAAAAATTAAATACTCAAACTCAATCTAAATGTTTATTCAATTTAATGTTCCTAAATTGCAAGTATAAATTATGGACATGAATCACTAAAGTGATGAAGTGAAAGTGCACTATATGTGCTAGAACTCTTTGTCATTAGAGTGATGATTGAATTTTGAGTTTTGTTAATTTTTTAATTTTTGGATTACTGTTTGAATTCCTATGGATTAGTGATTTTTGAAGTAAAGTTACTATCAGAGAAATCTATCATCTACATTAAATGTTATTCCTATAGTTAGTTTCAATTGAATCGAGTTGTCAAAATGGGTTGTGAAATAACTTTTTAAAAGAGATGTTAGATTAACTTCTACTTTTTTTTTATCAAACTATTTTTGAGATTTTATGCTTCAGCAAATATAAAACTAAATCTAAATTAATTATGAAAGCATGAAATATTGTACAAGTCCTAGTTTTATAAAAGCATGAGATTTGAAAACTAACTGAGACTAAACCAAAATGATATGAAGAACAAATCTTTTATCAACTGTAATTTTAATGTGGAATGTAAACAAAATAAAAGAAATGAACAAAGCTATATGGAAAGAACGAATTTAAGGAATGAATATACGAAACAAGAAAAAACATAGTATTGAACTATTTAAACTGAGATTGAAAATGAAATACAAAACATAGCATTAAGCAAATTCTAAATATGAAATGATAATGCGATTAAAATGAATTCTAAAGACTGAAAATAAATGACCTGATCTGCATGAAGGGGGCCTTCGCAACGCAGTAGGTTTCTCAAAACTAACAACGCATCGTGCATGAAAATGAGCTTCGAATTAAGAGAAAAGTCTAAACAAAATACTCAGAAAAATATAAAGATGGCTCACCCTAAATACACAAAGTTTCCATGGTTTTATAGAGTGTATTTAAGCGGTACGCGAGCTCTATGCCTACAAGTCTCTTTAAAATCCTTATACAATTTAGAAACTTAAACAACTATCGCTATCCTGTCGATTTTCTATTAGGAAATAAAATTGACAAAGTTGTGACATTCTCGGACTCTGTTTCTGAGCACTGCTACGTGTTGACTGCCACCATTGATCATGTAACTGTGTGATTTTCTTGATGAATTGGATTGGATAATCAGGTGGAGATCCATGAAGGAATCATCCTCTAACTACCCATATACTCATTTGTTGAACTGGAGCACTGGAACCCTGTTATCATTGGAGGTAGCTACGGATTCGTGAAATAGCTACAGAATTCTGTTAATTCTGTAGCTGAATGTAATCTTTAACAAAACAACAACCCATATTAGCAAATATGAAAAATAGGAGACATAAGTGTTTTACCTTGTCAAAATCATATGATTGTTGTCTTTATTAGCTTGATAGTGATGAGAGAAGAAGGAAAATATGGATGCAAAGGGGTGTCAAAACAAAAAAATTATGGGACTCTACATTCCCCCACACTGAAGGTTTTGTATGTCCTCATACAAACATAAAAATTTTCATCTCTGTGAATTTAGTGCATATCCTTGGACACTTCTTCCAGTACATCCAATTTTATCATTTTCACCCTCTTCTCTGTTACTGCCATCCTTGGTTTCTTCATAAGGATTTTGTACTTCAGATTAATGATTTTTTTTCCATGGCCCTATTTTCTTTCTTTAATTTCTTGTTCTTTTTGTAGCATAGACTTAAATGTACTAGGAGGTTATCACTCTTGGAAATTTGAATTTCATTTTGAGCTTTCAAAGATTGATTTTCACCTTTAATATACTTTTTTAATGCCTCCAGTTTGAATATTTGATTTCTCAAGATGTTGAGTATTGGAGGTTCTTGTGATTCATTAAACTGGTCCTTCTATTCTTCTTGATTTGGAATTTGTCTCTTGACTGCTTCTCTTTTCTCCAATGATTCTATGTACATAAATCTCTTATTCTACGGGATCAATACCTAGACTTTTTCCTCGACTCTAAGGAGGTGAAATGTAGGTAGGTGGTGATGCTCTTGGAGAGTTTACTGAATTTTCTTCTGCCTCCAAATCAATGTGTTCTACATATTTTGAGGTTACTTCTTTAACTGTGTTTAGTCTGTTACTTCTTCTTAGTCATGTGACAAAGATTTTTTTTATTTTTTTATTTTTTATTTATTTATTTTTTCTTTTTTTCTGGGGCGACATCTCTATTTTTTTGCTGGATTTCTTTCTTCTAACACCCTTTGTATTCATTTTCTTTAAAAACAAAAATCAATTAATATGTCATCTTCTGAAAAATATTGTTTTTGATGTGGTTCTTGTTCCAATGATGTTTCAACCTTCTTTGTCTTCTGAATTTTACTACTACTTGGTTGTTCCTTTGTTTCTTCTTCAAAATGATTTCTCACTAGAAAGGTTTCCCATGTATCCCCTATACTTTGAAAATGAAATTCAACAAGTATTTTAACTAGCCCATGGTGATACATTGTGTTTTCTATGAACTGAATTCTCTTTTGAACATTCCGTGACATTTTTTCAAGAGTATTCAATAAGAAATATGGAAGGTTCATTTCATTTTCTTCAAGAAAATTCATCAATAGCCTTATATGATAGAAAAACACACATTTGAATCGACCTTCACAAGTAACAATTTTTTGGATGATTAAGAGAAAATTCCTCCATTTACTTTTTAGTGCAGATCTGGGGATGCCTTTCCTAAAGATAGTAACATCCATGATTGGTTTCTTCAAAAAAACCCTCTAGACATCTCCTTTAATTCCTCTGTTCTTGAACCATTTCTGTCCTATATGAGGCAATTCAGTGGCTTCTGAAATTAGAGATTTTGTTACTCTGAATTTAATATATCCTATTTCCACTTCTACGCCATCAAAAACCCTTGCAAAAGTTTTGGTGACTTCCTTGTGGAAACCATCGAAATTTTCCATGAAGTCCAACCACTACACTTTCTGAGATAATTCCCTTGTTTGTGTATATCCTTCCAAGAATTTCTTCCCTGTTGGTTCTGTTTAGAAAATCACACCCATGGTTGGAGGATGTTTTGCCTCCAGAAATTGTTTTTCTTGACAACGAAATTAGCTTGATAGTGTTTTTCTTTGGAGCAGAAAGGCGGATGGTGAAAAATGAGAGGGTAGGCAAGTAAGAAATGAGGGTATAAGCGAGTAAATTATCCATTAGGCATTCATAGTTATGATTGAGGTGAAGATTAAATAAATGAATTGGGTCGTGAATCATGATATGATAGTGAAATAGAAATGGCGAATTATGAGGGATTTCTCATGACACTATTACCTTTCACAATAATGATTTTTATTTGTTCGGTAATGTTATGTTCATATAATTCATACACGTAATATGTTGACCCCTATTGTTAAATTAAATTATTACATACCTTTGATTTATTTTCTTGCTAACCTTTAGTCGGCATATTACAGGTGATCTTTATCATAAGGTGTCAATCACTTCTTATTTTTGAATCATCAAATGTTCATGTCAAATTGGATGCAGAAACTGGTCAAAGCTGCATAAACCTGTCAAAGATGCGAAACATCATCAATTATGTATCTCACTTATTATTTTAAGAAAGTTATGCTAGAAGAATGGAAATTTTTAGAAAAATGGGTAAGAGAAAAATTAAGGTGCCAAAATAATTTTGGTTTTCACCTTGAATTTTATGTATAAAACATGTTGGTTTTCATGTTTATACTATATATATATATATATATATATATATATATATATATATATATATATATATATATATATATTTTTTATTTCTTTTTTCTTTTTTAATGTAAAGGAAAAAAAAACTTTTAAGGTTGAGAAGAAGAATTCTTCTCAACCAACTTCAAATCAGAGTTGTTTTGGAGAATATTGAGAAATTCCTCTCTTATCATTGGCTTTTGATAGATTTTGAGTTGGTGTCCATTCACTATTAGAGGAATTTTCTCTTCATCAATTTTCTTGATTCTAACTGCTCCATTGTCAAAAACATATTCGATCTCATAGGGTCCAAGCCAGTGAGTTTGAAACGGACCTTCAAAATTCTTGAATTTTGAGTCGAAGAGTAGTGCCTAGTCTCCTGGATGAAATTTTCTTTCCTTGATATATTTTTCATGCCATTTATATCTTTGTTGCTAAACCAAGTTAGTCTTCTGGATAGCATCTCACCTTATCTCACCAAGCTCATTGAGTTGTCCCATCCTTTTCTTTTGTGTTTATGAGAAGTCAAGTCCCAACTTGACTGTTGTTTTGTAGGTGGATATGGAACTCTATTGGAAATAAGACTTTATTTCCATAAACAATTTCATAGGGAGTATGTCATGCAGTTCTCCTCCATGTAGTTTGGTAGGGCCATAAAGCTTCTGGAAGCTTTTCTGCCCAACCCCTTCTGTGAAAATGTATAGTCTTCATGAGAATGGCTTCAATCACCTTGTTTGTAGATTCAACTTTCCCATTTTCTTGTGGATTGTATGGAGCGGACTTCTGGTGCTTGATTTTATATTCTTCCACCAGCTTCTGTACTACTCTGGATGTGAATTGTGTTTCATGATCTGTTACAATTTGCCTTGGGACACAAAAACGAGTGAAGTTATCCTAAAAAAGAAATGAAACTACAACATTTTCAGTAGAAAAAGAAAGTTCTTTAGCTTCTACCCATTTAGTAACATAATCAGTACATACTATAATATACCTCTTTTGTTTGGAAGGTGGATTAATTGGACCAAAAAAATCCAAAGCCCATTTCTTAAAAGGGTCAATGAGTACCTGAGGTTGTAGTGGCATTTCACTTGAAAGAAAAATATTCCCCATCCTTTTACAATTGTCATCTCTTAACATATTCTTTGGCATCCTTGAAAAGGGAAGGCCAATAATATCCTAAGATAAGGATTTTATAGGCGGTTTTTTCGTCAGAGAAATGGCCTCCACATGGTTCATCATGGCAAGCTTTAAGTATCTCAGATATATCATCTTCTCGTACACACCTTCTGATGATGAGATCTGGTCCTATTTTGTACAATTATTCATTGATCCATGAGTAAGAAGCACTTGTCTGGATTGTTTTACTCTTTTCTCTAGGAAACAAATGAGATGGTAATTTTCTTGTAGCCAAATAATTAGCAATATCTGCATACCAAGGTGATGTAGTAGATACTGCGAAAAGATATTCATCTAGAAATTTATCCTCTACAGGCATATCATTATTATCATTTTTAATCTTGGATAAAAGTCAGCAATTGTATTTGTTTTCCCAGACGATCTAGAATGGTGATGTTAAACTATTGCAATAGTTATTCTCCCATTAGTGATTGGTTTTTTCATTAGATATCTGATGGCAGAATGGTCTGTGTGAATGAAAGTTTCATAGCCAGTGATGTAATTTTTGAATTTATTAATGACATGCACTATAACTAAAAAATATTTTTTAGTTACAGTATAATTTAGCTCTGCTTGAGTTAAATTTATACTGATATAATAAATGGCATAAGGAGTAAGATCTTTCTATCCTAACACGAACCCTAAGGTCGTATCTGAAGCATCTGTGGATATGTGGAAAATAAATTTCCAATTAGGTCCTTTCAAAATAAGTGCTTCAAACACTTTATTTTTCAAATTTTCAAAGGCATTTTGACAATTAGCATCTCAACTGAATTCACAATCTTTGGTAAGTAATTTGAAAAGTGGGGATGCTATTTTCGTGAATTTTTCTATGAATCTTCTATAATATCCAGTAAAACCAAGAAAAATCCTAACGTCTCATTGAAAATTTGGCATTGATAATTTGGAAATAACCTCTACTTTAGATGAGTCTACCTTTATCCCATTTCATGAAATATGGTGACCTAAAACAATTCCCTCATTAAACATCATAAAACATTTTTCATGACTTAATGAAAGATTTTATTCTTTTCATCCTATTAGAACTTTTTCTAAATTTTCTAGTGCCTCTTCAAAAGAATTACCATAAACTATGAAATCATCCATATACACTTCTACACAGCCATTAATAAGATTAGAGAAAATTCCGAAAACTTCTCTTTGGAATGTTGTTGGAGCATTGCAAAATCCAAAAATAAGTACTCGGTAAGCATAAGCTCCCCATGGATAGGTAAATGTAGTTTTTTCTTAATCTTCAAGTGCTACTTGAATTTGATTATACCCACTAAAACCATCCAGAAATGAAAAATACATTTTCCCTGCTAATGTGTCTAAAAATTGATCTATGAAAGGAAGTGGAAAGTGCACTTTCAATGTTGCTTTATTCAATTCCCTGTAATCGATACATACTCTCCATTTTCAATTTTTCTTAGGAACGATCACTGGGGTGAAACCCATTGCTTGTCTGATATTGGATAGATAAAATTTACATTCAATAGTTTCTGTAGCTCTTCCTTAACAATTTCTTTCAAGTTTTGGTTCATTCTTCTTTGGGGTTGTATAACTGGTCTAGCATTCTCTTCAATATAATGTGATGCATACAATTTTTGGGAATAATTCCTTTCATGTCTGTATATTCCCATGCATAAGAAGAAGAGTTCTTTTGTAAGGTTTCTACCAGTTGATTTTTTTGTAATTCTTCCATATTTTCATTAATATTCAATGTTTTTCCTGGAAATATTTCTATCAAAGAATTTCCAAATTTTCCCATAGAATGTAAACACATTTTTCTAGATGATAGATATTCGATATTACATTGTTCTTGAAAAGCTTGACTATTGTCATGATATAAGGAGGGTTAATTGTTTTCTATCGAATTTGAAATTTGGTCCTCCTCATTTGTTTGTACAATAGTAAAAATAGGTTTTATATCATTATCATCATTTATTCATTCTTCACTTTCTATATCTATTGTTGTTTTTGTAGGCAGATATAATGTAAATTTCTTTGTAGAATTTCCATCTGAGATAAATATGTCCCCTGATATACAACTGATGAAAGCATTAGGTGTAGTTAACCAAGGTCTTTCTAAAACTAATGGATGTCCTCCTAAATTATTCTTGGGTGTTAAAACCATGAAATCGACAGGATATTCCCAAGAATATAAGGATACAAAAATATCTTCTAACACACCATCATGTTTGATTACAAACTTGTTTAGTAATTGTAACAATGTTGGTGTGTATTGAAGATTAGGAAGTTTCAGTTGATCCATAATTTTCTTGCTCATTATGTTTATGGTTGCTCCCAGATCAACCAGTGTGTTTGGTATTCCAATTCCATTTGTTATCACTCATTAAGTTTTAAAAATTTCATTGATAGGGTCATGCAGGTCATTCACCAAAATTTATGTGGTTTCCTAAATCATTTTAATGTGGTATAGAAATTTTTTTGCATTTTTTAAGCTTATCCTAAGTTTTATGATCACCTCCATTTATGCCATTTCAGTCAAATCAATCCCATATCATGTCAGTTGTCATTCCCCATACATTTAAACCCAAAAGGGCACACATGTCAGTTTTTTAGATTTTCATAGTGTTTTACATAGGAAAACAACATATTTCGCTAAAAAATTGCCTAATAGTTTCATAGCGAATCTGTCAGAAGCCTAACTGTTTCCGCTACAATTTTTTTTTTTCTAACCTGGCTTGTCAGAGTTGTATGAGGTGTCATTTTCTGATTAGAGCAGTAAAGGTGGAGGTCATTCAAGGTTGTTATGGTAAAATTTAAATGTACATAGCCGTGTTTGATGTCATCATTACCTTTTTTTCTTACATGTGTTCTGATTGAAGCCCAAGCTACCAGTTAAACTATTAAACCTCACCTCAATTATCCTTTCATCATATTGTGCTTTATCCTTGCATGTGAGTCGATCCCTAGAGAGCTGCTTCATCGAGCCAAACAGGTTGTTGTCAAATTCGAATTATGCAGGTGTCATCAGCAAGCGAGGCAATGAACACTACAAACTATCAATGGCTGCAAGAAAGAAAACAAACAAGGGTGGAAATTGTCACAAGTATGAGCCCATGGATATGAAATTACTCAATGAAGACCCTACTGCTATGGAGGTTTTCAGAAGGAATGGCTACTTGCAATTCTGCTAGAGGTTGCAGGGCGTTCATTTATAGGTTTCAAAAGATTTTTCCACTAGCTTCACAGGAACAACATCAAAGGTTAGAATTTTGAACCCTACAGTGACACGAGAGAGCATGTCATCAACTACAGTAATCCCTAGAGGTGTTGAATAGTTATTTAAAGGTATCAAATTCACAAAGTAGGATTGTCAAGAGTTTATCAAGCAAGAACACAGTGAAGTTGATTTGAAAAATGCTATCCCTAGGAGTTTCATGAAGGAGAATTATGCAAAGTTGTTGATGGTCATTCAAAAATACTTTACCTGTGAAGGAATATTTCACATGGTCTACTCATACCATCTTAGACTTATTCTACATTTTGTAGGTAAGAGGTCACTTGACTTACCTTTCTATTTATATAGAAGTCTAGGGAAAATGTCAGATAAAGTTCAAATCAAGACAAAGGGAAATGAGACATCTCTTTTTCATCATGGTTTAATTAATCTGTGAGTATTGGAAAAATTGAGAAGGTTAGACAGAGACTGGATTTATTTCTTATTTATGAATGGTTATGAAGTTGATGTGGTTACTCTAAAGAAAGCCAGAAAACCTAGAACTACTTCATATCCAGCTGTTGCAGAAGATGTTGAAGAAGCAAAAAGATCATCTCCTGCGGAACCAGTAGACATAGGAGCATAACCTTTGCAAGAGACTGACACCCCTAAGTCATCACTTGCAAAAAAGAAGCATACAGTAAAAAAAAAAGGAAGCAAGAAAGTCACTAAAAGCCAAACATTGGCTAAAGGGAATCTGGAGGATATCCTTCATGCAATTGACATTGAAGAGTCACCCATTGTGCAAGATGAAGACATTGAAGATGGAGGAAGAAAGCTGAAGAAAGGTAAGACTACTAAGAAACTAGATTTTGTAGGTGATGATGCTGGTTTTATATTTAAGCCAAGTAAGCCCATGACCAGACATGCAAAGAAGGCCATGGAGAGAAATAATATAGAAAAAATAAATGAAGCTTCTCAGTCAATAAGCATCATAGATTTTTCTCCATTAACAAAGGAGGAAGTGGTTATCAAGCAGAAAAAGGGAAAAGAGAAAATAGTTGAAAAATCAGAGGCAAAATCCCTCAAAGAAAAATTGAAGGAAGCAATTAAAGAGATATTAGATTTGAAGTTAGAGGCAAAGAAGCACAGAATTGAGAAATTTCAATTTGAAGAGATGAGGAAAATATGGGATGAACAAGTCTCAAGTGTTTCAAAATGCTTAGACAATGCAGAAATGTTGCTGAAGTGGACTCAGACATTAAGAGGAGAGGTCAAACATATTAGAAGGATGAACTTGCACTTACAATATGAAAACAGAGCATTAAATAATCAATTGGAAGATCTTCAAGAGAAACTGGACTTGATTCAAGTTGAGTTAGAAAAGAAAGGGTTAAATATCAGAGTGGTAGAAGAACCTATCAGCTAATTAATTGTGAATGAAGAAGAAACACCAAAAGAATTAAAAATGTTTGATGAGGTTCATGACTTACAAAGAACCTAAAATTTTACCTCTGGAGATCAATTTTTGAAGACAGTCTTAAACTCAAAAAATTTGGGTTTTTTGGATAGTTTCGTAGCGTGCTTCAGGCTTGAAGCCATAAAAATGCTACGAAAATTCAGAAGCTGCATTTTTCCTTAAAATTTAGTTTTGTTGTGTATTATGGAGGGAAATTGATTTTTTGCAAGATGTCTTGGCATAGTAAAGGTGTTTGAACAATAGAGGTGGAAAAGAGATAGATGAAAAGCCAAGTTTTTATACACTATGAAAACTCGCTACGAAACTGCCTACACTGGCATATTTCGTAGCGAGGAGCTTTCTGAAGATTTTTTAGCATTCCATGTTATGGAACCAGCTCCAAAAATAGAAGAGAGGAGAGATCAACTCATTAGAAATCAACCACTTTGAGGGGACAACCTCCAATACATTACATAAATGAACAATTCTTGGATGATACAAATTCCCAAAACCTCCTTCTATATATAAGAGTCCATGGAGCTACAATATACTCCTAGCTGACCTAACAATAATAATGTAAGGGCACAATAATAACAATATTGGGGTTACAAGGGTACAACAATAACAATAAGGGGGATACACTAATAACAATAAGGGACTATATAGGGACCTAACATGCCCCTCTCCTTCAAAAAAGTGTTGTTCTCAACGCTTAAGTAGCTCTGGGTGCTTCCGTATAAAATTCTCATCCTCCCATGTAGAATCTTCAGTGGGCAAGTTCTTGCACTTGATGAGATACTCTGAAATTGATTGATTTCGTAGCTATCGAGTTCTTGTTTCCATGACCGCTTCAGGTTCCAATATGATTTTTCCTTCCTCATCAAGTTCTGGAAATATTGTTTGAATTGGAAGATTTTCACCTATCATATTAAATGAATTTTGAGGTCTAAAATGGACCTCCTAAGGAAATAATAAAATAATAGCTAAACCAATAAAATAATATTTATGAATTTGAAATTCACCTTTTGCACCACAATCCATGTAACCATAGTTAAATTCAATTCAAAAGTTGTACCAAAATAGAATTAATAAAAAAATTGTATTAATGTGACTATAAATAAGAATGAGTTCTTCAAGAAAATTCATTATCATTGAACAACTAATGCATTTGTCCTTTGTACTTAAATAACTTAAAATAAAATATAAATATACATTTATAAATTCTTAATTATATTATATGTTATTAATTAAAATTTATATTATTTAAATTGCATAATAACATGTAATTAATATACCATATAAATATAATATAATAAATGTATAGGGACATGCATTGTTTCTTTCAAGAAATATGAAATGACAATAATATATTTTTATTCAAAAAGTGTGAAATGAAATTTATTATGAGTACTTTATTTTGACTTTAAAAGTACCTAGAGAACTACCATGGTTAACCATGAGTTTTTATCCACCATTGAAAATGTGACAAGTAAGTACTTTTAACTAAAGCAATGCCACCTCAACCATTAGGGATGATATCATCCCCTAAAATGTGATTGAGTCTCATAAAGTGAATTTTGATTGTACATTTTTCTTAGGAGGCCCATTTTAGACCTCAAAATTCCCCTAATGAACCTTCTTTAAGCATGAAACATGGAAAACTGAATGCACTCGTGAAGGAGCAGAAAGCTCCAATTTGTATGCCATAATACCAATATTTTGCAATACCTTATAAGGACCATAGTACTTTGGCGATAATTTATTATCCTTCTTAGATTTCTTGAGGGACATTTGTTTGTATGGTTGTAGTCGTAAAAATACCAAGTCTCCTACATCAAAATTTCTCTCGCTGCGATGTTGATCTGCCTATTGTGTCATTCAATTTTGTGCCAAATTTAGGTAATCCTTTAAGAGTTGGAAAACTTCTTGTTGATGCTCGATGTGATATTCCACTGCTTGAACCTTAGAATTTTCTCTTAAAGATGATGTGATGGACAGTGGATGATATCCATAAAGTGCTATAAATGGGGTCATTTTTGCTGCAGTATGGAAGGAAGTGTTATACCACCATTCAGCGAGAGGTAGCCACTTGACCCATTGCGTTTGTTTCTCAGATATTAAAAAACGAAGATATCCTTCCAACCATTTATTCACTATCTCAGTTTGACCATTATATTGAGGATGATAAGATGAGCTATGAGCTAATTGAGTACCCAAACAAGAAAATAACTTTGTCCAAAAATTTCCAGTAAAAATGGGATCTTTGTCGCTCATTATAATCTTTGGGCTTCCATGTAGCTTTTGAATTGTGTCCATAAATGTAGTAACAACTGTACTTTCTTTAAATGGATGAGATAATGCAAAAAAGTGTGCATACTTGGTAAGTCTGTCAACTACCACCATGATAACACTCTTTCCTTCAGACTTAGATAAACATGTGATAAAATCCATTGAAATCTCCTCCCAATGTTGACTTGGGATGGATAAAGGTTGTAAAAGACCCAGAGTCTTAATTGTCTCAACTTTATTTTGCTGGAAAACCAAACATTCCGCCACAAAATTTTGAATAACAGATATAAGGCCATCTCAAACAAATTCTTTCGTCACGCTGTGGTAAGTTTTTAAAAATCCTGAGTGTCCTCCTAAAGGAGAAGTGTGCAATTCCAAAAGAATCTTTTGTTTTAGTGGGAATTCTTACAAAGATATAAGCGATATTTGTACCATAAAGAATCATTTTTCCAATTAAATGTATCAGATGTACTACGATCTTGCTGAAACTTTTGAATGAGTGTCCACACTTCTTCGTCCTTCTTCCATTCATTCCTTTCTTCGGTTATCCAGTTTGTTTGGATAATAGAAATGGCACAAAGCAATGCTTCCACCTCTTCATGCTTTCTTGAGAGTGCATTTGCAACAACATTTAGCTTCCCCTTTTTGTAGATTATTTCAAAGTCATAACCCAACATCTTTGTGACCCATTTTTGCTGCTCTTTTGAAGATAGTCTTTGTTCCAAAAAGTGTTTAAGACTATCATGATCAGTTTTTACCTTTAAGTGTCTTCCCATTAGGTAAGATAACCATTTCTTTAGTGCATGTAATATTGCTAACATTTCCTTCTCATAAATAGATTTATGTAAATACTTTCCTTTGATTGGATGACTTTGAAAAGCAATGGGTCTTCCTTCTTGCATTAGAACAACACCAATTCCATTTCCTGAGGCATCACATTCCCCAAAAAAGATTTTTGTGAAGTTTGGCATAGCTAAGACTAGTGCTAGGCACATTTCCTCTTTAAAATGTTCAAAGGCCTTAATACCTTCAAGAGTCCATGAAAATTCATCTTTCTTCAATAATTTTGTTAGAGGTGCTGCTATTATCCCATAGTTCTTAAAAAACTTGCGATAATACCCTGTTAACTTGAGAAATCCTTGCAACTACTTTATGGTTGTGGGGACTTTCCATTCCTTAATGGCTTTAATTTTGTTAGGGTCTACCTTAACACCCTCGTGAGATACAATATGACCCAGATATTCCACCTCTTGTACTCCAAAGAAACATTTGGGTGTTTTTTCATATAATTGTTTCTCCTGAAATAGTTTGAGCACCCTGTCAACATGTTGAACATGATCCTTCCAAGACTTGTTGTAGATTAGTACATCATCAAAAAATACTAGCACAAGTTTTCTAAGGAAGGGTTTGAAAATGGAATTCATCAACCCTTGAAATGTAGAAGGTGCGTTGGTAAGGCCAAAAGGCATGAACAAAAATTCATAATGACCCTCATGAGTTCGAAATGCTGTTTTTGGAATATCTTCAGTCTTCATTCTAATTTGATGATATCCTGAATGAAGATACAACTTGGTAAAATAAATTTCTCCATGTAATTCATCCAATAATTCATCAATCACAGGAATGGGAAATTTATCTTTAATGGTGAGCTTATTGAGCTCCCTATAATCTGGACACATTCGCCATGATCCATCCTTCTTGTGCACCAATACTACTAGAGCAGAGAAAGCACTTTGACTAGGTTGAATTATACCAACCTTTAACATTTCTGCAATCATATGTTCAATTTCGCTCTTTTGGACATAAGGATATCTGTAAGGCCTGATGTTTGGATGAACACTTCCTGGAATAAAATGAATAGCATGATCATGATCACGAATAGGTGGGAGTCCTTTGGGAGTTTCAAATACCTTGGAATGTTTGTCTAAGAGTTTTTGGAGATCTGCAGAAATAGATGATTTTGATGTTGGAACTTCTAGTTAACATAATTTTGCAATTGCGCCTCGTTGTTCTTCCTTCAGAAGCTTTGTCATGACATTAGAGCTTATTATCTTTCTCGATTTCCCTGCATTACCCTGTAATTCAAATTCCTTTCCTTCTGAAAAAAATTCAAGAAAAGTTCTTGAAAATTAAAAGCTACTGTCCCCAAAGATTGTAACCATTGTACTCCTAGTACAACATTAGCACCTCCCATTGGAATGGAAAGCATTGGAATATTCAATACATATTCCCCTATGGTTAGCTTGATATTATGGCATTTTCCAGAGAAATTTATAGTTCCTCGATTTGCAACCATCACTTTACATTCTAGTGTTGAGTATAGGAATCAATTCAATTCCTTGGCTACCTTACAATGAATAAAATTATGGGTACTACCCGAATCAATCAACACTATTACCTTTTTCTTCTTGAAATTTCATTCTACCTTGAGAGTTTGAGGAGTGGAAATTCCTACCAATGCATTACATGATATGGTCAAACTCATTTATTCCTCTTCTATGGTTGGTTCCTGGTGTATATCCTCTTCTTTTGAAGACTCTTATTCATTTTCTTCTTCCTCTTCACAATCTATGTAAAATAATTTCTTCTCTGCACACTTATGACCTTTAGTGTATTTGCTATCACAACTGTAGCAAAGCCCTTTTGCTCTTTTTTCTTCCAATTGTTGTGGTGTCAACATTGTAGGTTGTGGAAGTCTAGGAGTAGCAACACTTCCATCTTTATATATGTGAGTGGTAGGCTTCCTTGTCACCATAATTTTACGTTTAATTTTTCTTACCAACCTGAATGCCTTTTCCAATGAATCAGGTTCCCAAACACGAATTTCATGTTGGATATTATCCCTTAAAGTCCCTATGAAGACATCAATCTTGTGTTCCTCTAGAATAGCAATTACCCTTATATTCAATTTTTGGAAGTCCTCAATGTGCTCCACCACTGAACCCTTTTGTTTGAGATTTATCAATTCGCTAAAGAAGGTGTTGCTTTTTGCATCCTCATAATGTGGAATAATTTCCTCTATAAAAATTGACCAACTGAAAATTTTTTACGGGAGAAAAGCCATCTATACCATACAAATGTATTTTTTTCTAAATGTAAAGTTTCAATGCGTACCTTTTGTGTGCTTTGCACATTATTGAGATCAAAATATTGCTCCATCTGTAGTATCCATGTTACGGGATCCATGCCATCAAACTTCCTGATATCCATCTTTGGAATATGGTGGTTATTCCATCCAACATTAGATTTTATGAAATCACGATTAACATTTATTTTGTTCTCATCATTAGTTTCCTCTACACTATTTTCGCCATTAGGAACCATTTCTTGTATCAACTTTGACAAACATTCCTTCAAACCTTCCATTTTTCTTCCATACCATTATTCAAACCATCCATTTATTCTACCATACCATTCTTCAAACCATCCATCCTAGCTTCCACACTTTTCTTCAAAACATCCATTTCATTTTTTGTTTCTCTTTGCGAGAGCGAAATTTGGTACACTTGCTCTTGTAATTTTGATATGTCATGTTGCATTTCTTCATCTTCATGAGCCATAGTAGAGCCTTCTGAAGGCTTAATGGGTGTTGAATTATTTGTAGGAGGAATTTTAGAACCCAATACTGATATCTATTCTATAATATGCCCTTCGAATCAAATCAAATTGATTCTTCAAACAAGACTTATGCAATTTGAAAAAAAATACACAACTTTTTATTGATTTTGAGGAGCTCAATATTGAAACTGAATTATATCTGATATTTTGGATCTTGAATATCTAAAATTAGGCCCTGTAGTAGCCGTATGAAGCTTCTTTAAATTTCCATAGGTCTCACCTGATTTGGATTCTTCAAGACAAAGTTATGCCCAATCTCCGACAATGACCTAATTGTGGACTGGTTCAATAAAGCAACATTGTACAGCGTGCCACGTGTCACTATTTCCTATTTCGGCTCTGAAATTGATATAGAGAAAACTACAGTCTGTTTACTTGTAGCAACATTTTACAGCATTCCAATCCAATGCTCAGAGAGAGAGTTATGACGATTTTCCCACGGTCACCTATTGGAGATGAAATTTGGGAGCCTGAAAAATCCCTAATTTCCACAGACCCTATCTCCGAAAATATTGTGAATCAAGCTCTAAAATTTTTCCACGACATTCCTCGGGATTTCAGCTTCGCTCTTTAAAAATTTCAGCTTCTGAACCCTCGTATAAACAACGTTATAGCGAAAATGCCACGATGACCTGTTTAGGTTAAATTCAGGAGCCTACAAAAAATCCCTAACTTGCACAGATCATATCTCCAAAAATATTGTGAAAAAAGATCTGAAATTTTTCCACGATGTTCCTCAGGATTTCGGCTTCGCTTTTTAAAAATTTCAACTTCTGAACCTTCATAGAAAAAAATTTATAGCGAAAATTCCACAATGACCTGTTTGGAGCAGCAAAACCCTAGAATCCAAAGCTCTGATACCAAATGTTATGGAACCAGCTCCAAAAGTAGAAGAGAAGAGAGATCAACGCCTTAGAAATCAACCACTCAAGGGGGAAACCTCCAATACATTACATAAATGAATAATTATTGGATGATACAAATGACCAAAACCTCCTTCTACATATAGGAGTCCATGGGGCCACAATATAATCCTAGCCGACCTAACAATAATAATGTAAGGGCACAATAATAACAAAATTGGGGTTACAAGGGTACAAAAATAACAATAAGGGGGATACACTAATAGTAATAAGGGACTAAACTAGTAATATAGGGACCTAACATGCCCCTCTCCTTCAAAAAAGTGTTGTCCTCAACGCTTGGGTAGGTCTGAGCGCTTCTATATAAAATTCTCATCCTCCCATGTAGAATCTTCAGTGGGCAAGTTCTTCCACTTGACGAGATACTCTGAAATTGATCGATTTCGTAGCTATCGAGTTCTTGTTTCCATGAAAAGTAGGGTTGTGTTTCCTAAATCTAGAGGGTACCTTAAATATGTTAATGATGGTGAATTGTCTCTTGAAACATGTGATCCTTATCATGTAACTGTTTTACTGTTAAGAAAACTGAATGTAATAAATAGGAAGTAGAGTCCTATTGGGAGTGTGACTTCTTAAAGGATAGCTGTCCTTTTTTCTGTTCCAAGAAAGTAGTTTCAGTTATGTTAGGTGTAAAATTTAGAGTTCAAGGATCTAGCCATTTGGGAAAATCATTTGCATTTTAAAGAATTTCTATTTATAGACTGAACATCGAAGAGCAAAGGGTTGGAGAATATTTTCACCAAATTGCTGTTTGTATATTTTTGTCCAATACCAGTAATATATAGTGACATTCTACTTCTAGATCTGAGATTTTCATGAGGTGTTTAATGGTATGTTTCTATGTATCTTTACATCTAATCACTTGCAGTAGATTTTATGTCTAATTACTCAGAATTCATATTATTATGCTCTGACTTCCTTTAGGGGTGAAATTACTATGTTTTCCTTATATTGTGTGTGTGAATCATCTTGATTGAAGACAACTGCCTCAGCTTCCATGTGAAGAAATATTGTTATTAAGAGTACTGATGTTGACCCCATAGCCCAATGGTAGCAAGCCTCCATTTTTCAACCTGAAAACATATAAAAACCAAGTCACAATTCATAGAGTTAGCCATCTAGTATTATTTCTATTGAAAATCATAAACACCCTTTGAGAGAGCCCTCTCAAACTGAAGGCTAATCTTCAGTTAGAAGTGGTTTGAAAGAGTTACATTGAGTTGGTTGATGAGCATCCAATCAAGATCAATTTGGTGATAACACCATTGATGTGAATTTTCACAATGGGGCTTCAAAGGTCTAAATATTTCTAAATTGTTTCCTTCCCCATAATGATGTCTACAATTCTCCCAACTAATTGGATTCTTTTTATGTCCTTTATTTTTCTTGCTGGTATTTGAGTACTCAATTCCTTAATTATTTTTGAAAAAATTGGTATTTCTTTCATAGCTTGCAGTAAAGGAATTTTTATGCACATATTTTTCAATTCATCCAACATATCATAATCAGGCAGTATGTTTTGTTTTTCTACTCCTTTATCAATTTTCAACCTTTCGGGAAAGGGTGGTCTTGTAATAGACACTGAAGGTTGTTCTATAATAGGAGTATCATCAGAAATTATAGTAATATTCTCTGTCTGATCACTTTCTTTATGAGGAAGAGAAATTTATTCTTCAGATCTATTATTATTTTTTCGAGAATTTTTCTTTGTTTCCTAAATAACAACACTGGGTTTCTTCTTTTCTAATACTCTACTGCATATTAATTGAACATTATTTAGATCTAGTGGAGTCATTGTATAAGTTTGAGAATTCTGCCCTTCCATGTTGTAAACAGATTTATTATTTGGATTTGGAAGTGGCTGAAAAGGTAATTGGTTTGGTTTTTGTGCATATGGTAAAGAGAGTTGTGGATTTGTATTTTGAACTTGATCTTGAGGTAACTGATTATTCTGAGGAAAGAATTATGGTGCAAAATTTTGATAGGTTGGCGGATATTGTTGATATGGAGCATACCTTCCATAAGGATTTTTCCATCCCTAATTCCAAGATTGTGGTTGTGGTTGAGCCCAAGGCTTCCATTGCATAGGTGGACTCCAATTACTTTCTGAAGATTGTTCAAATTGTTGAGGATTAAAATTTTGATTTTGATTTTGAGGATATTTCCATGGTCTTCTGGCAATAGAGCAAAGATGGTCTACCTTATTTGACATTCCTTCTTCACTGCATACAGCGCTAAGACCTGGTATAGAGGGGAATTCTTTAGTATCATGATTCTATGTACATATTACACATGTTTCTATGGTTTTCAAGTCTAAAGGACATTATCTCAAAGCATGTTTCCTTCTACACCTAGGAAAAAAGATAGATAATGCAATATTTTCAACTTTTTTCTTGTTTTGTATGTTAAGGTGTTAATTTTCTCACTAATAATCCCTAAAATATCTGTCTTAAAATTATTAAGAAAATTACCTAATTCTACTATCCTAACTGTCCTAACTGCAGATTTATTTATTCTTGAGAAGAGAGGATCCCTTGGTCTTTTCCCTATCCGTGATTTACCCCTTGAAATATGTACACATAACTCACAAATTTCTACAAATGGTAACTGATAAATGTCTCATTTTCCCATTACATTTAAGAGATCAATCCACATGTCTCTAACATATTTGACTAGGAGATCTTTCAAAGTTTCCTCATCCAGATTATTCTTTTTTCCTTTTTAATATTATAAACAAATCTTTCGACAAAATATTCAAGATTTTCATCTTCCCTTTGTGCCATTTAAAAAAATTCATCTTTCATGTTATGAGGCATAGAGTAATCCTTATATTTCTCTAATAATTCTTCTTTGATTTCTTCGCTTGTTCCCATAGAATTCAATCCTAAACTCATTAACCATTTTAATGTTGAATCCTTTAAGGTAGCAAGGAGAAATTTTAATTTTTGAGTATCATGTAGATAATGATATGATCTACATAATACTTCAAATTCGAAGAGAAATGTTTTTGGATCTTGACTTCTTATTCCATGAAAATTAGGGAGGATAGAAGGTGAGATATTTTTCATTGTGTACGTTGTATCCTCATCGAGAATAGGGAATCCAAAAGGTTCTGAATCTCCTCTACCTCTACCTATACCTCTACCTCCTCCTCTACTTCCTCCTCTTCCTCCTTCAATCCTAGGTTGTTCAACATTGACATTATCCTTGTCCCTCTTCAACCATGATGAATTCCACAGAACTAATGTAAGTATCCAGTTCTACAACATGTTTTTATAATTCTTCTGGTTCCTTTATCAAAGGATATTTGAATGAGTTTCTTATTCTTCTTCTTCACACAAAACTTCTAGTTCCTATCCTAGAAGTTTTTCTCCTATTGAAGATAAGAAGAGTACTCCTGTGGTTGGGGATGGAGGCTTTTATTCTTGAATCAAAGCTTCGGTAGATGAAGAAGGTGAATCCCTAGGTTGGATTTCGGATTCTAGGATTTCAGGAAGTCTATGTCAACCACCTATGTATGGAATTCTAGTTTGAGTGGATGGTGTGGAAATTCAAGGTCGGGGTGGAGTGAGTGATGACATAGGAATCATACTTCTTCCTCGTCCTACCTTTAGAATATCTCTCCCTATGCATATCATGTTTTTATTTGTAAGACTTCTATTTACACTTCCCTGACAACGACGCCAAAATGTTTAGTCAATTTCATGTTCTGAAATTTCAAGCATAAATTATCAACTGGATTCATTAAATTGATGAAGTGCAAGTGCACTATATGTGCTAGAACTCTTTATCGTTAGAGTGATGATTGAATTTTGAGTTTTGTTAATTTTTGAATTTTTGGATTAGTGTTTGAATTCCTATCGATCAATGATTTTTGAAGTAAAGTTACTGTTAGATCAATATATCATCTACATTAAATGTTATTCCTATACTTAGGTTCAATTGAATCGAGTCGTCAAAATGGTTTGTGAAATATCTCTTTCAAAAGAGATGTTAGATTAAATTCTACTTGTTATTTTTTATCAAATTGTTTTTGGGATTTTATGCTGCAGGGAAAAGAGAACTAAATCTAAATTAATTATGAAAGCATGAAATATTTTACAAGTCCTAGTTTTATGAAAGCATGAGATTTGAAAACTAACTGAGACTAAACTAAAATGCTATGAAGAATAGAGATTTTATCTACGACAATTTTAACCTAGAATGTAAACGAAATATAAGAAATGAACTGAGCTATATGGAAAGAATGAATTTAAGGAATGAATCTATGGAACAATAAAATCAGAGTATTGAACTATTCAAACCAAGCTTGAAAATGAAATACAAAAGAGAGCATTAACCAGATTCTAACTATTAAATGACAATGCGATTAAAATGAATTCTAAAGACTGAAAATAAATGACCTGATATGCATGCAGGGGCCCTCCGCAACGCAGTAGGTTTCTCAAAACTAACAACACATTAATGCATGAAAAGGAGCTTTGAATTAAGAGAAAAATCTAAACAAAATACTCATAAAAATGTAAAGATGTGGCACCCTGAATACACAGAGTTTCCATGGTTTTATAGAATGTGTTTAAATAGTCTGCAAGCTCTATTCCTACAAGTCTCTTTAGAATCCTTATAAAAATTAGAAACTTAAACAACTATCGTTATCCTATCTATTTTCTATTAGGAAAGAAAAATCGACAAAGTTGTGACATTCTCGGACTCTATTTCTGAGCGCTGCTACGTGTTAGCTGCCACCATTGACCGCATAATTGTGTGATCTCCTTGATGAATTGGATCGCATAATCAGGAGGAGATCCATGAAGGAATCATCTTCTAACTACACATATACTCCTTTGCTCAGCTGGTATGCGAGAACCCTGTTATCGATGGAGGTAGCTGTAGATCTGTGTAATAGATGTAGGATTATGTTAATTCTGTAGTTGAATGTAATATTTAATAAAAAAAATAGGGAATATTAGAAAATATGAAAAATAGGACAAGTAACAGTTTTACCTTGTCAAAATCATATGGTTGTTGCCTTTATTAGGTTGATAGTGATGAGAAAAGAAGGAAAATATGGATGCAAAAGCATGTCAAAACAAAACAATTCTAGGACTACACTAAATGAATCACTGGACTACCTTCATCACTTGTTGTTCAAGTGAACTATGTAAATAATCATGGAAATTGAAAACAAATTTAAAATAATTACTTCCATATTTTCTATCTTTATAAACATTTAATCTTATCCACTTAGGCATACGAGTTGTAACCTTTGAGCACATAAAACTTAACTTTTTAAGGTTAATACACTTAACATTACAGTGCATTCAAGGATTAACTCTTCACAACCAGATTTGACGACCCTATGAGCGGACGTATTGGTTTATGTGTTATTTATGGTTTCATTAATTGAAATGTACAACTTAGGTTAGGCTTGAATGTTAGCTCCGGTTCACTGCCAAACATTGTTTCTCTGGAAATCACAGCTAGTAGCATTAAGAAACTTCTCGATCCTCCCACTGACTTGCACCTTTTCGGTGGCAAGGGAAGGATACCTGCACCACTCTTAACTGTTGATCCTGTTAGCCACCTATAAATTTTTGGCATAGCAAACATGTGGCTAAAAATGTTTCTGAGCCTTCAAGAGAAACATTTCCCTAGAAAATATTTCATTCTTGAAGCCTCTATGTGTCTTCTGTTCCTTGAGGAATCTTCATTGCTCTTTCCATTAAAGAATAATGTTGATTGGTGAGAGAAACTGCTTTAAAGAAGACCCCATTTCCTCCATTTTCACCCCTACAAAATCCCCCTTTTCTCATCTTTATTTCCTTCATGAAACCCTTCAAAATTCCCTTCATTAACCCTCTAAACCATCAAAATCCCATTTTTAAACCTTGTAGTTCCCTTTATTTGGTTTAAAAATCCCTTTTTCTGCCTACCGGAACCCTCCATTTGGCCATAAAATGCACTAATTTTTGCCTAAAATACCCTTTTTTACACTTTGACAGGCTTAAGCTCCTGAGGGATTATATAGCCTAGCCCCTTTCTTCATAGACCTGTAGCCCCGCAAACGGGCACTAAAAACCCCCAAAACCCCTTTAAAACGCATAAAAAACATTTTTTCTGCTCCACTGAAGGTTAAGCCCCTGAGGGCTTATTCTCCCTAACCCCTCCTCCATGGAACCTAAAACCTTGTGATCAGGTGCTTAATAAACCGAAAACCTAATCAAAATGCGTCTCTCCCTTTTTTTTTTATCATCTCCGACAGTTATGGTTCGGGTCAACAAGAACCATCGATCTCCACAGATCGACGGCCTTCAGACAATCAGGTGCCCCTTCATTTCATATCCACTCATTTCATTTTACAAAGCTCTTCGCCTCACCTTAAATCTGAGCCATTCGTTCATTTAATCCTACAGTCCACACTAATCTCGATGGTTTCACATTCGCCCATGCATCTCACTCGACATCGTGCATCATCCGAACCACCCAATCAGTGCACCTTCATCCAATGGCTGATATCCCTTTTCGCAAAATTTTTGTGTCTGAAAGTTAAAGTTCCAAAAAAATGTGAAATGGGCGGTTTTGGTTTTCCACGTGTCATGTGATGAGTGAAATCGCGTTATTTTTGCAAAAACCACATACCACCTCCGACCCTGCACAAAAACCATTCTGGTTTTCCGCTTACCGACCTCCATAATGAAATTTCATGTTTAATCGTAGCCATCGATTTTCTCTAATCTAACGGCTCTAATCTCATCTCGCCTCCGCCCAGTTTCATTCACCCATACCCCCGAACGATTCCCTCCGCAGATCTCAGTCGTCCCTTAATCTAATCTAACGGCCACGATATAACCTCGCCCCTTATTCACTGATTTCTTCATTCATCCTCCAAATGACCCCATCGCACAATATCAACCGCAGATCATTGCTGTATGATCTAATCCGACGGTCTACATCGCACGATGCCCCAAACTTCATTAGATCAGTTTTTCACCATTCCACCATGGTTTTCACCCGTTTCTTCGCTGCATACACCATTTTCACCACTGCTATCCATCCTCCACGAGCCTCCACAACATTCATCCCCTACACCCTCTGTTTTTTATAACGAGTTTCTGGTTTTTTGCAGGTTTTCAAAGGTGATAAAATATATTGCCTACAGAGTCACTGTCATGGTGATTTATAGTGCAGAGAGGCTCTTTCAAAGCCAAAGATCACAGAAGAGGACACCAAAGGGGGTTCTAAACATTTTTTTCACTAAAAATCAGCTCTGCAAACTCTGTTTCAAACCCTCCAGCGTCATTAAAACCTGTTCAGTCACTAAAATAGGCAGCAGAAGCGGCAAAGAGTATCAGTGAAAGATTTAAGGGATTAGAGCCTATTATTGAATATTAATGCTATAATCCAGTGTTTAAAGGATGAAGATACAGATTGAAGACCTTAAAAATGATCCAGAAGGCCTAATAAGGCCTAAAGCACATGAAACAAGCCATATTAGTGTTTCCACATCAGCAGAATGTTCTTTTCCAAGAAAGGACAAGTTCCCACAGTGTTTTTATCCTCCATCCAGCTCCTGAGAAGATCATCACCCTGACAAAAGTCCTAATATTTCCAGAGCATTAGTTACAAATTATGGAAGGCCTGAAAGTCATTTATCTGCCTTACTTGTCTTAGCGTACAAACAGAGTATGAACAGCCCGAAAGTACCTCAGAAACATACCTCTGAAGTTATTATCAGCCTATCGAAGACCCCTAGTTCATCCAAAGAGTACTAAAAGTCAATATAGGGATATTAAGACAGAATGGGTTGCAAAAACACTTCTCCCTCTATTTTAATATTCATGTAAGTTCTACCTACCTCTACTGTCACTCTTTCAGCTATAAGAACTCATGAGAAATACATTGTAAATGTTGGTTAACCGTGGATTGTAAGCTGTTTCTCTGAGTTAAAGTTCAGTGTGTATTAGTTGTAAAATAGGCTGGGAGATGATTTCAGAATGATATCAAGTTGTTGGAAAATGATGAATGTGACTGGTTTTGCTCTTCTAATATGACAAGCATGCTCATTGGATCCTAATATAAATAAGTGGTGATGTGTCCTATCGTTTATTGTTTTCCTTTCGTTTCATCATATTTCATTTCTCTGATAAGAATCAGTAATCTAGCTTAGGATATACTGCTGCAAGTACCCTAATGCTTCCTGCTCTTCTTATCTTTGATTTTTTCTGCTACTTGTGTAATCTAAGGACAAATTCAGCATAATTTAACCAGTATAGTAGTTTGTCTTCAATGCTTACTGATGTATGAATTCAGAGTTTGTTTTTAGATGTTCTTGTCTGGTTTTATATGAAAGAATTGGGAAACTGGGAGATTTAGAGTTAGTTTTGTCTCACTAGGGTCCTTTTCCAATATTTTTCCTTTCAAATATCCCTTAAGTGAATGTCAAAAGAAGAGAAGTTTAAAATTCTTTCTCTGATCTTAGACTTTACTTTGTGCCAAAACTTAAATATTTTATATTATCTAAAGAGTTAGCCTCATTAGGAGTTTGATCATAGATGGTTAGCGCATGCCCTGTCCCTATATTTTCTCCTAAGTGGTTACCTTGGAAGGTTTCCTTGTCATTCACCTTCATTTCCTATTGTTTCATCCCGTACTATCATCTTTAGAGATCCTCTGTTTTGGATGACTAGCCCATTTGAAAGCCTTGGATATTGAATTGCAAGTAAACCCTTTTATGACCCCATTGCCCAATGGACTTGTTTTTTCTTTGAATTATCTCCTTATTACAAAAAATTCTTCTTTGCTCACTTCTTGACCTTACATTGAACCCTTCTTTCATGTTTTCCCAACCAAACAAACAAAACAAAAACAAACAACAAACCTTGTGCCCTATAACTAGCCTAATACCTTAAATTGAACTTCAAAGATATATTATTCTTTGCCTTTATAGAGAGATCCCTCTCTGGATCCAGGAGGGCTAAATCCTGAGATCCCAAAGTGGTTTGATGTTATCTTGTCATTTGGTATTGCCAAATCATAGGAACCCTAACATAATGGCGGCTCTGCTGGGGAAGAAGACCAAACTAGCCTTGATTTGGTAGTTAATCATTGTGGTGGAGAGTAAATCTCCTTGAACATTTTAAATCATCCACCGGGCGACTCCATAGTTCCTAAATGACCAAAAGACTTCACTGGTGATCAGTAGGCCTGTTGATTATCTTTGTTTTCACAAGACTCCACTGGGAGACCAGTTTCATCATAACATCATCCACACCAATGGAAGACTTTGAGCAATTAAGTCCCATAGAAGAGTTTCAGTATGGGATATCAAGTATACTAGCAGAACTTAAATGTGAGGACCTTCCAAAGATTGTCCTTCTCAGCTCAAGATTCGATGCTCAACCTGAGCTTAAGAAAATTTTCCTAGACTTGTTGGTCGAAAGATATGAAGCTAAAATTGAAGTTTTAAACTCACAAGAACAATCATATCAATTTAGAGACCCCAGAGCATTTTTGGAAAGCCTTCCTCCTCCTAAGAAAGAAGAAATTTCACTACATTTTGATGTGCAGGAAGACGATGATTGGGCCTTCAAGAGCCACACTGAAGATGTAGTGATTAAAGCTGTCAAGGATGCAGATAGCATACCAACCATGGAAGTCCTAAAAGAAGAAATTTTACATCATGTGTTCATTGATCCTGTGGCAGAGTATATGGAGGCCCTGATTGGCTCAAGTTCCCAAGCATTGATCCTTTGCGGGGGTCAGATACATCAGGAGTGGTCACCACTAGTGGTGGCCTTGGTTTTGAAGACCCACATTCAAAGTACACTATGGTTCTCTCTGACAAGCAGTCAGATTCTCTGCCCTTTATTTCTAATGCTTAGCTGGCTGCACTGGCATTATTGTATCATATAAAATAACATAGATTTTCAATTTAGAGTAGGGTAGGTAGGAAATATCAATAAAGCTCAGACTGTGAGCATTTAGTTAGTTTTTTTTAATTCCTGCAAATTACAGTTCATGTGCAACTTGTCTTTATGCCATGGACCCATAGAAGACCATACAGTCTAATCCTGGTTTGGTTGTGTTTCAATTTTTGTTTTATAATGTAGAGAGAGAAATCTACTAGAGAGTTTAATCCTGGCAGATATTAGTTTAGGTAGAGAAGCTATGAGGCCAACTATTTAATCTGGTCTCATGGAGTAATAAGGGTAGCAGTAGATAAGTTTATTTTCCTGTTTCCAAAAAATGATGATGTGAAAGGTCTGCAAGTCTAAATGCACCTTGAAGAAAAAATGTTAGGACAGTAGGATGGGTAGGTAGTTGTTTGGGAAGATGTTTTCTGCTGATTTAATATCCACCATGTCTGTGGCAGCTCATCAAAGAAAGGAAAAAGATGTGCCAAGTACCAGGCATCTAGCCTACTCCAAAGATAATTTTATGAGATTCTTGACACCTTTAAGAAGATGCCATCCCCATGTGGAGCCACTGTTAGCCACCTATAAATTTTTTGGCATAGCAAACAGGTGGGTAAAAATGTTTTTGCGCCTTCAAGAGAAACATTTCCCTTGAAAATCTTTCATTCTTGAAGCCTCTATGTGTCTTCTGTTCCTTGAGGAATCTTCAATGCTCTTTCCATTAAAGAATCGTGCTGATTGGTGAAAGAAACTTCTTTAAAGAAGCCCCTCATCTCCTCCATTTTCACCCCTAAAAAATCCACCTTTTCTCATCTTTATTTCCTTCATGAAACCCCTCAAAATTCCCTTCATTAGCCCTCTAAACCATCAAAATACCCTTTTTAAACCTTGTAGTTCCCTGTATTTAGTTTAAAAATCCTCTTTTCTGCCTACTGAATGTTGGAAATATGATGCAATGTGTTGTCCTTGATGGCAACCTACTTGATGAAGTTGTCCTTGATGGAAACTTACTTGATGAAGTTGTCCTTGATGGAAACTTACTTGATGAAGTTGTCCTTGATGGAAACCTACTTGATGAGTTACGTTTTGATATCTACATATCAGTTCAGATGTAGCAGAAGAAATAAATTCCAGTAAGTGCCAGAGTAATGATGAATAAGATATGTCACAAAGAATACGCGGGTTTGTAAAGTCGAAGTAGCGTATGTACGCGGAAAAGTACGTACCAAGTAGCGTATGCCTATTTGCACTCTAAATTTGTAAAACTAGGGGACATTACCATGGTATTGGCCCAAAGTATTGAGCGCTGGATTATCTATGTGATCCCGTCCAGGAATACCATCAGCAGTTAAACGGTTTTGACTCATGGTATTGATAAAGGCTAAAACTATATAAGGAGAAGAGGATCATAGTGCAATGTGTGCATAGGTCTGGGTTTTAATGAATACTTCACTCTGAAGTATATTTGGATGGAATGGGTAACAGTTTATTGATTGATCTGAATTAATAATGCACCTATGAAGAAAATGATGAAGAGGGATCTCTAGATTTGAAATGACTATGTATTTTCTAGATCTGTTTATGGAATGTTTAGATTTGAGATGTGGCGAATGTTTTCTGAATTGAAGGGTAAGATCTGAATTGTTTATCTGATCTGAAGAGCTGCACAGTCCTGAAAATTTACAGACCTATACGCAGGTTTGTTTCAGAAAAAGCGCGTATATACGCGGGTTCGTTTCAGCAAAAGCGCGTATGAAATCAAAGGTCAGTTATGAAATAGTTGCATATCTATACGTATGTTTGTCTCTGTGAAAGCGCATATATACGCAGGTTCAGTGAAGTGAAAGCGCGTATATACGCAGGTTCAGTGAAGTGAAAGCACATATGGAATCTAGGGTTTTGCTGAAGTGTGTGGAATGAAATGTCTGATCTATTTAGCTGTTTTACTGCTATCTGTAAATGATGTATTCATAGAGATCTGGGTTGTTTGAATGTTGATTATGCTGCTGGTTATGTTGATTAAAGATCAAGTTGTTGGTCGATTGGTTGATGATTCAATGAATGAATTGATGGGGTTATAAGTTTCAGTTTGATGTATGTTGAGCTTAAATGTGTGGAGTGGGTCCAGTCTGAAAATCTGATGAAAAGAGGCCTACAAGGTATTTTGTGTGGACGCTGTTGGATCTAGTATGAAAATTGATGAAACGAGGTCCGCAGTGGTGCTGAGGGTCGAAGCCTTCAGTGTGGGGGTTGTAGCTCCCTTCTAGTGGTAGCTGGTAAACGAGAGTAGGGGGTAGTAGCTCCCTTCCAGGAGAGGCTGGTAAACGAGAGTAGGGGGTAGTAGCTTCCTTCCAGGAGATGCTGGTAAACGAGAGCAAGGGGTAGTAGCTCCCTTCCAGGAGAGGCTGGTAAACGAGATTAGGGAGTTGGAGCTCCCTTCCAGTAGTGGCTGGAGAACGAGAGAAGGTTGCAGCCTTCTATAGGTGGGTGCCTGCGTGCTGGTATGAGTCTGCGCCAGCACAAAATGGTAAGAATTTTTCTTTATAATAAATATTGAAAACAAAGACGACAGCAGTGGCGGTTTTCTCCCGAATTGGGTTTCCACCTTAAATACTGGTGTTCATGTGTGTTGCTTATGTGTGATGGTTTATTCTGTTATTACTGCACATGCTTACTGCTTACTAAACATCTGATGAATGAATGATGCAATGATCTAAGATAAGAATTAAATGCATAATAAGATCTCTGGACATACGCAAATTTTCTTAAGGATATCAACGTGTATACACGAGTTGGGTTCAATAAAGTAGCGTATGGTTTTAAAAGAAAGAAAAAGTAAAACTTTTTCAGTCAGCTCTAAATGTTGATTCACGCCGCCTCCTCTCGAAAGATTTTTCCCAACAACTGGTATCAGAGCAGGTCCTTCTGCAGAAGCTTGATCACTTGAAGGAGATCCGTCGCAATGGGAATTCATGAAGGGGTAATGTCTATAAGGCCACCTCTATTCAATGGAAGTAATCTGATATTCTGGAAGATACGAACAAAATCGTATCTACAAATTCTTGGTGCAAAAATATGGGCAATCGTGGAAGAAGGTTATCAGTATCCGGCAAGTATTCCTACTGATGCACCAGAAAGGAAGAAATATGAAATCAATGCCAAAGCAGATAATGTCTTATTAGGAAGCATGTCTGAACCAGAATTTTCTAAAGTGATGCAGCTAAATTCAGCAAAAGAAATATGGGACAAAATCATTCTGAGCTATGAAGGAGATACAAAGGTAAAAAGTGCAAAACTCCAAACTCGTTGTGTAACCAGCTTCAAAAATAGAAGAAAAGAGATATCAACGCCTTAGAAATAAGCCGCTTCGAGGGGGAAACCTCCAATAAATTACATAAATGCACAATCCTTGGATGATTCAAATGAACAAAACCTCTTTCTATATATAGGAGTCCATGGGGCCACAATATAATCCTAGTGGGGCCACAATGTAATCCTAGCCGACCTAACAATAATAATGTAAGGGCACAATAATAACAATGTGGGGGTTACAGGGTACAATAATAACAATAAGGGGGCTACACTATCAGTAAGGACTACATCATTAATATAGGGACTGAACATCCCCCTCTCCTTCAAACAAGTGTTGTCCTCAACGCTTGATTATTTCTTGATGCTTCTGTATAAAATTCTCATCCTCCCATGTGGAATCTTCTACAGGAAAGTTCTTCCACTTGCTGAGATACTCTGAAATTGATTGTACTTGTTGAGTTATTTTTTTTTGTGACTGCTTCAGAACTTCTTTCGATGTGATGTTGATCTTCCTGTTGTTTCATTAGATTTTGCACCAAAGTTAGGTTATCCTTTGGGAGTTGGAGAACTTGTTGTTGATGTTTGATGTGATCTTCCACTAGTTTATCATACATATTAGCTATTATTTGATCCTTTAAACCATCCAACTTAGCCCCCATTTATGCTTTTAAACCATCTATGTCATTTTCGGTTGCTCTTCGTAAGATCCAAATTTGTTGCACTTAGTACCGTAATTTTGATATCTCATATTGTAATTCTTCCTCTTCATGCGTCATAATATAGCTTTCCCGAGGGCTTAATGGGTATGGAATTATTTTTTGAGGCATACAGGAACCCATTACTGAAAAAAATTCTTCAATATGCCCTTGGAATCAATTGAACTTGATTCTTCAAACAAGACTTATGCAATTCGGAAAAAAAACAATACACACCTTTTTTTTGCTTTTGAGGAGCTCGATATTGAAATTATATTATCTATGTGATTGCGGCCCTTCAATATTTGAAATTTAGCACTGAAGTAGCCCTCTGAATTCTCTTTCAAATTCCACAGTTCTGATCTAATTTGGATTCCCCAAGACAAAGTTGTGTCCAATCTCCCACAATGACCTAATTCTGGACTGGTTCAGTAGAGCTAACTTGTACGACTTGACACGTGTCACTGTTTCATTCTTTGTCTCTGAAATTGATAGCCAAGAAGCTAAATTCCGTGTAATTGCGACCACTTTTTACGGCACTCCAATCCAATGCCTAGAGAGAGAGTTATTGAACTTTTCCCACGATCACCTCTTTGAGATGCAATTCAGGAGCCTGAAAAAGCACTACCTTCCACAAATCATATCTCCAAAAATATTGCGAACCAAGCTCTAAAATTTTTTGACGAATTTCCTCAGGATTCAGCTTCGCACCATATGAATTTCAGATTCTGAACCTTCGTAGAAATAAATTTATAGCGAAAAAGCCACGATGACCTGTTTAGGAGCTTGAAAAAAGACCTAACTTCCACAGATGATATCTCCGAAATATTGCGAACCAAGCTCTGAAATTTTTAGACAAGCTTCCTCAGGATTTCGGCTTCGCACCCTAAAATTTTCAGCTTCTGAAACTTCGTAGAAAAAAATTTATAGCGAACATGCCACGATGACCTGTTTGGAGCAGCGAAACCCTAGAATCCAAAGCTTTGATACCAAATGTTGTGTAACCAGCTCCAAAAATAGAAGAAAAGAGATATGAACGCCTTGAAAATAAGCCACTTCGAGGGGACAACCTCCAATACATTACATAAATTAACAATTTTTGGATGATTCAAATGAAAAATCTCCTCCTTCTAGAGACATAGGAGTCCATGGGGCCACAATATAATCCTAGTGGGGCCACAATGTAATCCTAGCCGACCTAACAATAATAATGTAAGGGCACAATAATAACAATATGGGGGTTATAGGGGTACAATAATAACAATAAGGGGGGCTACACTAACATAATAAGGGGCTACACTATTGATATAGGGACTTAACACAAACTCTCATAATTGAATATGAAAATCTAAGGATGCATAGTGATGAGAGTATTGCCAGTTTCTTTTTACGTCTAGATGATATTGTAAATCGTATGAGAAATTTGGGTGAAACCATAACCGATACGACTCTGGTGGAAAAATTCTTAATATCTTTGACTTCAAATTTTGAGTCAAAAGTATCAGCTATTGAAGAAAAGCAAGATCTGCAAACTCTTACTATTGATCAACTACATGGTATCCTGACTGCTTTTGAAATGAGAAAATGAGGTCCCTCTCAAATCAGAGAAGTTGGCTTTAAGGCATGTGCAAAAGGAAAAGAAAAGGAAGTTGTCAAGGAATCAAGTTATATATTAGAAGAAGAAGAAGCAAATTTTGTGAGAAGACTCCAACCAGGTACTGGAAGATTCAGAGGTAAGATTCCCTTCAAGTGTTTTTCTTGTGGAAGAGTTGGTCATTATGCTGCTAACTGTCCTTATGAAGAAAATCATGATAAAGGGAAACAATTTGAAAAGGGAAAGAGTTATTATACAAATGAAGATAATGATGAAGTGTCAAATGAGGATGAAGAAGATTCTGACCAAGATCTACAAGTGCTCATGGCATCTACCATGGATGATGATAATTTCACAAAAGAAAGGGATCTGATTGGTAAAGAATTGCATAGAACAAAGAAGGGTTGCTTTCATGGATGTTGTTTCTATTGTAACTCATTTGGTCATAAGGTCACTGATTGCAGGTTAAGTATGATGAACATATCTGATAAATTGGAGAATTTCTAGCACACTATAAGAAATTACAAGCAAAGATGGAAAAAGAAGAGGCACCGGTCAAAAACGTAGGGAATATTGACCCTACTGCAGTCATCCGCTTCTAAAGCTTACTTCTCATAATGACTGCAGGAGTGATGTGAGATACATTATAGGAATCAGTAATGTATCATCACAAGGGGAGAAATATATGGTGATTCCCATGGTTGGTTTGGTAATTCTAGTTGTGTTTATTTCTGACAGTTCATCTGATGTGACAAGAGAAGACAGGTACAGGTGGTACAAATTCAGGGGGAGAAGAAGGAGCGTGAAATTTTCAGTATTTCACTTTCCATACGCGGGTTTCATGAACTAAAGCCGTGTATACATGCGAGTTCTATTGGAGACAGAAGCGTATGTTTTTCTGATAAGAAAAATAGTGAGTCAGCTCAAGGATAAGAGCACAGTTTCACGGGGAGCATTGGCCTTGCTGAGAGTAATGCATTGTTAGCATTATGATGGTTTTGAAATATGATCTCTCTCTTGAGATCTTTTTGGTATTGGTTATAAAAAGTCATATTTGTAATTTGATGAAAAGGTTATGTTGAGACCTATGATGTAAATTGTTATATTCAGTCATGTAAGGAATTATTCAAATTTGTAAACCCACTTGGTTGGGTAGTTGAGTCAAAATGTGTAAACCCACTTGGTTGGGTACTTGAGTCACATATGTAAATCCACTTGGTTAGATCATTGATTTAAGTATGAGTCCTTGGTGATATGAAAGGTCATAGATTCATGTACTTCATTGAAAAACATGTTTGAAGATTCAGCGTGAACTCAGGGGGAGGATGGTAACTTCAGTGCACATCAGATCTATATAGCTATTCTTTCTACAAGAGAAGAAAAAAGTTGTTTTGGTTTTGATCCGCACTTTGCCCTTGATGTCAAAGGGGGAGAGTATCATGGTGTTTGAATAATGGTTATAATCAATGTATCTATCTTTTTTGGTGATCAAACACCATCATGGTTCCCATCAATTCCAAAGGGGGAGATTGTTGGCAATATGATGCAATGTGTTGTCCTTGATGGCAACATACTTGATGAACTTGTCCTTGATGGAAACCTACTTGATGAGTTGCGTTTTGATAGAAACCTATTTGTTAACGATGTAAATCTGATGTATCTACAGAGCAGCTCAGAAGTAACAAAGAAAGAAATTCCCGTAACTGCCAAAGTAATGATGAATAAGATATGTCATAAAGCATACGCGGGTTTGTAACGGAAAAGTAGCGTATGTACGCGTAAAATTATGTACCAAGTAGCGTATGCCTATTTGCACTCTAAATTTATAAAACCAGGGGACATGACCATGGTATTGGCCCACAGTATTGAGCACTGGGTTATCTATTTGATCCCGTCCAGGAATACCATCAGTGGTTGAATGGTTTTGACTCATGGTATTGACAAAGGCTAAATCTATATAAGGAGAAGAAGATCATAGTGCAAGAGTGTGCATAGGTCTAGGTTTTAATAAATACTTCACTTTGAAGTATATCTGCATGGAATGGGTAACAATTTATTGATTGATCTGAATTAATAATGCACCTATGAAGAAAATGATGAAGAGGGATCTCTATATCTGAAATGACTATGTATTTTCTAGATCTGTTTATGGAATGTTTAGATCTGTGATCTGGTGAATCTTTGCTGAAGTAAAGGATGAGATCTAAATTGTTTATCTGATTTGAAGAGCTGCACAGTCCTGAAAAGTTACATATCTATACACAGGTTCGTTTCATGAAAAACGCGTATATACGCTGATTCATTTCAGCAAAAGCGTGTATGAAATCAAAGGTCGGTTCTGAAATAGTTGCAGATCTATACACAGGTTTGTCTCTATGAAAGCGCGTATATACGTAGGTTCAGTGAAGTAAAAGTGCGTATGGAATCTAGGGTATTGCTGAAGTGTGTGGAATGAAATGTCTGATCTATTTAGACACATCATACATTTTGCGATATGCATCGATGATGTATTCATACGGATACGGGTTGTTTGAATGTTGATTATCTTTGTGATTATGTTGATTAAAGATCAAGTTGTTGGTTGATTGGTTGATGATTCAATGAATGAATTGATGGGGTTATAAGTTTTCAGTTTGATGTATGTTGAGCTTAAATGTGTGGAATTAAGGTCCCGATCTGAAAATTTGATGAAAAGAGGCCTACAAGGTATGTTGTGTGGAAGCTATTGGATCCAGTATGAAAATTGATGAAACGAGGTCCGCAGTGGTGCTGAGGGTCGAAGCCTTCAGTGTGGGGGTTGTAGCTCCCTTCCAGTGGTAGCTGGTAAATGAGAGCAGGGGGTAGTAGCTCCCTTCTAGGAGATACTAGCACTAGTACATTTGGGGGAAATTCCGACACTTGGTTCCAACGCTTTTGACCAAATGTCGGAAATTTCCCAATTTTTTTTCAATCCCGCCCAAAACCGTCACTATACCGATGTTTAGAGCAAAGTGTCGCAATTGCGACGTTTGGAGGAAGACGTCGCAATTGCGACACTATGCCCCGAAATTTCCCGAACATTTTTCAATCCCGCCCAAAACCGTCGCTATACCGACGATTAGAGAAAAATGTCACAATACCGATGCTTAGACAAGGTGTCGCAATTGCGACGTTTGGAGGAAGACGTCGCAATTGCGACACTATGCCCCAAAGCGTCGCTATTGCGATGACTGCCTCCAAACGTCGCAAGTGCGACGTTTGGAGGCATTTGTCGCAATAGCGACGCTTTGTCCGCCGTCGATATAACGACACTTATATGTGCACTACATAAAAATATGACACTTGTATGCGCGCTACATAAAAATGATTTTATTAAAAACTATGATATCACGCGCGCATTCACCCTCCGCTCTTGCAGAACAACATTTTCCCTCAGCATTCACCCTCAGCATTTTCCCCCAGCTCTTGCAGAATAGCATTCGCCCTCAGCATTCGCCCTCAGCTCTTGCAGAACAGCATTCGCCCTCAGCTCTTGCAGAACAACATTCGCCCTCAGCATTCACCCTAAGCTCTTGCAAAATAGAATTCGCCCTTAGCTCTTGCAGAACAGCATTCGCCCTCAACGTTCACTCTCAGCTCTTGCAGAACAAAATTCACCCTCACCTCTTGCGGAACAGCATTCACCCTCAACTCTTGCGGAATAGCATTCGCCTCGGCATTCGCCACTGAGCTCTTGCAAAACAACATTCGCCCTCAACATTTCCTAAACTCTTACTTGAGAACAGCATTCACCACACGTCGCCCTCGGCGTTCATCCTCGGCTCTTGCGAAACAACGTTCACCCTCGGCTCTTGCGGAAACCGGCATTCGCCCTCAGCTCTTGCAAAATGGTAAGTTCTTACTGCAGGCCCTTCCTCCTATAGTAGTGTTGACTCTATTTGGGTTTTTTTGGTCAATTCCAATGGATTGTGTTAGGCTATAGGGTTCTCTCTAGATGTCTTCCAATGTTCTTTCGGATGAGTTTCAAAGAGGACGTGTAAGATGTGTTTGTGCTTGCATGAATTTGACTCCACCTGTTTCATGAAGTTTAAGCTATGGATTTTAGTTCGAAAAACTCATCCATCTCAACACCCAGTAACGAATTGCCCTTGGTCTAATCTATATTGAAGGTGAAGTGCAAAGTGGTAGAGAATGGGAGATCGAAAGTGATGAGATTTATTTCTCCAGATTTGGGGATTTTCTGATATTTGGGGATTTTCTGATGACATACCAAAGGTCACATCCATACAACCATATCAAGTTCAATGTTGAGATCATTCTCATATAGATATAGGTCACTGATATATAGGGTTAATATCATCATCACTATCCATGGAAACCGAATTGTTACAAAATCTGTGATTGTGGTTGGCTCATTTATAATCATTACCCATTTACAGTAGAGAACAGAAACACTAAATATGGCCCAAGCAGAGCCTTTACAACAGGAAATGGAATTTCAGCTGCTTCATCAATAACCAATAACTCCACTTGAGAAAACTTTTCATAGTCTTGGGGCTGAATATACTGCAGAGCAAACAATTGTAGTTATCATTCGTGCTCCAATATATTGAACTGAAGAAAGGGAAACAAGAAAATGCTATCCATCATACAATGCTTTGACATAAGAGTTTTGAGTGACATACTTGAAAAAAAGAACTCATCCACTGATATTTATAATCATTTGAGTTATTCAAGTTAAACACAATGTCAAGAATCAAGATTCAATACCCTCTATTATCTTCATCACCCAATACAAGATTCAATACCCTCTATTATCTTCATCACCCAATACAAGATTTAAATTTTTCCCAAAGAAACGCTTATTAAATTGGCAGCCATTATTTCTGCCTGCTTTAAAAACCCTAAATTTAAATGAAAGCAAGCATTGCATTTCAACTACAAAAATCTATTAGTGTTCAAATGTACAAGTGTGCATCACTTGTGTAGGGTATTCCTTTTCCACTTTCACATTATCCAAGAATGTGTGGAGTATAGTTCATATTTTTTGTGATTTAGATTATCTTGAAAAAGGAAAGGTAAATTATTTCCCATGGAAAAAGAAGGTTTTCCCTTTTTACTACTGGAAATGGTACAACAAAGTTCCATTTCTACCCGAAACTCCTATGAAACAGGAACTAAATAAAGGCCATGTCCTCAATGGACATCATTTGGCTTTGAAAATGGCCATTGCACCGTGTTGTTTCTTATATTACATCACGATAGTTTCTTAGGTCATTTCTTGTTTCTTGAGATGAAAAACAACCAAATAAATTGTGAAGATCCTTTTAAGAAATAAATGACCATTTCTCAATCATATCTCAACTATTTTTTATTTTATTCAATGGTTGCTTACTTTGAGAGAAATTTGACACTTTTATGAGGAATATAACATAAAAACACAAAATGGGAAGGAATTGATGAGGTAGATGACCTTTAGTTGTTGTCAATTAAGAATTGATAATACACGATGCATGTTCTGTACTACAAAATAGATTCCTTCCTAGAGTTAGGACACAGAGTATTGAATCAAAGTTGTAGTTTCTAACTTCTTGTATTGGTTCATCAATCTTGAAATTCAGACATTGCATGTCTTCATTGCTTCATTTTTGAGTAATTTGCATCATATCGTACAATAGGAAATTAGGAATTATGATTATTATTACTTTATGGATCTGTTAAGTTACTTTTAAGTTTGCATGGTTTAGTGTGAAATTATTCTAGTGTGCCCCTAGGCCCAGGTGAAGGAATGCCAAGGACTGAGAAGTCTAGTTTTTAAATGGTATTATTTTTTATACCCAAAAAGCCCTCAACATCACTTCTTATTAGTTATTAACAATAGTGTTGTAAACAATTTGAGAATTGATATAGAAAAATCTCGCACTTCTCAAGATAAAGTCCTAAAGCTAAAGTGTGATACCATGTGTAATTCAATAGCCCCATTGTCACCTCACCAACATCTTTTCACTTCGGGCTAGCTCTCCTCCAACTCAAGGGGGGTTCTCCCTAGTAGATGTTAGGGATCTAATGGCCCAACCAAATGCTATGACAAGAGCCCCCTAACTCTCTATGTTTACTACTATCAATTAAAATATTGAACAATAGGGTCAGACATGCATCCTGAAGATAAAATTGCCAGGGTATTTTTGGGTAATTTCAAAGGGAAAGTCCCCAAACAAATATAATCAAGGAATTATAACATGATTTCAAACATTAAATATCAACAAAATCATTTAAAGGATATTGAAAGGAAAACGGTGATGGAAGATAGAAAGTGCCTTACTTAAATGCTCTAAGGATTTTTCAATAGTTGCTCCAAAAGCTTCACTTCAAGGCCCTTCAAGATCGTCTCCAACAAAGCTATACCATCAGCTTCAACAATGTTGCTCCAAAAATGTCCCCAAGGTCTTCACAACAAGTTTACTAGAAGTTGCTCCAACAATATATTCAATAAGGTCTTCATTGTCAACTCGTCTCTTGTTTGGGTGCCTTAATGTGCAATGACACGTTTCCAGGACTGAATTCAATGCAAGGCATATTTGAAACTCTAACTCTGTCTTCCGGTGTCTTATTAGAAATTATTTCAGTTTTCATTTTTTGTTTTCAAGTTATATATTGTTTTCAAGTTTTTACATTTATAATTTTATTGCAATGTGGCAGACTGATCAGGGCAGTACAGGAACAACCCCGAGACGGGATGATCGCAGAAAGAGGCTAGCGGAAGAACATGTAAAGTGCCAGCATTGCTCTATCTTCAGGTATTTTAGTTATTTACATAATTGAAATAATATTAATTTTGTTCAAATATGCAGACACCTAGCCATGGTATGCCTGATGATTCCCTCTTTGAGAAAGAGCTTTCTTCATCCCTATCTCCAGTGTTCTTGTTGCGAAAAAGGGCACGAGATGCAAGGTCGGAATTTAATACTTTGATAGACGTGCCTCAAACACCTGAAATAGAAGAGAGGATAAAACAACTTATGAGCCAACTAGAAACATATCAGGTAATAATAAAAAGTCAAAAGGATATTTTTTTTGTTCTACATGAGATGAATTGTGATAGTTTGATTTTTAATTTTTACATTGACTAAACTAACAAAAATTTCTTTTGTATGTAGTGTTTTCTGGCACTTGCTGAACCCGGTGTTGGTGGTAGTGGGACACAAGGGCAAGAGATTGCCCAACAACCCTCTCATACACCTTCTACTCCTTTAGGTGCCAGCCAAGAAACACACCCTGCCCAAGCAGACACCCAACCAACCGCTGAACGTGTTGGCAATGATGAGGCTGATATGGCCAACTACATTATTGTGTTTCCTGGAGCTACACATGTCAGCTCCACAAGGACCATTAATGGCACGTTGTTGGTGAACGATGAAGGTGTCCCTATAAAGCACGTACAACTCCTAGGTAAATTTTAATATTTTAACTATTTCATGTACTCTATCTAAAACATATTTATCATGATTTTTATTTTTAAATTAATGATAATATCTTTTTTTTTCTGTGTAGGAAACAATGAGTTCTACAGGTTTTTGGAGAGCCATTCGTTGGTAATTTTTGGCCCAACCATACGCACAGGGGAAGCCCTTTTTGGGGTTGGCACATTTGACTGAACAACGGTGGCTTGGGTAGCCGACAAATATTTGAAATATACCAGGGACACATATAGGACACAATTGCAATTTAACCCTAGATACGAGCGTCCTCTCACAGTTCCAGAGAGTGAGTGGAGAGCACTCATCCATGACGGAAAAGAGAAAAGGGCAAAGAAAGAAGGAAAAATGCCAACTGGACCTGCAAGGTAAATTACAACTTTAATTTAATAGCTTTAATTTTCTCTATGTCTAAAATAAAAGTGTGCTACGTCATATCTGACTTCAATCTTTTGATGCTAGGTTTCCTGACACCTCGAAGGCAACCAAATCTAGGATTGAAAAAAAGGGCCATCACAAGCTAGGCCAGGGCGGCTACTTGAAATTAGCCGCAAGAATTGTAATTAAGTAGCTAAACATCTTATAATTAATTGTATCGCCTTCCAACGTTTTTGTAATCCCATCAAATATGATTAAAAATACACAATCATATGTAATGTAGGGTGATGACTTAGGAACAGAAACTACAGAGGAAGATAAAAATATCGCTTTCCATTTCGGCTATCAAGTCGTAGTTGAACGTCGCATAAGCTTGGGGCAGGTCCCAAGATCCAGAATGCCTGATAAGGTAAAACATTAACCTTTCAATATGTTTGTTTTCATTCATAAATTTAATGTCTAACAACTTTGTTTAAATCAGGGGAGCAACACTACCGACGACGCAAATAACCCAGTTTTAGAGCCAAATGTAGATGATCCTCACGTGCAACCCGATCATTGTAGTAGGGACCAGGCCGACAATGCTACTATCAGTGAGGGCCGTGATGGTAATTAATTTACACTTATAATCTTTTCTAATTATACCTTGATGGTTGTCCTTATAACGTTTTTTGTTTAAATGACAGTGAATGTTTCCCTTCAGGATCTTACCACCAGAGAGGAAGACAGGGCAACAGTCCCAACGGTGACAACTGGTGCACCAGGTAAATAATCTCATTGCAATTTTTTTTATTAATATTACCGAACTAGTTCAATGATATTTAAAAACCGACAATTAAAATTTAATATTATCTGTTTTTGTAGGCGATGCCCCGTCACTGGATGAGACCAGACATCGTGACTACGCAACTAGGTCAGCAATGCGGGTCGAAAGGCACGAAACAGGAGCAGAGCACGATGATATTGATGATGTAATTAGGAGCTTTAGAAATAGGAAGAAGAAAAAGAAAATTTGATAATGTAAAATATTGCATTATTATAAGACAAACGTTACCATACTTGGAACGTTTTTTGCGTTATATAAAAAACTCATTTATCATACTATTTTTATGTCAAGCATTAATTTCAATGTTTCCTTGCGTAATTTTTGTTGAATTGTTTTTTTATTAGTCATTGAATATTTTTTTTTTATGCTCATGAAAGTAAAAAATGAAATATAGATTGGCTATTGGGGAATTGAGAGTGATGTGAGAGGGGGGGGAGGGGCCATAAGAGCTTCCACCTTCACGTGGTTGGCCTTGTTTAGTAGAGAATAGTTTATTGGAACGATTTAATCTTGGAGCAAACCTCCCTCGATCCAGCGTAGCAACAAAAAAGTCACTTTTGACTTAGTTGCTACTCTTTCAGATCGTGGGAGGCTTGTTCCAAGTTCATGCGACTCCAATAAATTGTTCTTCAAACGAAGAGGAGCTTATTCAGGTATGTTTTGACATTTTCAACATATGTTCTAACATTATCAAAAGAATGCATCTTAGAGTAAAAAATACTACATCAATTACTTATATTTATTGTATAGATAATGATGGATTTTGATTGACTTGGCAGTGCAGGTACAAATCCTTTTGCATCATGAGCAATACAACTTGTCAACCAGGGTCATGTCCAGGATATTTTTGCTTGTGCGCTTGACCAAGTTCGTAATGTCACATGTTGTAAGTTCCTTTACAGTTCATAATTCAATATTAAGCTTGTTCATGATTATTATCTAGGTTTTTTGTATGTGTTTTTTCATCTATTTGATTGTAAGAAACTCTGCATGTTTCCTATTGTTCACTATGATTTCTCCCATTACCACTCCCAAGATGAATCCGACTTTATTTTTACATAGGTTACTTTATTGTTACTATGATTTCTCCATTTACGATTTCATAGGTTACATCATGTAAAGTTGTCAATCTCAGGTTGGTGATGAGCTTTAGTTCTCTAGATTTGGGGCTTTTCTGATATTTTCTCCCTCGTGAAATTCCTGCATCACCTCGTTGTTTGAGCATTCCAATTGTCTACCACTTGTACCAATTGGCACATGTCAATCTCTGAGTGGTGCCACATTTCACCTATTTTCGGCCCACTTGACCACCTGAAAAACTCAAATCCACACACCATGTGTCTTTATCATGGAGTGCCACGTGTCCTAGATATTTAGGCCGATAGGCCTTCTGTTATGAAAGAGATCAATTTTTTTTCGTCAACACTTCTTATCTAGGCACGACACCTGTTACTTGTTTAATCTGACGGTCACAGTCTCTCGGGTTACCTTCTAGGTTTGACATACCACTGGTTTCTGGTATATTTCCATGGAATCGGTTTGAAAATACCAGCAACAATCCACACTCCTGCAACCATCAAAAGACCTGCCGTTTTAGTAGCTGCATTTCCGCAACTACCAATACACCTGCCGTTTTAGTTGCCGCATTTCGGCAGCTGCCAATACACCTGCCGTTTCATTCTCCTGGACTCTGTGTATGCATATTTTTCATATAATTTTATCATGAAGTTGGTGTAAACGAGAGCAGGGGGTAGTAGCTCCCTTCTAGGAGAGGCTGGTAAACGAGATCAGGAGGTTGGAGCTCCCTTCCAGTAGTGGCTGGAGAACGAGAGAAGGTGGCAGCCTTCTGCAGGTGGGTGCCAGCGTGCTGGTATGAGTCTACGCCAGTACAAAATTGTAAGAAGTTTTCTTTATAATAAATATTGAAAACAAAGGCGACAGCAGCGGTGGTTTTCTCCCGAATTGGGTTTCCACCTTAAATATTGGTGTTCATGTGTGTTGCTTATGTGTGATGGTTTATTCTGTTATTACTGCACATGCTTACTGCTTACTAAACCTCTGATGAATGAATGATGTAATGATCTAAGTAAAGAATTAAATGCATAATAAGATCTCTGGACATACGCAAGTTTTCTTAAGGATATCAACGTGTATACGTGAGTTGGGTTCAGTAGAGTAGCGTATGGTTTTAAAAGAAAGAAAAAGTAAAAAAATTTCAGTCAGCTCTAAATACTGATTCACCCCCTCCCCCCTCTCAGTATTTTTCCCAACACTGAAACCCTCCATTTGGCCATAAAATGCACTAATTTTGGCCTAAAATACCCTTTTTACACTTTGATAGGCTTAAGCTCCTGAGGGCTTATATAGCCTAGCCCCTTTCTTCATAGACCCGTAACCCCACAACCGGGCTCTAAAAACCCCAAAAAACCCTTTAAAATTCATAAAAAACATTTTTTCTGCTCCACTGAAGGTTAAGCCCCTGAGGGCTTAGTCTCCCTAACCCCTCCTCCATGGAACCTAAAACCTTGTGATTAGGTGCTTAATAAACTGAAAACCCAATCAAAATGCGTTTTTCCCTTTGTTTTTATCATCTCTGATAGTTATGGTTCGGGTCAACAAGAACCGTTGATCTCCACAGATCAACGGCCTTCAGACAATCGGGCGCCCCTTCATTTCATATCCACTCATTTCATTTTCCAAAGCTCTCCACCTTACCTTAAATCTGAGTCTTCTGTTCACTTAATCCTATGGTCCACACTAATCCCGATGGTTTCACATCCACCCGTGCATCTCACCCACCATCGCGCATCATCCACATTGTCCGATCAATGCGCCTTCACCCAACGACTGATATCCATTTTCGCAAAAAATTTGTGTCCGAAAGTTAAAGTTCCAAAAAAACACGAAATGGGTGGTTTTGGTTTTCCATGTGTCACGTGACGAGTGGAATCGTGTTATTTTTTCAAAAACCACATACCACCTCTCACCCCAAAACGAAAACCATTATGGTTTTCTGCTTACCGCCGTCCACGATGAAATTTCATGTTTAATCATAGCTGTCAATTCCCTCTAATCTAACGGATCTAATCTCATCTCTCCTCCACCCAATTTCATTCACCCATACCCCCAAATGATTCCCTCCGCAGATCTCCGCCGTCCCTTAATCTGATTTAACGGCCACGATATAACCTCACCCCCCATTCACTGATTTCTTCATTCATCCTCCAAACGACCCCATCGTGCAATATCAACCATAGATCATCGCTGTCTGATCTAATCTGACGGTCTACATCGCACGACGCCCCAAACTTCATCAGATCATTTTTTCACCATTCCACCATGGTTTTCAGTCGTTTCTTCACTGCATACACCATTTTCACCACTGCTCTCCATCCTCCACGAGCCTTGACAACATTCATCCCCTGCACCCTCTTGCTTTTATAACGAGTTTTTGGTTTTTTGCAGGTTTTCAAAGGCGATAAACTATATTTCCTACAAAGTCACTGTCATGGTGATTTATAGTGCAGACAGGCTCTTTCAAAGCCGAAGATCACAGAAGAGGACACCAAAGGGGGTTTTAAACATGTTTTTCATTAAAAATCAACTCTACAAACTCTGTTTCAAACCCTCCAACACCATTAAAACCTGTTCAGTCACCAAAACAGGCAGCAGAAGCGGTAAAGAGTATCATTGAAAGATTTAAGGGATTAGAGCCTATTATTGAAGACTAATGCTATAATCCAGTGTTTAAAGGACGAAGATATATATTGAAGACCTTAAAAATGATCCAGAAGGCCTAATAAGGCCTAAAGCACATGAAACAAGCCATATCAGTGTTTCCACATTAGTAGAATGTTCTTTTCCAAGAAAGGACAAGTTCCCACAGTGTTTTTATCCTCCATCCAGCTCCTAAGAAGACCATCACCCTGACAGAAGTCCTAAGATTTCCAGAGCATTAGTTACAAGACCCCTAGTTCATCCAAAGAGTACTAAAAGTCAATACAGGGATATTAAGACAGAATGGGTTGCAAAAACACTTCTCCCTCTATTTTAATGATTCATTTAAGTTCTACCTACCTCTACTGTCACTCTTTCAGCTATAAGAACTCATGAGAAATACATTGTAAATGTTGTTTAACCATGGATTGTAAGTTGTTTCTCTGAGTTAAATTTTAGTGTGTATTAGTTGTAAAATAGGCTGGGAGATGATTTTAGAATGATATCAAGCTGTTGGACAATGATGTATGTGACTGGTTTTTCTCTTCTAATATGACAAGCATGTTCATTGGATCCTGACCTAAATCAATGGTGATGTGTTCTATCGTTTATTGTTTTCCTTTCGTTTCATCATATTTCATTTCTCTGATAATAATTAGTAATATAGCTTAGGATATACTGCCGCAAGTACCCTAATGCTTCCTGCTCTTCTTATCTTAGATGTTTTCTGCTAGTTGTGTAATCTAAGGACAAATTCAGCATAATTAAACCAGTATAGTAGTTGGTCTTCAATTCTTACTGATGTATGAATTCAGACTTTGTTTTTACGTGTTCTTGTCTAGTTTTATCTAAAAGAATTGGGAAACTGGAAGATTTAGAGTTAGTTTTGTCTCACTAGGGTCCTTTTCCAATAGTTTGCCTTTCAAAGATCCCTTAAGTGAATGTCAAAAGCATAGAAGGTTAAAAGTATTTCTCTAATTTTAGACTTTACTTTGTGCTAAATCTTAAATGTTTTCTATTATCTGAAGAGTTAGCCTCATAGGAGTTTGATCATAGATGGTTAAGGCATGGTCTGTCCCTAGATTTGCTCTTAAGTGGTTACCTTGGAAGGTTTCCTTGTCATTCACCTTCATTTCCTATTGTTTCATCCCATACTATCATCTTTAGAGATCCTCTATTTTAGATGACTAGCCCATTTGAAAGCCTTGGATATTGAATTGCAAGTAAACCCTTTTATGACCCCATTGCACAATGGACTTGTGTTTTCTTTGAATTATCTCCTTATTGCCACAAATCCTTCTTTTCTCACTTCTTGACCTTACATTGAACCCTTCTTTCATGTTTTCCTAACCAAACAAACAAAACGAAAAGAAACAACAACCCTTGTGCCCTATAACTAGTCTAATACCTCAAATTGAACTTCAAAGATATATTATTCTTTACATTTATAGAGAGATCCCTCTCTAGATCCAGGAGGGCTAGATCCTGAGATCCCAAAGTGGTTTGATGTTATCTTGTCATTTGGTATTGCCAAATCTGCCAAATCACAGGAACCCTAGCAAATCCGATCCACGGCCTCCATGGCTACTGACAAGAATAGGGTAATGAACTCCCTACCCCAACCCGATCCTCCTGCTCATTTCGTCTAATATTCCCAATTATCCATGAGCTAGTTGGAATATTTTTTTTTATTTTATTTCTTGTTTAATGAATAATAGGAGATGGAGATCCATAAATCTCCTAATATGAATAAAATCAATGCCAATGTGAAATGAGGACATCTTGGCAGCTTAATTGAGCACCCTTGTGTGTGAAAATGGGTTGGAACACCTTGACTGGGTCAAATTTGACCAAATCAACAACGTTGTCATGGAGTAGTGGCATTTAATGAGGGACATCACAGTTTTAGATGGAGACTCTTTTCATGGAAGTAGTGTCATAAATGAATGGGGCTTATGGTTATAAAGTTCATTTCTTATATAAGGAAGAGGATGGCAGCCATATTAGATTATGTTTTGGTATATGATATTTCTGAATATATGGTGTGTTTAGACATATAGCTTTCTTCAGCTATTTAGCTAAGATTGCAGTGTTGTTTAGCACAAGGTGTTCCTGATTGGAATCCTATCTCTTTCCTTGAGAGGCCTCTAGGAATAGTTTGCACTACATTCCACTATCAGGCATTTGGCCAAATCTTCAGTCTTACTGTACAGCGTATTTTATGTTGAGAGGTTGCGTTGTGTTGCAGGGCAGGATTTGTGGAGGTTTGATTTGGGAAATTTCTGAGCTAGATCTCATTGGAGGGAGGTTCCTTTCTCTTGGAAGGCTAGTAAAGAAGGCTCTGGAGCATCATTGACACATTTGGCATCAGGACATAGTGTTTTTATTCCCTACAATGAAGTATCAGTCTGGATTTATGTTATTTTAGGGAGGAGTTCCAGGGGTATTTGAAGTAGGTACCTTGGGAGGTGATTTCTTCAGTGAAAGGACCAACCTTTCATCCGGAGGATTCATTGGAGGAGAGAACATTCATTCTTATATTAGCTTCAGCCATTTGTTGTTCAGTCATTTGTTGCATCATACTTTCAGCCCTTTTGGGTTCTTTTCTGGAGGTTGTATAGAGCCCATATATTCATTTTTATATTTATTGTGGCATATATATGCCCTTATATTTTTTTTACTCATTTTCTGTAGCAATGATTTTAAAACTACACTGTAGTAGTGTCTCTGACATTTTGATATAGTAGCAGCACCACATTCTTGAGGGATTTCTTAACTAGAGGCTTGTTCTATCTTTTTATATGTTTTGTGGCCAATTTATTATACATATTTTGCTATTTTTATGATATATAAATTAGCTCCATATTGGTCTCCATTATTTATATGATGTTTTACACTTCTATTCTAGCATTTTGCACTATGTTTTTGCTTTTCTAATTTGGGAATATTACAGTGGTATGAGAGCATAATCTTGGCTCGACCTGTGAATCTTGAAAATCCAATATGTCATTAGAAGAAGGAGATCCTCTCACAGATATAGAGAAGAGGTATCTCAGAAGAATGAACCGGAAGTTTGATTATACAAATGATAAAGAAGACAAGGGTAAAACCCCCTTATCAGGAAAAGATGAAGAGAAGGAGTATCCCAAGCTACTTCTTCGAATTATGCAAGAAATTGTTAGAGAAATAAAGGAGATGAGGATGGATAGATACAAGGAATCCCCTAATGTATCTCTACATGGTGAAGGCTTTGGCATTTCTCATCACTGGAGTGATCAACTAGTGAAGCAGCAGCAAGTTTCCAAACACTCTACAATGCCTACATTCTTAGTAGTGGGAAATGAAGGGTTTCAAGAACAAGAAACTCTTGAAGAAAATTTCATGGAGTATGAGTCTCAATCTTAGAGATTCGAAGATCACTTGATTTTTTAAGAGTTATGTCAGATTAAGGACAATAGGAGACCCAGGCATCATAATAGAGGTCGAGGATTCATTCATAATCATGATCTACACCACACTATGGGCATATTTTTCTTAACAAACTTTGATGGGTCATCTAGATGCATTACCAAATCATGGGTAGAGAATCTTGACATCTACTTCCAGCTGAACAAAGTACCAGATATGGAGGCCATTAAGATAGCAGTGCTGCATCTTGAGGGTGAAGCACATCATTGGTGGTTCCATGGCTTGTCTACATTGGGTCATGCCAATGTGACTGCATATTCAAAGTTCACAAGGAGGTTGGTGGAGAGGTTTTATAGAAGAGATCCTGAGGCACCATTCATGGGGCTAGCAAAGCTCAAACAAATAGGTAATCTAGAAACTTACATTTCTAAATTTTTAAAACTTTCTGTTATGGTTCTTGATTTATCTGCAACAAGAAGGGTCTATATGTTTATTGATGGTTTAGTAGAACCTCTTCATGGGTTGGTTAAGTCTACCAATCCCACTACCCTTAAAGATTCCATTGAAAGGGCTAGAGATATACAAGATGCCTTTCCAAAAGCAAAGGCAACATTTCAGCAAAAGCCCCCTTTTCCATCAAAGGGAAAATATGAGAAGGCTCCTTTCTCAAGAGAGAGCCAAAGTAAAACATCTCTTAGTGATGATGTCCAAAGAGACTTGAGGAGAATGAAGCTTTGCTTCACATGCCAAGAATATTGGGCACTCGGACATAGATGTACAGTAGGAAAGACACACTACATAGAGGTCTTCTCATATGACGAGGAGGAATAAGAAGAGGAACTAGAAAGAGGTCACAACGCTGACACAACAGGAGATGGTCCATCACCATTAGGAGATGGGAATGGAGAATTTTCTCCAATTGGAGGGGCTCTTGCATCATTGAGAGGAGCACCCAAGTACTTGACCTTGAGGGTTCGAGGTTCCAACTTAGATCAGAGGGTTTCTATTTTGATTGACAGTGGGGCTACCCAAAATTTTATTGATGCCCAACTAGTGCAAAAGGAGGGCAATACCCACTGATGACTTTGAGGGATTTTATGTTTTGGTCCTAGGAGCTAGAACTATGCAATGCATGCATTATGTTCCATCTTTATCTATCACCATGGGGACATATACATTGACTGATCACTTTTTTGTGGTTGACATACCTGACATAATTGTGATATTAGGTGGGCAGTGGTTGATTACTTTGGGGCAGGTCACCACAGATTGGGAGACTTTGCAGATGGAATGGGTGGATAGAAAAAGTGGTAAAAATCAAAAGATTAAAGGCATGCACACATATCCATTACATAAAACTTCCACACAGAAAACAGAGATGTATCTGCGCAGTGGAGGCAAGGACCTAACAGTCCCATCTATTATGCACATGACTTTTGTTATACCAATTTTTGGTCATCTAACCTATTACTATTAGATGGACCAAATTACACCATGTAAGACCAATTTTACCCTAAGTAAAATTGCTTTCACTATGAAAAATAACTTAGTAATCCATAATTTATTAAGTTGCTTATGGTATAAACAGGAAACCCTATGAGGAAATATCAAATAAATCCATATTTGTTTGGTTTTCTTCAAGGAATAATTAGTTAAACAAAATTTTAATTAATATTCATGGTCCTATTTAACCCAAAAAAAGAAAATTAATTAAATAAATCAATATTTGTCTTATTATTTTCGAGGAATAATTATTTAAACATTATTTAAATAATATTCCTTATTAAATTTGACTAAATCATTCATAAATAATTGAATAAATCACTATTTATTTAATTATTACTCAACCACACTCTTAAAATAATAAATAAAACATTTATTTATTTATTATTTACAAATAAAGGGATTTGACCAAATTCAAATTCTTTTTCCCTCCAACAAATATAGTAAAATATTCCATAAAATTTGGATCTAGATTTGGTTAATAATATTTTAATTATGCACCAATATCTAGACTAACTCAATATTTTGTTATAAATAGAAGGGTTTTTCCATTCACTCACTACCTTATGTTGCCTAAAGATCACTCTAGATTTATACTTTTAGTCTGACTTTGATCCTCCATCATTGTCATATTTTACTAACATTTTTCTTGTGATCTCCCTTTGAGCTCCATTTTTTGTCTGGGTTTTCTACACCATCAAGAGAGAGAGAGATCTTAGATCTGAAGTGTTGAGGACATACAAGAACCCATCCCATTGAGGGGGACTGGTAACATCTTTCTATGTTCCCTTCCCAGGTGTCATAAATAAAAAAATTCTTCAAAAAAATTCTTGTATTGTCTATTGGATGCATGGAGAAACTCTTGCTTTTATTTACTGCTTAATGTCTTTTACTGCATAGATTTGGATTTTGTAGCATTTATCTTTGTCAACTAACTGCAAATCTAAAGAAATTGGCAGCCATATTTGATGTTAGGGTTATTTTTTATGCACAGCTAAAGTGAGCTTTTTTTGTACGCTTGCGATTAGAATTCACACTAACAACTTTGGCCCATGAGACATTATTATTTTGTGGAAAACCACCTGGGAGGCCACCTGATCCAGATTTTTTGAGGCATGTCTCACATCATGATGCACCATTCATAGTTCCAGGAGGAATGGAGGCATTTGGAGGTCATGATACAACGCTAAGAGTCTTGGGTAGACTCAAGGAGGAGGGGGACATTCTCCCAAGATCATCATTACCCACTCTCATTTCAGATTGTGCACTGATAAAGGAGCACCATGGGGAGGGTAGCAGCCTTCCAACATGTGACTTTGGCATGAGAGATGTCAAAGAGAAGGACACCAATATGAAATATATTCTTTATGATAGATCATCAACACTGTCACTATGGAAGATATATCCCTATTGGAAATCCCAACAGTTGGTGGATTATTCCAAGGATATTTTTACATGCATCATACTTGATGACCAGCTTCAAGGGGAGGGATATTTAGTCCAAGATAAATTCATCTATTATCCTGATAGGATCTTCTTGTCTATAGCTTCCAAGCTCAAGGAGAGGTTACTACAAAGAGGCCATGAAGGATTTATCTTCAGCCATACTTATTCTATGAGAGCATACCACTCCATCATGGAGGGATACACTTGGGAAGGCTTTGAAGGGGAGATATATCAACATTTGAGAAGATGCATGGAATATGTGGAGATGGGAGAGAAACATAACTCTATGGAGGAGTTATCACAACCACCTCTTACCTCTTTTGGTATAAGAGGGGATCTATCTATGCACCACTCCATTTGTATGAGCAAAAATTATGATAAGCAACATGTTTATGTGCGTGATGTTTTACTTGATGATTATTTTCATTCCTTTACCATGTATATGCAGGCCATTGCTCCAAGGAGGAGAATTATTCCTTATAAACTTCATGGCCAACTTTAGGCCATAAACATTTCTGAACATGGCCACTCCCTAGGAGGATATAGGGATATGATTTACCACTCTGGGTGCACTCTAAAGGCACCAAAAATTTCTCACCTTTTTAGGACTTGTGAGAAAACTTGGGCAGCAAGTAAGTGGTGGGGAAACCACTTACCATATCATTATCTGATGCAATCAGGAGACATACTGTGCTGGTTCCATATGTGGGACTATGACCCACCTCCATTTTTGCATATTTCTGTTTATATCTACTTGGTTTTGATCCCATACATTGATGATGTTCTTATTCTTATTATGGGAATGAATGGGGGAAGGATGGGAGGATTACACATGCCCTTTGGGAGAGATACTCTCCATGTTTCTTATGCTACATGTTTCATGGAGGAAATTGGGCAAACCATGATTTTTTTATTGGATCTATTGCTTCCTTGTGGGATGAATCATTTTCATCTCATAAGAACATAGGAGGAGCATGTCATGGAGGGATGGGTTGGGAGACACTTGGCTTATGAGGGAAGCTGGTCATATGGAGGCGTCACCAATGGAGGAGGAGAAGAGTTGCAACACTCACCTTTTCAGTTGCTTGAGGACAAGCAACATTTGGGAGGGGAGGACTGTAATATTCCCAATTAGCCATGAGCTAGTTTGAATATTAATTTTTTTTTTGTTTCTTGTTTAATGAATAAGAGGATATGGCGATCCATAAATATCATTAATATGAATAAAATAAATGCCAATTTGAAAGGAGGACATCTTTACGGCTTAATTGAGCACCCTTGTGTGTGAAAAGGGGTTGGAACACCTTGATTGGGTCAACTTTGACCAAATCAACAGCGCTGTCATGGAGTAGTGGCATTTAATGAGGGACAATGCAGTTTTAGATGGAGACTCTTTCCATGGAATTAGTGTCATAAATGAATGGGCTTATGGTTATAAATCTCATTTCTTATATAAGGAAGAGGATGGCAACCATATTAGATTATTTTTTGGTATATGATATTTCTGAATATATGGTATGTTTAGACATATAGCTTTCTTCAGTTGTTTAGCTAAGATTATGGTGTTGTTTAGCACAGGTTGTTCCTGATCGGGAATCCCACCTCTTTCCTTGAGAGGCCTCTAGGAAGAGTTTTCACTACAATCCACTATCAAGCATTTGGCCAAAGCTTCAAGCTCAATCTACAACGTAGTTTCTATTGAGAGGTTGTGTTGTGTTGCAGGGCAGGAGTTGTGGAGGTTTGATTTGGGAGATTTTTTAGCTATATCTCATTGGAGGGAGGTTCCATTCTCTTGGGAGGCTACTAAATAAGGCCCTAGAGCATCATTGACACATTTGGCATTAGGCGATACTGTTTTTATCCACTGCAATGAAGTATCAATTTGGATCTGTGTTATTTTAGGGAGGAGTTGCAGGGGTGTTTGCAGTAGGTGATTTCTTTAGTGAAAGGACTAGCCTTTCATCCAGAGGATTCATTGGAGGAGAGCACATTCATTCTTACATCAGCTTCAGCCATTTTCTCTTCATTCATTTGTTGCATCATAATTTCATCCATAGGGCTACAACTCATTTTGTATTATTGGGTTTTTCCCCGGAGACCCTTTTGGGTTCTTTTCTGGAGATTGTATAGAGCCTAGATCTTCATTCTTATATCTATTGTGGAATATATCAACCCTTTATATTTTGTGTACTCATTTTCTATAGCAATGCTTTTAAAACTATGTTGTAGCAGTGTCTCTGGCATTTTGATATAGTAGCAGTACCTCATTCTTGAGGGATTTCTTAATTGGAGGTTTGTTCTATCTTGTTATATGGTTTGTGGCCCATTTATTATACATATTTTTCTGCTATTATGATGTATAAATAAGCTCCATATTTTTCTCCATTATTTATATGATGGTTTACACTATTATTCCAGCATTTTGCACTATATTCTTGCTTTTCCCATTTGGGAATATTACATTTCACCTCCATGAAACTATTCTCTACTCTGAGGCCGGACCTGAAATCTCTCAACTAGCAAGGATCCTCCAGGTGACTTATGAACAACTTCAAAGACACTGTCTAGGTAATTTATAAAATGAGAATCTCCACTTGAAGGGTTATTTTGTTTACTAAACTATGCATTTTCTCTATAATTTCTGTTAGTCCCAAGGCGCTCATATTTGTTCATTAGTGAGGTTCTTGTTTTCTTATAGGGTCATGTGAATTCTTTCTCAAGCGTCGGTAGGAAGTGATCGGACCATGGTAGGCTTTGCATCACAGGTCAACTCAAACCCTTCCTCCTATTTTCTGCAATTATGGTCTTTCTTATTTTTTTGTATACAGTGGTCGAGTTTCTCATTATTCTTTGGGGTTTTTGGCACAATTTTTTGCAAGGGTTCAAATCTCTTTCTTGCAATTAATCCTTACAACCTTGCTCACCTTCACGCCAGCCCTTCAACTTGCCAAGTTGGTGTTCTCACAACCTCACATATTTAATGGCTAAGTGCATTTCTATGTCTGTCTGGGTCTTGGATTTGAGGAACCCCCAAACCATGTGGGAAGGTTCGACGATAGCTTCCCTCAAACTGGTTATGGAGAGAAGATTACCAACAACTGTGGTCATTTATCCCCGTTCCATTGAGGAACTGACACTGTAATTTTAATGTTTAAGTATTCCTTTTGGAAAAGCCTGCCTTCTAGTAAGCTTCCATATATATTTATTCCTTCAGAAAGTTTTGATATGTATAGTAACTCTGGCGCTCCACTCTCAGCAGCTTATAATGTTTGTATAGTTTTGGTTCCTATGCTATCTACTGTTGATGACAATGGAAAGGTTGTTTTCTAAGTAATATCTTCCATGAATTATGGGATGGACTTATTTTATGTCTTGCAAACACGAATTATGAACATTTATGTTTTCATGATTTCTATTCATGCCTTAAGTTTAATGGTTCGCACAGTTAATTGAACATTGTTTATTAATTATAGTTTTCTCTAACATTCTCACTCGTTTTTCCATAGCTGTGTTTTTCATTATGAATTGAGTTTATGTGATGTGATAATTTCTCTCTCTTCATAGACCCATAGGACGTAAGAGATCTTATCCAACTTATTGGTTGGTTGAGTTTTAAACCTACATGACCCCTCTCCTTAGTGAACTTATCTTGATATATGTGCGGGCTGGGTATTATCATGGAAACCCTCGAAATACAGTTTTGAGGTTTATTGTTACAATATATTTACTAGAAACTTATCTTGTTCTCGTTTTTTTTTTCCTAGATTTACTGTCCACACTACTGTATATTGGAAAAAATCCCTACACTATATTTTACATGTATACATTTTCTTTTAGTTTCATAAGTACAGTCATTACCCTAGCCCCAATTGGCTATAACTCTGTTTGTGGTGAAAACTAAGGTGGGTCAATCATTCCTCCAGTTGTACAACTTGACTATAGAGGTATTAGTGAGTGGTCTCCTCGAGTGTTGTTATACGTCTTTTGGAAAAATAGGACGGTTCGTTAGCCTATCGAAAGAAGGCTTCAAGTATACCTAGGGGAATTCCTATATTCCTAAAGGTACATGGAGGTGAGATTTTGTTTACAAGTATTGCCTTATGTCGTAGTACTGCAAGCGATACTAGAAAGGGTTACAAGTGTTTCACACAATGTGATTCCACTTTATTTCCTACATTTATTATTCCTCTACTCTAGTATTATCCAGTTATGGCTAGATCATTGTGTTATTAAAGGGGATTAGAACACAATCCCAAAATAAAGTTTAAATATATATGAGCTTGATAACCAAAGGAAAGGTCTCCTAAAATAGAAAGAAGATAACTTGTGCAAGGTATGTTTTGAGGTTGAAATTGCAAAATGTTCACAAATTTTTCTATACTTCTTTGATTGGATATTATGACCTCAATCATGAAATGCTACAAGATCATTAGATCTATTGTCACTGGATTGGCAGAAATTTTTGCAATCTATCAAAACATATCCAATCAGTTGAATTTCCACCTTCCAAGAAAAAGTCCAAAAGATGTTGAGTTTGCATAAATGATATCTCCAATTATTGTACTTCATTTTGTAAAATTATTTTCTTCTAGGATATGGTATTTTTCAAGAGGAATTTAATTTTGAAATTGCATTTTCCAACGTCTGCATAGAAAATTTCAAACTACTTGAACACTGATATACTCTCTTTTCAAAAACAAACCAACAAAGATATATTTTTTTCTTTTTTGATTTTGTGCCCAAAACATTTCTCACTACATGCCCAAGAAATAACTTTGACAAAAATTTTCTTTTAATCAACTCCAAAACTTTTGAAAATCACTAAATGTAGTGAAAAATCTAGGAATAAAAGAGGAAGAGAGATAAAAAATTAAAAATATCTCTTTGATTATAGGATGTATAGAGCTATGTTAATTTTCCTCTTCAAGGGTGTACCTTGCAAGAACTATGCTCCAAATAAAATCAAGGTCGTTGAAAATACAATACATAACCTTCCACACAATATATAACTATCCATAGAGAGCCTAAACTACCTAAGGCCGTACTTATAATGAGAGCATACTAACTAATTTGGACCCTCTTAACAAATTGGGCACTTTTCATAATGGGTGACTATTAGCTAGCTATTTAATGGGCCTTTTTGAATGAAGGTTGCCTCATACATTAATAAGTTATATAAATAAGGGGTTTACGCTATGACCTTCACATACCCTCTCCATTGGAAAGTAACTTTGTCCTTAAGGGTCAAGGTGAGGAACTAGTTGTATATTCCCATGTGGATCTTCTAGTTACATGTCTTTCCACTAGATCAATACTTTTCTAATTATTATATGTCTACAAAATTGATGCTTTGTGCTATCCAATAGTGCTCTTAGTGTTGGAAGAGTTTTTTATTGATTTCAAAGGGTTTATAGGCTTGCATTTGTTTGATGATTTGCATGCACAAATCAAGTGAATTTGGGTACAAGGACTGTCTATATTGGTAGCCATTGCAAGGTATCAACACACTAAAACCAAATCCAGCTTCAAACTGACCAATCTAACCTGACCTCCATCTCTACAGGAATAGAATGCTGAACATAGCCAACTTTATTGTCATCACATTTACCCCCTCAGTTTTCTGAACAGAATAAGTGATTAAAATTTACTTGTCTGTTATGAATGTAGAAGACATGTTTGTGGTTTTAGCCGATTCTAAATAACCACCTGCAAATCATCTGACATGTAGTGAATTGAAAACAATTCTCATCACAACCTTCTAGCAAACAGATCGGTTGTGTAGGATGTCCCATTAAACATGGTTGGATATAACATCATATTCATATTTAGCAAGCAACAGGCAATACCAATTAAGGATCACTGATCACAATATCCCTTTAAGAATTCCGCAATCAGTCTATCGTGAAAATCAATAGTTTTGGAAAATATTTTAGCTGCGTAAATATGAAACAACTTAATGCTTAATTTTTTAATGACTAACATGTTACTTGCTTCCCTTCACTTCTAGCACCAATAAGTCATAGGTAGAATGCATCGGATGTTCAACCAACATTTTTACAAATAGAAAATTAAAATATGGAGTCTCTAAAAATGAAATCTTTGGCAAAGGTTTCAGGCCATAGATTAAATTGTATTAAACCTCTAGAGAAGAGGGCAAGTTCCACAGTAAAAGCATTCAGGAAAGGAATGAAAACATAGAACCAACAAAGATGTGACAACTTGAAAGCAGAGACTGACGTTGAAAGAAAGTTCAATTTCATGGTCAGATTCAACAATGGATATCAAATATTGACACGATAGATGAAATATATCAGCGATTCCAGTTATAGTTTAAGAAAAGTGATTTTACCAAAACTGGAAGATATGATAACCATTTAGGAGCTTCAAAGAATATTTATGAGAAAGGCATATTCAAAACCAGATGAAATGTGGTTAGGGCACAATTGATGCATTATTTTCAGTTAAATTGAGACTGATATGAAGTTATGTTTGTGTTGAAGTCGAGGCATAAATGAAATTAACACAGAATACAATTTACCCTAAAAATAACAAATTCAAGACTTACCTAGCAAAAGATATCCAATTTGTCACTATCAGGGGTGCTCACGGTGACATACTCGCTCGCTGAGGTAGCTCAAAAATGACATGGCTTGTGTTCCAGTGTACAGGTTTGCACGGGCCAGGGGTTTGCAGAATGTCGGGAGAGACAAGATTTTGGAGCTTTTTATAGGCATAAAAATCTCAGACGAGATTGTAAGAGAATCTAAACTCTCAGACAAGAGTTAAAAAAACTCTAGGCCGAGAGTTTTAAAACTCTCGTCCAAGAGTTTACTCGAGAGTTTATGTCAATAAAACTCTCGGAGGAGAAAATAATTAACTCTCGTCTGAGAGTAGTTTAACTTTGGTCAAGCCCAATCTAAATCTCTGGTGAAACATTAAAAATATCTCGGATGAGAGTTCTAAAAAATTTCTGTAGAGAAATTGAGTTGACTATTTTCTCGAACGAGAAATTAAAATTTTCACCCAATTTTTTTTTATCCACCAAAAAGTGTTTCCCAACTTTGGTTTTTCACCCTAAACATATAGTAGTACCCAATAAATCATTACTTTGTGCATGAAAAAATTAACCATGGTTCAAATTTCTATTAATAGAACTTAAGTTACAGTAGTGTAAACAGAAGCCTTCTTTCCAAAATTTAGTACCCAATAGTTTTTCAATGAAATGCAAATAAAAAAAACTGAAATAACAACTTGAAATCAATTTCAACAAATAACTCTAAAATAAACAAGAGAGATATTTTTAGAATTTGTTGTAACAAATTCTCTAGGTCTGTGAAGAAGACAATCCTCCCATTCGTTGATGCATCTCATAGATATTTTTCATGGCCTTTAATTCGGGTGGAGTCTTCCGTTGGATTCCAATTTGGCTAATAAACATGAGTTCCTTTAATGCTAGCAACATGTGATTTGTGGTATTGGATAGGCATATGATTATTAACTACTGACTATGTGGTTCGACTAGAAAATTCCAGTCACTTTCCAAATTGATTTTAGCAAGTTACTCTATAATTTTTTCTCATTTCTTGGATGCTTCCTGCCACATTTTAGTAAGCGGTTTAATTTCTGGAACTGTTCCTTCGGGACAACTCGAGATGAGGTTTTCCTGGAACAAACCGCCAATGATAAACTCAATCATATTATTTGAAATGTCTCTCACTTGGAATATTGTTGCGTCTGTTTTTTTGAGATAAACTTACCACTCCCTGAAGACAATCTCTTTATGTGATCCTTAAATTATAGTAATATTAGCTAATCTTCCTTCTCCATTGTCTTGCCAAGTCGGAAAGTTGGAAAATTTTTCTTAAACATCATCAAAATTAGTCATGATATCTGATAATCGCTCAACCAGGGAATTGGTTGTATGAAACAAATCATGAATAGTGGACAACCCTTGACAAAATAAAATTTGCTATTGAGAAAGGAGAGTATTCAACCCTTTTTCTTCCTTCCTAAACTCTCACAATTCAGAATTAACATTTAATTGCTTAATTCTTACCTATAATTCTTGTATTTTTATGTCTCTGGCTTGAAAATCAGTGTGATGTTGAACTATAAAGGCATCAAACATCTTTTGAATTTTATTAATCCGTCTTCGCCATTGATTAATGCTATTTTGTTTCTTAGTCTCGAAACTATGTTCTAAATGCAAAATTATGTCTTCCTTTTCTTTCAAAAATTGTTGTACCTCGATGAATTTATCCATGGTCGTTGAGGCATAGGCTCTTGTGAATTGAGAGAGTCTTCCAAACTCATCTATAGGAGTATTCAAAGAGCCATTCCATACTACATCGAAAGAATCATTTACAGGAACTAAAGCATGGGACTAATCTATTTTCCTTTTCTTCCTCTGTCTTTTGACAACATATTTATGCTAAAGACAATAAAATATATCAAGGGGAGGAATTTATTATACCCTTAATACAACCTCGGAGGTTGGGAAGGCTCATATAATTTCCATATCCTTAGTTTCTAAAGGCTTGTGAGAAGCCTTTTGAGCCTTTTCCAAACTTCTAGAAGTGACAGGAAACTTCTTTTTTATAGTAGTCTTCATGAGGCAATGAACCATAATTTTAATATCAATATGGATCACAACCTGGTAGAGTGGTGATGTGTAGGTGTAATGGAAAAAAGTTTGTCAGCATTTTTACATGTCTGCTTAATATCTATATTATATTAATATGTCCAATTTATAATAGGTACATGATTGGTAAACATTTAAATGTAAGTTAAAAGTAATATAGAACCCTGCAAAAGTTGTAGTGTTTGTAAAAAGTTTAAAGTAATAAAAATAATTAAATTGAATATGCTACATTTTAACTTTGTTTTTATTAATAAAATTATGAATATTTTTTTAGATAAAAAAATCATAATATACATATTACATTAAAATAAATTACATATAAGTAGAAACAATAATGTAAGACCCATTTTACCTTATAAAATAGAATAGTGATTGTGTAACCATATTTAAATTTTACCTTATAGAATAGTTTATTGTAATAATTACAATAAACTTACAATATGAAAAACCATCTTTCATTTCGCAATCAAAAAATTTTAAAAATATTTTATTTGAATTCAATTTTATAACATTTTTTTATTAAATCTAAAAGAAAAAAAATATATAATTACCGATATAAATTAAGATCCATTTTACCATATAAATTAAAATAATAATTTTGTAACTATATTTAAGTTTCATTAATAATAATCACATACAAAATTAATACTTACAATATACCAAGATTTTTGACCATACGTATTCACCCCCATACTATATTATGAATCATCAATAGTGCATGCCCCAAAACCCTCTCTCATTTCTCAATCAAAATAATTTATAAATACTTTTTAAATTTTATTTTATTACCTTTCTAGGTCGACACTCTCCATCCTACTATGGAAGAGATGTTGTAATTTCATGTTATATTATGTTATCTAGACATTCTTACCAAGTAAAATTACAAAAAAAATAAAATGAAAATAAAATATAGAACATTTTGACTCAGTGAAATATATGAAAATAAAAATTAACTAAAAAATTAAAATAGAAGGAAAAAACATTGGGACACACAAATTACAATGAATGAGTTCAAGTTTTCTATGTGCCTCTCGAATGAGAATCATCAAAATATTGTTTCTTGTGTTTTCCTAAGATACAAGCATCACATTGCTCAAGTTTCCTAGGAATTGTAGGCAAACTAGTAACACCGTATCTAGAAAAACGGAGGTCGTCATAGTTCAAGCGTCCAAATATAGCATGGCATAAATGACTTGATGAAAATGTACCTTCATCATAATGAGAACTGTATGATTTTTTTTGTGCAAGAGTAGAGGTTCCTTAAAGCTTCAAAATTCTTTCTTCTTTTATCCCAGACATGACAAGTGAGTGATCTCAAGCTTTTCTCACCTCGACTTTGACATAAAATATATGAATGGAGTGTATTTGCTAGCGGATGTGGACAAAAGACAACAAGTTTCCTCTCAACTCCAGGAGGTATATAATATCATGCAGAAGAAAGTCAAGAATACCAATAAATTTGAGCCTGATGGTGCTAAGCCTTCATGACTGGAGTTTTGAAATTCATGTGGCAAGTTTCTCCTGAATCAAGAAACGAAGAATCTTTCCATGAAGCAAGTGAAGTATTGAATAAGTCTTCAGTTACTCCAATGTTGCAATGTGCCACAACATAATTAGAGGAGTCGAGCGCTTTTATTTTCCCTTTCTCAGTTGTTTTACCTTTTTCTTCATTTATTTCCTTCTCAATTTTGTCTCAAGGAAGCTTACATGTGGAAGCACCATCTCCATTGCATCATATACAATGAATATCATACCTTTCTCCTTGGAAATGTCTGTCCCCTGCCTCTAAAGTGATTCCTTCCTCTTCCTCTTCGACCACCTCCTCCTCTAGAAGAATCTTATGCATGATTATTATCTTTTTGTGCAAGGCACACATCTTCTTCAAAAGGGTGAGGATTTTTCTTCTTCACTTCTGTCTTTTAGTAAATTCCTTCTCAAGGGAGTCAAAAGTAATCTCATTAAGGTTGTCACTTGCTTTCAATGACTCAAGATAATGTTAATGGGTGGGATATAGTGCCTTGAAATAAGTTATGAGAGGAATATCTATTTCAACACCAATGGATTTTATGTCATGAATAATCGATCTTAATTCTGATGATAAGGTAAGAGGGTCATCATTTTTCAATTCAAGGTTGAACAAATTATTCATAAATTGAACAACTTGAAGTTCAGAGTTTGAGTCATACAATTCCTTCAACTTCTTTAAGGCTTCAAAGTGCATTTTCCTTGATATTCTTGTTTTCCCAAATGGCAAGCTCCTTATCTAAAGTAGACTTTCCAAGTGCATTGTGTGCTTATCCTTCAAAAATTTCTTGCCACGACTCATTAAAAATCAGGATGTGTTTTATCTTCTCGGACCACTTATGGTAGTTCTCCTTGCTAGTGAGAAATACTCCCACTATGGATATGATTGAATGCATGAGATGATCTAATCTGACCTTAAAATAATTTGAATAATTGCAACAAAAGTTTGATGTGCTTACTAATGGTATGTTCATCACATATGAGACACGGTATTTATATGTCATCCCGTTCTATGTATTATATAAAAATCAACACATATATAAATATATAATATATCAATGTATAATCCATGTCCTTCAAAAATATCCAACACACCATGTTTTTATGTGTCACCACACCATGCAATATATAAGGCCAACACACATAATACATACCATACAACCATGTCACATATACAACCATATGTCAACAATGTTCAACGCATATATATATACCAGTCTTTGATTCATGGACAAGGATGAATGCACCATTCAATGCAGTTCAAGGTATTCAAAAAAGTTTAACACACCAAATATAATGGTATTCAACACACAATAACATAGTTCAAACTATTAAAAAAGGAACTCATTGTAGCATTTAAAGAATTATCCATATGCATGACTTGTAAGCCTCTCAATTCATTGCACAAAACTTAAACAATACATAGGATTTGCAAGGGTTACACACCATTAAGACAACAATCACAACATGTAGAGATTCAACGAGAATACATACATTCCAACGTATACAAACCAACGTGCACGACAATGTTTTGACCAACACATAGAAGGGACTACATCATTCCAATGCTTCAATAGGATTAATGTAGAGAGACAAGATGTAGCAGAGAATAATGGCAGGAAAATAGGAGTTATAGGGCAGGAGGTAGCTAAAATGGGGTTAGCTATGATACCATGTCGAGCTTGGAGTAACTCCTTGAATATGGTTGTGAATGCATTTTCATTAAGGGATCAATGATAGATACATTGAAGGGAGACTCTTGGAATACATATTCTAGTGTCTCTTGACCTTCCTTATTTTTGTATTTACAATAGTTACATAATTTCCCTAATTCCAAATATTAGATGCCAAAACTTATAATAAATTAAGTATTCACTCATTGAAATAGTCAGGTTTAACCAAATACATAACAAATGCCACATATGGGACAAAATACCCATACATTTTTATAAGTTGAACGACTCGTACTAAGAAAGGCCCAACGCATTAGAACTAAGAACTTTAACTCTAGAATCCCAACAAAATCTGGGTTGGTAAAGAAGAAATTAATTATGAGTTTAATAGGTGGAACCTACAAAACAAACCAGGAGGGTGTGAAACTCAAATCCCATCCAAGCTCTCACAAACGTTTGCCCTAGGGTGTGAAACTCACCTTCTGTAATGACAACTAAAAATTATTAATAAGATGTATAGATGTTGTTATAGGAATTTTCTAAGGTTAGGAGGGTCAAAGTTCCATACCTGACACTGTATACCCTAAGATATTGGTGTCCCCGCACCATACCCTAGAGAACTCAGCTGTGAGATAAAGAAAAAAAAAAGGTGTAACTCATAACGACAACCCTATTTCAAGAACTCATCTTACCTAGAAGTTGATGATTTTAGCAACCTATGGCTCTTTCCAGCAAGCCATGTCGTCGTGAGGAAAGTTTAGTTTCCAATTTGCGAACCATTGGTTGCAAGGTTACAAGCAATGGATACATTTAAGAAAACCCTATTTAGCGCATCTATTATCCTCTTTTTAGTTTAATGAAAGGTAAAAATCTTACCCATAGTCTTTGCACCAAGCAAACTTCCATTGTAATCCAGGGTCAGGTTTGATGGATAGTAGAGTCGTGTCGGCCAAGTGAGAAATGAGAATGAGATGGAGGACTGTTGCTAGCTTGAGGTAGTTACCCAAGTAATCCCAAAGCCATAATGATCGTCGGATCAAATTGAAAATCAACAACATATATGTAGCGAGATGCAGAGGCAAGGTATGTTAGGTGCCATAGAATAATCCAAAGCAACGCTATATAGGTACGTTTTTAAGGAATCACACCTACAACAGTCAAGTCAATTTGAAAATGCAAGTTGATGTATAGTTAACACCACAATTCAATCATAAGATGTGTTGAAGTCCAATATCATAGTAATTACACCAATAAAAAATATAATCTTTACCTCTTAATAATAAGCTGCTAACAATTTTGTACCATGCATTATTAGCTTATATAATATAATAAAAACTAATACTTCTAGTGATTAAGCCAGAATAAAAATCAATATTTTAATTTTATTATTTGTGTTATAAGATGAATGGATGTTAAAGAAAACATCACATTCGAATTAAATTTATTTTTTAATAAAATTACATAATTTTTTTTTTTTTTTTGTAAGCTTAGGCGGTACCTTCGATTTTCTATTAATAAAAGTTGGGCAAAAGATACAAAACTAGACCTCAACGTGCCCATAGGAAACCAGGTATTTTGGCCATCTGAGTTCAAAGTAATTCAACCAGAACATAAAAAGTCTTAATAACAAGAACCATATCTGCCTATACTGAAGATCATATGGAAACCAGAGGATGTCCAAAACCATAGCAATTAGTAAAGGAAATCAACATAAGGACCGATAGCAATAGTTCCAACAAAAACTAAAGACACTAAAGAAGATCAGTCTTCATTAGATTCAACTGGTGCGGGCATTGTAGTAGTAGCGCCAGGAAGTTCAACTGGGACCTGTAATAGAGCTTTAATCTCCTTCTCCAATATGGAAAGATGCATATACTGATGCAATTGTCTTAAATTAATCTCTTGAACATTCCTGTTAATATCTGCCACGGTTGCCACTAGCGTAGAGTCTAGCTTAGGCTCTGCAATGGACACAATTGATTTAGCAAGGAGACACTTAATTATCCAATATGTTCAAACAGTTTGTTGATAAAGAGATGCGCGACCCTGAGTATGGCCAGGGTCCGGGGTTACTCTCTGCATATCTTCAAAGGCCGTATCATCATGTGAGTCAAAATTATCCAAGATCTCAGATTCCCAACCATAGACACGATCATGAACAGAAGATGGAATCTCATTCATAAAGTTATTAACCAGAGGCTCAAGATGATGTTCAATTGTCTTATGACCATGCTTCCTATGTGGTGCAGCAGAGGCCTGTTTACCCTTCCCCCAACTTGGCTTACGTCCTTGTTTTTCCACTGCAAGAGAAACTAAACAATCTGTTAAAACTTCCACGCATAAAATAAGTGAAGTTGGCCCCAGAGAGATGATAGAAAAAACAACAGAATGATTTACACCAGCATCTTCCAAGTCCAGCACCGACATAACGCACAGAGCTAATGGTGTGATATGAAAATAAGAACAACAGAGAAGAGAAAAACCATGCTGGAAGCTATTCCTTAACAAAATATTACCAACATGACGACAGAGGAGGCATCTGAGAATAAGCAACCAGAGCATAAACCCCAAAGCAAAGGTAGACCCAAGACCAGTGCGGGGACTACCCAAACCAAATTGAATATCTGTAAGGTAACATAGTCGACTGTGCTGCGAAAAAGCTGAATGCGAAACCAAGGCACAGCTGGCCTAACCAATAGCAGAACCAGTTCTATAACCCAACGTATAAACACAATGCATGCAGCGGAAAAGGAAACCCCGACAACCAACCAGGAAGAGAAGTGCACAACCATACCAAATGCAAAACTTGCCTTCGACGAGAGAACCAAAAAGAGAAGAAGCAGGAAAGTAGTACAACCAACCCACCCAATGCGAAAAATATATCGCAGAAGGCAATAAGTGCCCAGCAGAAACGAACTAGGACTAGCAAACTGGAAAATATGAACAGTTGCAAAAAGAAGAAACTGTTTACAGTGGCAAAAGACAAAATCCTGCTTCGTAAATTCCAACCAAAACCGACCAAACCTCCATTCCCATAAATCTTGTAAAAACACCATATCAAAAATCCGCAGGTGAAAGGAGAGGATATTCATGAACTGAAGGGGTAGAAAATGAGATACATACCACACTTGAGAAAGGTTCGTCACTGTGAAACCCCGACAGTCGACACCACTGCATGCACGAGCACCCACAAGAACGAAAAACCAACTGAAACCAATGACAATGAGAAGGTAAACAACAAGGCAAAACTTAACCCCGCACCCTCGGCATAGTTTCCAAAATACTACTGACAATCGAGCTGGCCGATCCAGCTGGAGGCGCCAAGAAACAAAAATAATTTAAGATGAGGTTTGGCAGATGTCCCGTCAGTGAGCTGCTCATATCGGTTGCATGTGCCCACCATGTGGTAGGCGTACCATTTCTGCAAACCCGCCACCACGTCGGCGTACAACAGCTACGTTAACACAATCAGCTGAAGCTCGTGTGTGAGATCGTGTTCATTGTAATGCGCTCTCGATTCGAGGTACACCACCTCCAAGACACAAAGTACCAGAAGCTGGAGAGGTATTACACAAGTCCTTTGTTAAAATTGCATGAAGATCCGGCATAGTTTGCAGCAACTCCTAGTGCCATAGCTGATCCACAGAACCATCAACATGTTGACACGCCCAGTTCGCAAGATAGTCAACCACCTAATTACCTTCTCGACGCACATGCACAGGTATTATATACTCAACGTTTCTAATTTGCTATTAAATATCGTGTATCAGTCGAGTTGTGCGCCAACTCTTAGAAATGGACTCCCAAGTCAAGCCGTGTGGGAGTTTTTTGAGAATGCCAGTAACCATGGACAAATCTCCTTCGATTTCAAGCCTATTATAGTGCTCCTGCTGAGCAATAGCAAGGCCAACCTTGACATCGATAAGTTCTGCTTCATTGTTTGTAGAATGCCCGAGTTCAGTTGCAAAAATCCTCAGATTTGCCCTTGAACAATCATGGAACAATCCACCAGCACCTGCTTGGCCAGGGTTCCCCTTAGAGGCACCATCATAATTCAATTTAAGAAAGCCACGCTAAGGATGAACGAAAATATTTCTAACCTGGTAGGGTAACGGCACCTGTTTCCAATAGGAGGGTGCTACCATTTCTTCGGCTAGATTTAGCTGTTGAAGGATTCACCTCTCCTGAGCAGAAACCACCCAATCCTCATGATCCCATTTTTCAACCAGAATGGTCTCACGGATTCCTTGCTTAGTAAGGGTCCATATTTCCTCAGAAGGAAGTTTACAATCTTGAAAAATCCTACGATTACGTTCTCTCCATTGGAACTAGAGGATAAGACCAACTACCAACACCCATGCTCTGTTAACGACAGGGCTTTTGTAACCCCCTTTCTTCCAGGTAGCAATGGTCTGGGGTAGACTGCTAGCTTGTCAGTTAGTTTGTTGAAATAATTGATGAACGTTAGTCCATAACCGTTCCATAGCAGGACAAGTATTCAACAAATGTTCCATCATTTCAAAAGATGAGTCACACATAACGCACTGAGATGGGCCATGCATGCCTCTCCTCTGCAATTGATCCCATGTCAGAATCCGGCCATGCCCTACCAACCATAAGAAATGCTCAATCTTCGGCCAATGCTTAGTCGCCCAGAACTTTGTCCATAACATATTAATAGGGATATCCAAATGTCGCGCTTGCAGATGATAAGCTTCCTGTATCAAAAACATACCCCGCGGCCGATACCCCCAACGCAAAATATCAGAGCCCTCCTGTCGAAGGATCTTTCGGGTCCGAAGTTTGTTGTCAAAATTATGCCATTGTTGTGTATTTGGGGCCTGTGGCCAATGCTCCTTAGTTTTCCATTTCCTCCAGAAAGCATCAGGTTGTGGTGAACTGTCGAACAATTAGGGTTTCGCGTAAACAAAAATATTTCCGCCAATCTAGCCGGGTGAACAACCTCTCCTGCTGCTGCCAAGAGTCCTCCCAAAAACCTGCGAGAGAACCATCATGAACCTCCCAAAAACTATGCTACCTAATCAAATGTCGATTGGCAGAAGCAAGATTCCATATCCCCGAACCTCTTTGAACATTAGGGCAACTGAGGCGCTCTTTAACTGTAAGGGGCATATGGTACTTTCGAGTCCAAATGGTCTACCATAACACTACTCCGCCGTGTAGCCACCGCCACCATAACTTAGCACCCATAACCTGATTAAGAATGAAAGGATCCCGCAATCCAAGCCCCCCGTTTGATTTAGGTCAAATAAGTTTATCCCAGGACAACAATGCCCATTTCCGCTTCTCCTGAGCACCCTGCCATAAAAATTTCTTGTACAAAGTAACAAAATCGACACAATTCTTATGTGGACAAGCCATGCACATCATTTAAAATTCAAAATAGGTGACTATAAATTTATTTTTTAATAAAATTCCATAATTTAAAATTCAAAATAATTGACCATAAAATTATGAGTAGTATCCAAACAAACTTAAAGGAGAATTTGCCACAATATTTACTTACCTTATTTTTTTGGACGATTACAAACACATAACATAAGCTAAAATCATTTCTCATAAAATAAAAATCAAATCAAATTAAATGACAAATTCTCAATATATTTATTTTTATCACACGAAAAAACATTTTAAAATGGAGGAAATTCATTAAAAAAACACACACACACAAATTTACGTTATTTAAAAAACATTATAATATGAAAATAATCTATCAAAATTATTCACATAATTTTATAATGACATTTAAAAAAACAAAACACACATTATAGAATAGCGAAACTTCATTAAAAAGGCTCTTTCAAATGGAAAATGTTCCAAAAAAATTTCGGGGACAATTTCGCGAGATTTTTATGTCCGTTTCTCGGAAAACCCACCAAATTTCAAGTAAATTTACGTTTTTCTAAATTATTGAAAATAATCATTTTAAAAGGGAAAAAGTTGGAGAATTCTCCAAAATTAACCAAGTTACTCTAAAAATCCAAGGCACCAGTAACCGTAGCGGAAGGTACGGTGGTGCCTGAAATCCTACGGTATAGTACGCTACGATTAAAATGCCATTTACGACGTTATTGTGTGACCTGCACCATCATCGCTAACACGCGATCAGCAGCTTCTGAGCAGCTGCATAGAAGTTCAGAAAATATAATTAATGGTGTCCAAAATGTTGTCAAAAGCAATGCGTAAGGTATTTCAAAATGCTGTAATCTATTTGTTATTCATTTTAGAGATTTTTCTTGTATGTTATTTTGACAAATTTTTGGTGTAATTTGTCTACATTATTAAAATTTAATTACAAGTCTGAATTGTAACTCTCTATCCGACAAAATCCTCCAAAACAGGACTTTCCAAATTGGAAAATCCACGACAAATTTGGGTTGTTAAAATTGTTTGAGAAAGATCCATGGAGGCTTTACAATCAATCCCAGAACCACCTTCCAACTTTTAATCGAAAGTTGGGAGAACAGAAAATGATTCCCTCAAAAAAGCAATGTATGGGAAAAACAAAATATCAAACCCAATGCTTCGTTTCGTCTGACTTTAGTAATTTATGCATTTAGATTGCGGGAAATGACAACTACTCCAAATTTGTTGCCTCAGAACCAAGTACTACTCACTGGATGGGCGGTAATCGGTCAAAATGGGAATGAAACCCTAGCTTCCTTGCCACCCTAATAAATATCTAACAAAGACGCCCTGGTTCTGTTATTCCGTAGCTAATAGAGACCCATCTTCTTCCTTATATCTGTACACAGCTTTCGAACGGCTGCATAGGATTCAGGTAAACGACATTCAAAGGTTTCTAGAATGTATTTTGTTTTATGGTAACCGTCACATCTCTGCTCCAGAACATAGTTCTTAGCAAACTCTGGGTCGCTGGACCTCTGCAAAATCTCACACTCTGCAGGATTAGTTCGGTAGTGATCCGTATCTCAGGGTAGTAACAAGTACCGTGTTTGAAAAGTTAATGGAGAATGAATCTACGCTGTCCATGTGGACGAATCATTATATGCCCGAAGCCACTGAAGACGGGAGAAGATCCTGCCTTAGGACAACCCCGGAAGCACAGGTGTGTATTCTTTTATATTCAGAAATAAAGCTTTTAGGATTTATATTTAACGATTTTAGATTTTAATTTCGGATTAGATTTTTTGATATGCAAATTTTTTATTTTTTTTTGGGGTGAGTATAAAGAATTTTTATTTTATTTCTGAGTTATTTTTATTTTTATTTGATTTTATTATGAGGCAGTTAAAAAGTTTAGAGTATATTAATTTTTTTATTATGTTTTAACGTGTTTTTATTTGAAAACAATTTTCCTAGTTGTCAATGTGTCCATGTCTGAGTTATTGGATAAAATGTTAGACGGTTGAAACGTTTTAGGCCATTAGATAAAAAAACTCTATGGGGTCTTGGTTAAACGGTGATGAGACAGGCTGTTATAGCACTCATCACAGGTTCAATTCCCTTCCCTTATAGGGGTGATGTATGTGGACATGTTGATGAAGATAGAGTTAAAAAAAAAAAAAGTTAAAAAAAAAGATAAAAATGAAAAGTACTACCAAACTTACAAAAAAAAATAATAATAATAAAATAAAATATTAATAAACTATAAAAACAATCCATGGCATTGACCCATGGTATTTATGTGGAATGTAGCTTATTTAAAGGGCGAAATTAAGATAAGTATTTAGATTTTGGTAAAAAACACTATTAAAAAGGAAAATAACTATTTATGTATTTAAATATTACATTTTTGTGTTACGATGCTCTCCAACAAAGTGTAATAGAAATGTTGTTATGTCATGTTTAACATTTTGACTATGTGAAATTACACAAAAATAAAAATAAAAGTAAATAAAATAAAAATAATGACATAATGTAATGAACACTTTAACTAGGTCAAAATACAATAAAAAAGTAAAAATAATAAAAGACTAATAAAATTTATATCATAAAATTAAACTCCAATTAATTTAAATTAAATAGATAAAAAAAACACTATTAAAAAGGAAAATAACTATTTATGTATTTAAATATTACTTTTTTTGTCATGATGCTCTCCAACAATGTATGATAGAAATGTTGTTATGTCATGTTTAACATTTTGACTATGTCAAATTACACAAAAATAAAAATAAAAGTAAATTAAATAAAAAGAATAACATAATGTAATGAACACTTTAACTAGGTCAAAAAACAATTAAAAAATAAAATTAATAAAATAATAATAATAATAAACTATAAAAATAGCCCATGGTATTGACCCAGGGTATTCATGTGGAATGTAGTTTATTTAAAGGGGAAAATTAAGATAACTATTTAGGTTTTCCTGACTTTTAAGTTAAAACGATGTTATTAAAAATTTGTTAGATTTAAATAAAATTTATATCATAAAATTAAACTCCAATTAATTTAAATTAAATAGATAAAAAACACTATTAAAAAAAAAAAAACTAATTATGCATTTAAATATTACATTTTTGTATCACGATGCTCTCCAACAAAGCATGATAGAAATGTTGTTATGTCATGTTTAACATTTTGACTATGTCAAATTACACAAAATAAAAATAAAAGTAAATTAAATAAAAAGAATGACATAATGTAATGAACACTTTAACTAGGTCAAAATACAATAAAAATAATAAAAATAATAAAATAAAATAATAATAAACTATAAAACAAGCCCATGGTATTGACTCATGGTATGCATGTGAAATGTAGTTTATTTAAAGGGGGAAATTAAGATAACTATTTAGAACCTAAACCTATTAGATTCTTCAACTATATCTTATGAGTTTAATATGTTTTCAATCAAGAAGAGACTTCAGAGTTTAAGAACTATATCTTAGATCTGAGGACATGATTCTATTAAAATTTATGAAACAAATTCAATTTTACAAATTAAGGACTATGAATAGTTCGTGTAGTAGTTGCATTACTTATAACAGAATTTAATATCCTTTCGTGTTGATACATACCACCTAATCCATGAAAAACTGTAACCAATGATATATGATGATATATGCTAATCATTTCAATTTTATGTTGATGCAACATGCATGAAGATGCTTCTAATTTTCAATGAAGTAGTCTTCAAAAGTTCCTATCTCTATTTTAATTACATAAATGCATTGAAAACCATCTGATAGTATTTACTTCAGTTGTTTTATTTGGACGCGCTGCACGCTGACATATTGTGCAAAGAAGAGGCTTCAGAGTTTAAGAACTGAATCTTTCTGGTTGATAACTCTTATCATCGATATCTTTGAAACCTCCACGACGTGCTTCCATGGATGCAAAATTTACCTTTCATTCCTTCACAATGGCTCCTTCTCTGCAATCTTATTTCTTTTAGGCTACTCTTTCCTATTCTATTGCCTTAAGGCGTTTCTTTTGCAACATGTAATGCAATTGCTAGTTTATTTATTTTTTAATTTAATTTTACAATAATTTGTATGGTATTCATAAATTAAATGTTCATATTTATGTAGAATTATTTTTTTACATTTCATGGTGAGCTAATGAACCATATCAATCAAAGTCGAATCAAAGTTGAGTAGTCGAGTAGAGTGGTGATGTGTGAGTGTAATTTAAGAAAGTTTGTCAACATTTTTACATGTGTGCTTAATATGTATTTTATATTAATGTGTGCAATTTATAATAGGTTTATATAGAACCCTACAAATGTTGTAGTGTCTCTAAAAAGTTTAGATTAAGTTAAGATCCACTTTACATTATAAAATAGAATAATGATTTTGCAACCATATTTAAATTTAATTAATAAACACATGAAAACTTTAATACTTACAATAACCTTACAATATAAAAAAACCAGCTTTCATTTCACAATCAAAACATTTTATAAATATTTTATTTGAATTCAATTTTTATAACATTTTTTTATTAAATCTAAAGTAAAAAATATTATAATTATTTATATAAATTAAGATCAATTTTACCATATAAATTAAAATAATAATTTTGTAATTATATTTAAATTTCAATAATAATACCACATAAAAACTTAATACTTACAATATAACAAGATTTTTAACTATAGATATTCACCCCCACTTTAACAAATATTATTAACCATATCATTCCATGGGTCCATACCATGGCTAATAAATATCACATGCTCAAAATGATATTTACAATATAACAAGATTTTTAATCATGAATACTCACCTCATTTTACCATCGATATTATTAACTGTAACATCTGGATTTAATCCTTAAACTAAATTTTTTCTTTTAAAAAATAGATTATGCATTTTATTTTTAAATGGGATTAACAAGTAAAGTTAATCTGGTAATGAACATGATTTATTTATTCTCTTTGAATAAAGAATTATGTATGGAATGGTTTCCATAAAACTGATGATAAAGTATTCCAAGATTCCAGAGTAGTTGGGAAAAAGTAGTTTAAGACACTTAACTTTTTTTCCTGAGGATAAATAGAAAATCCCAGTGAGAAAAAGGGGTTTTGTGAAGTAAGAAAGCAGCCACTAGGCTTGAAGGTGAGAGTATTCCAGAGCTCGTTAGAACAAGTGGAAACTCTATAAACAAGTGGAAACTCTATAACCTGAATCTGGAAGAGAGTCTTGAGGTCTATTCCATAAATAGTTTTATCTAAGTCCTACTCTGGTGCGGAGAACGAGGGGTGTTGAGGACATAATTGTCTCTCTCATGGTCGGGAGGCTATGATCAGCTTACTAAAGTGTGATAAGTAACTTAACATGGTGTTAATAAATATATGTGAGTCTTACTGTGATTTCTAGTTAGATAAATGGTTGTCTCTGTAATGGAGAAAATTGATAACAGTAGATCCTATCTGTGCATTATCTTTTTTAGAAAGAATGAATAAATGTATATAGTACTAAAAGGGAAATTTATTTAATTCAGTCTTTACACGAGATTTTATTTTCTACTCACCATATTAAATGTATTATTAGAGGAAGGGATAATTGTATAAGTGTAGAAAAGTGTAAGGTAGTAAAGAGAATATAATTGTGGAACCAGAACAAATTATGTAGGAGAATGTTAGTCTATCTGGGGTTGGGACCCCAGACTATACAGTTCATCCCCTCTTCTGCAAAAATACTATACTCAGACTATGGGTTTACATAGAGTAACCTATATACAAAGATGGTCTGGACATCAACCCCTAAACAGTAACTAAAAATAATATCTACCAAGAAAAGTTAGATTGAGAAAAATACAACTAATTAATTAAATGAAATTAACTAACAGTTTGGTACTGTTAACAACATACCCTTCAAGGGTAAATGAAATACATGAAAGAGAAACCCTAGAAACAAAAGATAATTGTAGAGTATTTTGTTATCAAGAAAATAAATACATAATTAGTTCATTACATTGATGGGAAAATAAGAGCAACATGCACGTAAAATTGTATAGATATGAACATATAAACCAATAAACTAAGAGCAGCATGCATCTATACAGGTACATATATAGATATATAAATAGATGAACAGAGGAAAGAGGAATTAAACATTTACTGCCATATGAGTAGGAAGTTTTCCACTAATTAAACACTACACAAATATCACCGGAGGATTCTCCGAAATATAGAAATGGAATAACCAACTTTTACAACAAAATGTAAAGCAACATTAAATTACTCTATGCCTGAATCCTAAAAATGTTCCATTAACAAAATCAAGAGCAGTAATCGAGCCGAGGAAATCCCTCCAAATGTAAGTTCGGTTAAGAATCTCAAGTGCGCAAACTGTAGATTAATTGCTTGTAGGAAAAAATATTACTAATTATCAAGACCTGAAACATCAAGCCAAATCGAGGCTGGGAAATATCTATGTACTAAACAACAAATTGAAAATAGAGCCTCAAGGGCCTCGAAAAGTTAAATGGTTGTAAGCCATCAACTCATTATTCTCGTATCAGCTTAGGGTTTTAACTGAGAAGGAAGAAGGGGAGCTTCAACAATAAACCATCTGAGAAACCAAAAGTACCTGGAAAGGGAAGCAAGGAAAGCTATCACTTGAGAGGTAGATTCTGCATGAAGGAAAAACGCCATGCTTCCATAAGGCACAGGATTTGCAAGTACCTAAAAAAACAAAAACAAAGGGTCTAGGTTTTGCAGGGTAATCCTGAGCAATAAACTGTAATAAATAAGGATGAGAATTCTACAGAGAAATCGACCCAACAAAACTTGAAATCATACCTTAGTTTTGAGGTGGGGTTTGATGCTGAAGACCTTGAAAAAAAAATAAAAACAATGTGGTCACTAAAGATTTCCAATAAACTCATTTACTGTATAAACCCTTGTTGTGCAGGAAAGATTCGACAACATTTGCTTACCTATATAGACCATGCCAGAGTCAAATAACTATATTATCCAGCAGAGGTAAGGATGAAACCCTCGTGGCGCACCTGTAAATGTTGAAGTTCAAAGAGCTCGCCGAGAAACCTGCCGTGTATGCAAATACTTGAACCTATAATCCATAAAGTACTTTGGGTCGTAGCCCAGAAAATTGTACATATATTCAAACCCTAACTAAGAGCGAAGAACTTAAAGAAAACAAGAAACCTACAAGTATGACACCCCACAACAAGATGGGGTTGAGGAATAAACACCTCTTGTTACCTGGAATGGTTTTGGGTGCCGAATGAAGGCGGTAGGATGAACCCAGTGGTCACATCTGTCTAGCACTGTAAGTAGAATGGACGAGGTGCATGAGTTACAGAGTTGAAAAACTTAAAGTGCTATTGCACTTTCACAAAACACAAATGACAAACGGTTATGGTTGAGGGGTAGGTCAATTACCCTAACCCAACCTACACATCCTCACAACCGTCGATTACAAGCGGGAAGATTCAATGGTGTAGATCATGGCATGTGTTAGTCCCAGAATTTGCATAGAACCACGGATAATTCGAGCGGAAATAAGGTGGGAGTACATTTGTATATTTAATTATATAAATAATGAACTTGATTCGTATGTAAACGAATTTATTATATTCTAGATTAGAATCAAGAAAATTACCAATGTAATTATTATGTGGTGGCTGATAGTTCATGAAACCATCAAGTCAGGTAAGTATATGGTACCCAGGTTGGGACTAGAAATAAATTCATGGTAAACATTTGTAATATGTTATTATAAACAGTGTAAATATGACCATACCATAGTATCGAATGATCAAAATAAAGGTTAAGGGTCAACCCACTTATGTTTCAAGTTTAATAAAGTGTTTAATTACCATTAAGTGTACCATGGTGTTTAACAAAAATCAAAAGAGAAATTACTAATATTAAGATAGTAAGGTAGAAAGTAAAAATAATTTTTTATGTGAATGGATGTCACATTAACCAAACTATATTATGGCTCATCAATAGTGCATGCCCAAAAACCATCTCTCATTTCTCAATCAAAATAATTTATAAATATTTTTTTTTTAATTTTATTTTATTACATTTTTTTGGCGAACACTCTCCATCCTAGTATGGAACGGATGTTGTAATGTCATGTTATATTATGCTATCTAAACATTTTGACCTAGTAAAATTACATATATATATATATATATATATATATATATATATATATAGAATATTTTGATTCACTAAAATACATAAAAATAAAAATTAAGTAAAAAGATAAATTAGAAAGAACACACATTGGGAGACACAAATTAGAATGAATGAGATGAATGAGTTCAAGTTTTCTATGTTTTGTGGAATGAGAATCATGCAAAGGCTGTTTGTTGTGTTTTACTAAGATACAAGCATCACATTGCTTCAGTTTCCTAGGAACCGTAGGCAAACCAATAACGCCATTTAAAAAAAAACGAAGGTTGTCATAGTTCAAGTATCCAAATATAGCATGTCATAAAAGGCTTGCTGGAAATGTACCTTCAACATAATGAGAACTGTATGAAAATTCTTTTCCACGAGTAGGGGTTCCTTGTAGCTTCAAAAGTCTTTCTTATTTTATCCCAGTCATGACAAGAGAGTGATCTGATGATTTTTTGACCTCAACCTTGCCATCAAATATATGGATGGAGTGTCCTTTCTAGAAAATGTGGACCAAAGACGAGAAATTTTCTCCTCAACTCGAGAAGGTATAGAATATCATGTAGAAGAAAGTCAAGAAGACCAAGAAATTTGAGCCTGATGGTACCAAGCCCTGATGACTTGATCTTTGAAAGTTATATGACAAGTTTCTCCTGAATCAAGCAACCAACAATCTTTCCATGAAGCAAGTGAAGCATTGAATAAGTCTTCAGTTACTCCAATCTTGCAATGTTCTACAACATAATGAGCGAACTCACGTTCTTTTATTTTCCCTTTTTCAGGTGTTTTACCTTTTCCTTCATTTATTTCCTACTCAATTTTGTCTCAAGGAATCTTAGATGTGGAAGCATCATCTCTATTGCATTGTATGCAATGAATATCGGACCTTTCTCCTTGGAAATGTCTTCCCCCATTCCTCTAAAATTCTTCCTTCCTCTTCCTCTTCGGCCACCTCTTCCTTTAGAATAATCTTATGCATGATTCTTATCTTTTTGTTCAAGGCACACAAATTCTTCAGAAGACTAAGGAGTTTTCTTCTTCCTAAAATCCTTCTCTCTTTCCGCAAATTTCTTCTCAAGGGATTCAAAGATAATCTCCTTAAGGTTTCCACTCGCTTTCAATGACAATATATGTTAATATGTGGGATATAGTTCCTTGACATTAGTTATGAGAGGAATATATATTTCAACACCATTTGCTTTTATGTCATGCATAATCAATCTTACTTTAGATGCTAAGGCAAGAGGGTCATCATTTTTCAATTCAAGATTGAACAAGTTAATCATCAATTGGAGAACTTCAAGTTCAAAGAGTGAGTCATACAATTCCTTCAACTTCTCCTAGGCTTCAAAGGGAATATGTCTTGCTATTCTTGTTTTCCCAAATGGAAAGCTCCTTATCTAAAGTAGACTTTTCAGGTGCATTGTCTCCTTCACCTTCATAAATTAATTTCCATGACTCATTAAAAATCACGACGTGTTTTATCTTTCGGGACCACTCATGGTTTTTCTCCTTGCTAGTGAGAACTACTTGCACTATGGATATAATTGAATGCATCATATGATCTAATCTGGCCTTAAATTAATTTGAATAATTGCAAAAAAGTTTGATGTGTTTACTTATGGTATGTTCATCACATATGATATATGGTCTTTATATGTCATCCCATTCTATATATTATATAAAAATCAACACATATATAAATATATAATATATCAATGTATAATCCACGTCCTTCAAAAAATTTCAACACACCTTTTTTTTTTATGTGTCACCACATCGTGCAATATATAATGCCAACACATATAATACATACCATACAACCATGTCACATCTACAACCATATGTCAACAATTTTCAACGCATATATATACCAGTCTTTGATTCACAGATAGGGATAAATGAACCATTCAACGCAATTCAAGGTATTTAGGAAATCTTAACACACCAAATAAAATGGTATTCCATGCACAACAACATAGTTCATGACCATTAAAAAAGTAACTCACTGTAGCATTTAAAGAACTATCCATATGCATGACTTCTAAACCTCTCAATTCATTACACAAAACATAAACAATGCATAGGATTTGCAAGCATTACACGCCATTGAGACCAGAGTCACAACATGTAGAGATTCGACGAGCATACATGCATTCCAACGCATACAAACCAACTTTCACGGCAATGTTTTAACCAACACAGACAAGGGACTGCGTTATTCCAATGCTTGAACAGGATCAATGCAAAGATACATGATGCAGCAGAGAATAATGGCATGAAAATAGGAGTTACAAGAGTAGGAGGGAGCTAAAATAGGGTTGGCTATGATACCATGTCACGCCAGGAGTAACTCCACAAATGTGGTTGTGCATGCATTTTCATTAAGAGATCATTGATAAATACATTGAAGGGAGACTCTTGGAATACAAATTCTAGTGTCTCTTGACATTCTTTATTTTTGTATTTACTTTATTTACATAATTTCCCTAATCCAAAAGATTAGGTGCCAACACTTATAATAAACCAGCCTATATACATCTTAACTCCAGATCTATCAAGCACCGAGAGGGATCAAATCTCTATAGGTGAAAACCTCTTTTTTTAGTTCAAAACTTGAGAAAAGGTTTGCACCTCGGAATATTTGATCCCTCTCGGGGCTTGATAGATCTAGAGTTAAAATGGATCTAGGCTACTTTTTTACATATTTATAAATAGATTCTTGAAATCACTTTGTTTCACAATTGAAATTAAGTCATTTTAATTTGGTGGTCTTTCGCCCAAGGCAGAAATTAAATCATTCTAATTTGGTGGTCTTTCACCTGAAATTAAATCACTCTAATTTGGTGGTAAGAGTGATTCATTACACATGATCGCGTTGATGGAGTCGAAGTAGATGAAAAGACAAAAAAAAAAGGTAGAAAATAAAATAAAATGCAGGAGCAAATGAAATAAAACCTAAAAATCTAAGGCATTTCTTACTGTGAAATCCTTTCCCACAAATCTAAGGCATTTCTCACTATGAAATCCTTTCCCGCAAATATTATTTTCCACTCCTCACATCTCCCCCAAAAATCTAAGGCATTTCGCACTGTGAAATCCTTTCCCAAAAATATTATTTTCCACTCAGTACAACTCCCCAAATCCTTTCTCACAAATATTATTTCACTCTCCCCACTGCCGCAGAGATGCTCCCTCACATGCTTCCTCACAAATACAATTCGACACTTTATTTGTGTTAAATTTATATATTAGGGAGAGAAGTGATTTTTCATTAGGGCTAACATTAGATTAATTAGAATAAATTTTAAATATTAAATGTTAAACATTACTTTTACATTTATGTTTATGTGTTTACCTGTAATGTACAAACCTCCACTATCCAAATTTATTAAATTAACAATATTAATATTAATATTATAATTAATAATAATATTAGTATTACTCTTTTAATATTAATATTAGGGTATTTGGCCCTTAGGCTTCACCTAAATAAAACCCCATTTTTTAGTTTTAGTAAATATAAAAAGGTTTATGTAGTAAATATAAAAAGAGGTTTTATTTATTTACCATACCTCTGGTCTATTTATATTTTTATTTATTTACCATACCTCTAGAGTAAGTATAAAAAGAGGTTTTATTTATTGACACTGTTACTGATGAAATAGGTAACCTGGCCTCAAAACGGGAACTCTAGCCCAAAAAGTCTCAAAAAACATGAAAAAACACCCCAAAAACAAAAAGTATGTCTTCCAGAACGCACTTGGTTTTTTTTTAGGGTGAAATTTCAACATTTTATAAAATTATGCTAAAAACAAAGTTGTTTTTTGAAAAAAGAATTGAAAAAACACCCTCAAAACAAAACCAGTTGATGCTGGAATAACAAAAAAAATTGTGTCATAATTTTGACACTTGTAACAATGGAATTAAAGACAACATATTAGGACATTTTTTAAAATCGTAAATTTATAACATTTTTTATAGATAATGTTAAAGATAAACAAATACATGTTTGAAGGGCTTATCATTTCGATCAATTTTCATCCATGTTGTTAAAACATAAAATATCTTGAAGCTTTAAACAACACCCCAAAATTGTAATTATTTATTGTCAACCATAACATTAAAAGATAAAATTTCGTAGCGCATAAAAACTTTAATGACAAGTTGTAAATCTAAAATTTTCAATCTTAAGTTTTCAACATACTTGAACAATGAAATTATGGAGAAATTATAAGACTTAAACAATTTTAAAAAATGAACAAGTAAATGAAAAAATTATCATTAAAACGTGAAACAAGCAAGAGTAATTTTGAATTTTAAGCGATACATAAACTTATCTTTTTTCAAATCTTAGCATAAGACAAATTTAAATCTCTAAATTTCAACCAAAAACACTAAAAATCAAAACATCAAAACAAAGTGTTCCCTTCCAGTGATGCATATAATTATTAAAATTTTTAAAAGTATCTTATACCAAATGGTAACAATACATAATATCATGGTAATATCACTGCATAATCTAAAAATTCAACATTAGTTTTTATTTTCTATTTTACTTATAATTAAAATATCAACATTGGTACATTAAATATAACATAAATTATTTTTGTAATTCATTGTTGTTGCATTGTTGATATTTTAAAGAGATGAATTCTTCTATAATTAAAACATACAATCCAACAAACATAGAAATGTCTCATAACTTCATGAAAAATGAGATGCAAATCAAAATTTTTATTTCAAAGTTACAATACAAACATCAATTACATAAAAAGTGTCTTAGATAGTTATCATCAAAATGCAACCATAGGTTCTATGCACTACCATCATAACCTACATCTTCGAGATGAATGGCTCGATGCGTGATGAAGATGATCCATATTCTTCTTCTTTCATCAAATAGTGCTCCATTTGAGTCAACATGCATGCCCACCATTTTCGGAGTTCAAAAGTCTTCTAGATCTACGTCTACATTCTCGCAGTCCCATCTCAACGATAGTAATTGTCTCCGTAGCAATTTCTTCAAAATATTTATGGTCTCGCAACCAAAGAGTTCTCCCTTTTTCAAATTGAAGTTATACACAAGTATGTCAACATCCTCCAATTTTAAGACATCCGTACGGCAAACATCGATTTATATTTGTGCCCCCTTTCCCTTTTTCTCTTTCTACCAATTCTTTTTCCACTACCATCTCTGCGGCTTTCGTACACACCATTGAAAGGGTGGGTACTTGCTGGCATACCAATGTACATCAGCCTGTAATCTCTTCATTTTCTTCAATGATTCCTTTATAACCTTGGCAATCCCAGAATCGATAGCCAAGTGGATCTTCATCTGCGCTAACACTGCTATCATGCAACCCTCCTTAAGATCCCTTGCACGTAACCCCCGTAATGGTCTTCTCTTATGGCTTCTGCCGTTGTGCACTGTGATCTTCTAGAACCAATATAGATTTCTCTTTCCCTCTACCCGTGGGGAATTAATAGCTTGAGAGATGTTGTTGTTCAACATTGTGCTTGTTTCCCACGATGTTCATGTTCATTTGACATATTTTGTGGCAAAAAAAAGGAGTCTTCAAAAGCGTATCCTCATTTATTGATCTTGAAAATCATATCACTTTGATCTATCTACGAAAAAAGACTCCCACCAAACGGAATCAGCAACATCGAAGTACTCATATGTATCTCTAATACATCTTTTAACTTCCTCTAGACATTCGTAATAATTTACTGTCTCTCTCTACGCGTTACCGTGCATTATGGAGTTTAGCAATACGATCGTAATAACAATATCTTTTGATGAAAATATTGGACGCCTGGAATGAACTCTTCAAAAATGCTAAACGCGATGATGAGCCCACATTCTTCAACGACTCGAATACTTCTTGCCCCATATAAGTGTTATCCCATCAATTTTTTTTGAAACGAAATTGATGTTGGAAGCTAATGTTGTTAAGTTGTTCAATGCATTTCTCACTCACCATGCGAGTCCAAAAATAAACCTTCGCATGTCAATAGTTTACTTCCAACACATGAAAAATAGGTCTGTGGAATGTACGATTTCTTCAATACATTCAATTAATGATGATGGGCTCCCAACACCTTTCCTCCTCAATGTTACCTGAAAAACGACTAAACATTTGATCAATATGATCATGAGTGTGCCCAACAGAAGGAAACCAACCTTTATCTTTTAAAAAATCCCACAATTCAACGACCATGTTTAGATACCCAAAAAAAGAACTTGCAGTTTTTTGTTCTCACGACTTGTGTTGTCTAATTGCAAATACAAAAACTTCAAGAAGAATCCCAGACTCAATGAGTAACCACATCATGGATTATAGTTATGGCCTCGATTTGCATCATTGTGAATATTTGAGTTAGAAGAAAACTCTTGGCAACTTTATCTTTCCTATGATAAATACCATACAACCAACCAAGTGAAAACCGAATGAAATTTTCCTCACTCGTAATCTTTTTTGGCATGCGGACAAAAATGTGGAAGAAGTGTTTTCTTTGGTCCATACCATCAATTATCAATCCCATATATTTATTTGGATGATCATAACACTTCTTTCGATGTTTATACAACTTTTTGTCTTTCACTTGTTTCACGATTGTGATGGTCTCTGAAAGTTCTTCTAACAACAGTAATCTGTACATAAAATAAAAAGAAACTAATGAATAAATATATTTTCATAGTTGATAAGTATCAAATTTTAAAAAAGCAATGTTTTTGAACACATACCTCTTTCTCGCTTTCCTTGACATTTATCTCTTTTTGCTTTAAGAGAAGCACATGTGTCGCAAATCCCCTATTCTTGTCTTCTTAGGAATACGAACATTGTTGAATTCAGCTTTTCCATATCCTTGTAAAATAAGAATATGTAATAAAATTACCAATTCCTTCAACAACTTCTCGCATAATCTTTGTATAACATGAATATTTCTCGTCTCGAGAAATTATCAGAATATGTATTAGTGTCTTTATTTCGCATACACTCTCCATGATTTGAAAAAGAAGTCTTTCATCCATGTCTTAGTAGTATTTGCAAACGATCCCCACCTCCCGTTTCATAACGTGCTTATGAATAATATGTGGGATCCCTTTCCAATCTATCCCTGGATTCTCGACAAACGACAATTACAAATTGAATGCAACATTTTAGACGCCTTTACGCAAAGCAATATATTCCCAATATGATAATCATATACTGCTAGTGTAGATTGCATGCAACCCACTAAATAGGAATTTTGCATGCTATTATTCATTGACATATATGTTTTCTCCTCTCCAAAACAAATTCTTAAAATCCATATTTTCAAGCAATCCTTTCAACAACATTCACTTGAAATCAAATGAACGATAAAACTTCTTTTTTGTGAGATATTTTGTGCCTCAGCCCCTTGTATAACCGGAATGATTTAGATTGATATAGAAAAGGTCTACTCCTACTCCTAGTTGCAATATTTGCTTGCAACGGCTTCATCATTCTATCATCCTTTGTAAAGAGTAGTTTCATCACCATTAGGAAGAATATTATCCCCACTATCATCATCCTCAACATAGTTAAGAAATTCATCAACATCGTTGCTCGAAACATTTTCTTTGCCATCATCAATTGAAGAAAACATTTCACAAGAATCACTACGTACACTTTTGTAACCCCCACTCAAAAGAAATGCTTCACCATCTTGACCCATGCTTTCAAATTCTTCATCGAGAGGATTCAATTCATCACCATGAGTGTCTGCGAAATGGTCACTTGGAGAAAATAGAAATATTCGGATCTGTAGCCTCTAAAAAAATTATCATTTGCAAAGAAACTCTTCATCCTCCCCTTCTTCGGTGGTGCTCTCATAATCCTTGGGATTAGGCATAAGTGGAAGTTTTGAATTTGTATTCACTATAATTTCTCCATCCCTCGGCTTCCTCCCCCTTCCTCACTGGCAAGCTCTCATAATCCTTAGGGATTAGGGAATAAGTGAATGCCTCGAATCTATATTTATTGGAAATTATTACTGTCCCCCCTTCATCGGTGGATTTAAATTATAATTGTTATGATTAGGATGAAGTGAAAATTTTAGCTTTGGAAATTCATCCCCGTCTTCATCATTAGTCTATGACATAATCTTTACGGATTAGGATCGAAGTGGATATTTTCGTACGCTCGCAACATTATTCATTCTTCCTCGATGGTGCTGACATAATCCTTAGGATTAGGACAAAGTGCATATTTTGACTCTGCAAATTCGCTCATTCCCTCTTCATCTGTGGTGCTAACATAATCCTTAGGATTAAAGACGAAATGGAAATTTTGACTCTAGAATTTTTTCGCCTCCCTCTTCATCAATGGTGCTTGCATAATCCTTATGGATTAGACGTAGGTGGATATTTTGACGTTGAAAATTTTTCATTTTCCTCTTTCATCGCTCGGTGCTGCTATAATCCTTAGGTTGGATAAGCAGAAGTGGATGTTTTGACTCAAACATTATCATTCCCCCTTCACTCAGTTGGTGCTCGCATAATCCTTACGAATTGAGATGCGAATTTGATATTTTGACTCTAGAAATTTTACATCCCCCTTTTCATCGGTGGATTACGCGCATACTCTTCAGGGATTAGGACATAGAGTGGATAGTCTTTGACTCTGCTGTGATTCTTCATTTGTTGTTCATCGCATAATCCTTAGGATTAAGCTCAAGTGGATATTCTTCATCTCCCTCTTTATGCAATCGTGTCTCATAATCCTTGGGATTAGGACGAAGTGAAACTTTTGACTGCGGAAATTCTTCATCATGCCCCTCATCATCGTTGCTTTCTCATAATCCTTAGGGATTAAGAGTAAGTACGAAGTACTCTAAGTGGCACTCAATCTAGCGTAAATTTCATTTGCTGCACCTCATCAATTTTGTTCTCATCATCTTTAGGATAACTGACCACAGTCGATTTTTCAGCTCTCTAGTCATGAGTGAACTAACTCCCCATTATATTCAAACATACGAATAGAGTTGTTGCGTGATGAAGATGTTGATGTTGTAGAAAAGAAAAACTTCGCTATCGGAGAATAAAACCATGGCTTTCAACAAGAATAGGTTGAATGATACAGAATTCCTCTCCGAAGGTTACAATATATAGCTTAAAGATCGAAAATTTCCCTCCAAATTTTCCCTCTCCATCGCAAAAAAAGATTTCCCTCCAAATCCCCCCAAAAAAATTTCAAGAAAAAAATTTCCCTCCAAAATTTTCATTTCAAATATTTGGTACAAATATTAGATCAAAAAAATGTATTTAACATTTTTTTTAATAATATCGTAAAGTATGTTGATATTTATACCGATATTTATATTCAAAATATCCACAAAATATTTCTATCATGGATGCCTTACGCAAACTAAAATAATGTTTTTATTTCAATGTGATTTAAGATTGTACTAGATGTAAGTATTAACTATAATATTACTATAATACCTACATGCAAATATTAACTATTTTAACTATAATGACTACATGTAAATATTTTAAATTTTACAATTTTAAACTTACGTTATATTCATATCTAAAATATATTTCAAAATTTATTAATAAACTATTGGTCTTCAAATATTCACCATACTTTCTATTCAAAATATCCACAAAATATTTCCTTTCATGTATGTCTTCGAAACTAAAATAATTTTTCTTATTTGAATGGTTTTAAGATTGACTACATGTAAATATTCTACAAAAATAACAACATGTAAATATTAACTATTTAAAACTATAATATTAACTATAATTAACTACATGTAAATATTTTAGATTTTAAAATTTAATCCCATGATTTTAAACATTGATTACATGTAAATATTAACTATGATAAATAAATGTAAATATTAACTATTTTATCTATAATATTAACTATAATTAACTACATGTAAGTATTTCTATATTTTAATTTTATAATCTGAGATTATATTTGAATTATTCAACATTCAAGATACCTGTAAATATTAAATAAAATATTAACTATGATAACTACATGCAATATAATAAGTATTTTAACTATAGTATGAACTATAATATATAAACTAAATGTAAATATTTTTTTAAATTTAGAAAATTGTAATCCCACATTCATTAAACAGTAGAACCAATCAAACAATATTCGCTATTTAAAAGGAATGATTGTTTCTATTCATCACATCACATCAAGTTTTCCTCGTATTTGTTAGAGCAAATTTCCGAGGTGTTGCGTTGGCATTGAAGTAACTTCGTGGAGAAGCATTGCATTATGGCATTGGAGGTGTTGTGTCGCTATTGGTAATTTTGTGGAGGTGTTGCATTGGCATTGGTAACTGTTGAAGGCATTGCATTGGCATTGAAGGGCATTGTGTTGCTATTCGTAATTTTATGGAAGCGACGTAGATGGCATTGGTGACAACAACTTTTTGCATTTCAAAGTTAGTTTTCCTTCTATTACTGTCAATTTAAAGATGATTTTTGGGGAAAATCTATTTTTCTATAGTTTTTTTCATGTCCAAACTACTTTTAAAGGTTTTTTAGGTTCAAAAACCTTAATTCTTTTATATTTTTCTAGTGAAGAAGAAAATGCAAAAAGAACTAAATTTTTTAGGGTAAGACAAAAAATTAGATTTTTTATGAGACTTATAGGTTCATCTAGACAGAAAAATCCATAAAACAACCATGAATATAAAAAAAAGTAATATTATAACATTTTTTATTTGTTTTTTTTTTATCATAAATATATCAGTGATTTCATTATTTTATTTTTTATTTTTTATTTTTTATTTTTTTTTATTTGAGAATTTTTTTATTTTATATTTTATTTTATTTTATTTTTTTAATTTTAAATCTTAGTTTTATTCTTTTTAATTTTAAATCTTTAATTTTTTTTTCTTTATTATTTTGTTATATATATATATATATATATATATATATATATATATATATATATATATATCATATAAAATATATATATATATATATATATATATATATATATATATATATATATATATATTGTATTGTTATATTAAAACAAACGTTTTTATTATTTATTGTATTGTATTTTTTTTTCTTTTAATTATATAATGTTTAGAAACAAGACATAATTGTTATTTAATAAATTGTTATTTTTTTTTTAATATATTTGTTATATTTTGATATTTTTAACATTTTTTATTATTATTAAATAATGTTTTAATAATTATATTATATATATAAAAAATTTAAAAACGAAAAAATAAAATTAAAATAAAATTTAAAAAAAAATTATTATAAATCGAGTTGATCGTGCCCACGGGCGCCGAGGGTACGGTCGGGCGGCACCATCGTGGGGGCAGCCCGCGGTGGCCTACGGCCCGGCCGCATGGGGGCCCAATTCCCGAGAATCGCCCTCGCCCGGCAGGGCGGGCGGGGAGGCTCAGCTCGGGGCCGCCCCGCGTGGCTGCCGCCCTGGAGACCCGGCGGCCGGGGCGGGGCGCACGATTCTCCCAGACCGCCCTCGCGCCAACTGGGGGCCGTGGGAGAGCCGGCGTCGCCGCAGTGGCGTCGCCTCGGCCGGCCTCCCGGCGCCCCGAGCACGGTCGCGTGACAGATGACTGATGATTGATAATAAAATATTTTTTATTTTTATTTTTAAATTTTTTTTAATAATTTGCTTTAATAAAACAATTAAAAATTAATAAAAACATTGCTATACATAAAAATAATAAAAAAATTGTTATATAATATAATAAAAACATTGTTATATAATAATTGTTAAAAATCTTATAATATAACAAATATATATATAAATAAAAAATAAAAAAAAATTATTAAACAACAATTATGTTTTGTTTTTAAACATTATATAATTAAAAAAAAAAACAATACAATATAATAAATTAAAAAAAACCATTTGTTTTAATATAACAATATAATAAATTAATTAAAAAAATATATAAAAATACTATATATATATATATATATATATATATATATATATATATATATATATTATAACATTTGTTTTTAACATTTAAATATTTAAATTTCTTTTTTTTTAATTTAAGTATTAAAACAACATTATAAAAAATTTAATTTTTTTTTATTTTGTTTAATTGCTTTTATTTTATTTTGTTTATTTTTATTTAATTACTATGTAATGTGAAATAGAAATTTGTAATTTTTTATATAAATTCATAAACTTTTATATTAATTTTCTATAATTTTAAGTTTATAATTTTTTATCTAATTGTTATGTAAAGTAGAATAAAATTTTCTTTTATTTTATTTTGTTTACTTTTATTCAATTGCTATGTAATGTAAAATTAAATTTTAAAATTTTAAAATATATTAAAAGATTATAAGTTTTTTTAATAAAATCATTGCCTTAAAAAAAATAAAATGTTAATTTTAACATTAACATTTGTTATAAATAGTTAGTAATTTTTTTGTTTTGTTTTTTTTAATTATTAAACAAAAACTCAAGTTTGAAAATAATAGACTAATTTTTTTATACAATTTAAACACATTTTTTTAAATTTTTTTATAAAATGTATTCAAAACATATTATATAGATATATATATACATATGATTTATAATATTTTGTTTTTATATGAAAATTTTTATAGTTAATTTTATCAGTTTTTAATTTCAAGCTATTTAGTTTTAGAAATAATTTTTTTTATTAAATTTATTTTTATCCGCAATATTTTTCCATTAACTCATATATATATATATATATATATATATATATATATATATATATATATATATATATTATCGTAGAAAATGATATCAAAAAATATTTAGAATGTTTCGCACCTAGAGCGTGCTCCCAAATCTACGAACATCGTAGCTCGACGCACTATGGATACAAGCAACTCCCAACGATCTAAAGTTGCAATATGGACGCACTATGGACACTTGCGCAATAAGAAAATTGTTGCACACACTAATAAATTCAAGCAAGTGGGGCACCAAGTTCATTAAAAGCTTATTTCTCGATTAGAAGAATGCCGAGGAAATAGTATAAAACTCGATTTCTCATGGTAGTGTCTGAAGAGCAATGAAATGTGAGGCTAATATCACACGCTCTATCTCGATTTGTCGTATGATTGACTTAAATAAGCCATATGATGTGATGGGCGATATGAGACACATATGTATGGTCTCAAATACAAACACTATTTATGTTCTTGCATGGAAGGCTCGAGGAAACGTGAGAAGGTTAGATATCGTCTATCAATCGTCAAGTATGACACAGATGAAAATATCTTCAAAATTTTCTCAAGAAATATCAAAGCAACATTGCAAATAACATTGTAAGTATGCTTATTTTTATTTTCCTCTATGCATTATTGTAAGGGATGATTCTAATTTTTTATAAATTATTGATCATTGACATGTTTTATTTTGTTCTCATAAGATTTTTGTTCTGCAGGGTCTTTGCAAACATGTTTGAAGGTATTTATATGTTGGTGCCAAATGTTATGGATGTGATCAAAACTTTCCACAAAGACAAAAGCAGAGAAAGAAGATTGGAAGTAAAAAGCAATAGCTCGTGACACCGGCAACGAAAGACAAAAGAGGGGATCAACCAAGAGTACACTAACGGTGGAGATCAATCTTTAGTAAACTTAAAACATGTTTCTTTTGAAGGTGCTCGAACATGAAACATAAAATTGTATGATAGAATTAGTGAGAGGGAGAGATTAGAACTATTGTGCAAAAGGAGAAAACGAAAGATCGTATTGACACAAAAAGAAAAATTGCCAAAGATGTCTCTCTTTACCCTCATGAAGGAGAGCTTGTTTATAAAAAATCCGATATGTTAACCAATAAGACTAGGAAATCAAATATCAAGTGAATTTGTAAAGGTCGTGAGCGACAGCAGTAGAAGAACAAATTGAAAGCTCTCACGAAAAGCAGAGATATCATAACAGCAAAAAGTAGTTAGAGGATGGCATTATTAAAACAAAACAAAATGCTATTCGACAAGAAGTTGAGGAAGCATAAAATTAATTCTTGGTGGCCATGACATTTGAGCTATAATGTTAACCAATTTTATGGCCCAAATGAAGGTCAATCTTAATATCAGAATTAGAAAGGCCCATCACCTACATGTACATAATCCGAAAACATTGTTCGAGTTCAATCCATATGCACATGTGGTGGATTATGTAGTTCTTGTCGATCCATGTCGGTTCCCAACGAACAAGCATTTGACAAGACAAAATGTTTTGATTATAAATATATGTAATTGGAGGGAACCATTCGATAGAGGCTAAGAGACAATTGATTGTGAGAATATCCCAATAACTATCTTTTTTCAAACATGAAATACATCATTTACGGCGGCTTAACAAAAAATGGAATCAAAGTTATTGGCATGGGATCATAATGCGGATAATGAGTACATAATGAAAATGACTTTCATCCAAAGGGTCAGATTTATTCATAATGAATTCATATAAAAATGTGGTGGGGATAAGACACAAGTTAGTGTAGCATTTCGAAAGGAATATTTAATGGAAACAAGGAGTTATCAAATTGATGAAAAAAAGAAAAAAAGATGTAAAATTGAATACAAATCTCTTTAGAGGCACGTGATAACATTTTTTCCGCTTGGAATTTAGAACTCGGGGATGTATGGGATTTGATCGATGAGATTTTTGATCTAGGTGGGGAGAATATTTCCATGAAAAATTAGAAGGTTAGAAAGAGTAAACCCATAATATGTACTAACGATGAGAAGGGGGTCCCGAAATGAAGCAGGCCTGCGGAGGATATGACTATCACACCTTGGAGAACAATGTAAGGTGTGAAGGATGATAAATTAGTCAAATACGAAAGATAGCCTTTGTGTGAAGTCGTGGGTGAATTATCAATGGAAGAAATGTGTGTAGAGAATTTCAAAAAGTAAGTTTCTTGAATTATTTCTTATCTTTCTTTCATTATAATTTTCTTTTTAAATAAAACATAATGATGTTGGTAGAATTTGTTATACATGTCAATATATTAACGCAACTTTTAACTTGATTTATTCAGTCAATTTTTTTATGAAAATACAAGAACACATGGTTAAAATGTTGAATGAAGATAGTTGGGATGATCTTGTATGCAACTACCCGTGAAGCAAGTTCTACATCAACACTAAAAAGAGTTTTTATATTGCATTCAATAAGGTACGTTGATTTATAAATTCATTTTATTCATATTTAAATTATTTTTATTTTATTGCTCATACATATATATATATATATATATATATATATATATAAAGATGTCGTAAGAAGGATGGAGAAATGGAGTACGCGTATACTTTCAAAAGCTTTATTGAAAAAAATTAATATGGAGAACATGAGAAGGAAGCATCTTATGAATGTTGAACTTGTTCCTACTCTTAATCATTACATTTGGAAATGTCGGTTCAGACGGTGTCCAATATCAAATAATACAAGGTATTGATCAGAAGACATTGCATCACTAATACCTAAAAGGGAGTATGGCCCTGAGTTATTCCAGATATTCCTCATGGTTTCAATTTCCCAAACATTGAATATGATAGAGATCCATATACTTATCAAGCTTTTAGTAAAGTGGTTACCGGTTTTCAAGAAGCGATAACATCACCACTTTTGGCGATTTGTGACATTTCATTACGTACACACGAGCTTTTCAATGTTATTAACAAGCTTCAAGGGAATGCAAAAGCAAACTCAAAGAGGATGCAACTTACATGGTAAGACTTTTGAAAAATTGTATGTTTGATTCCTCCTAAAATTTTTTTTATTCATGTAAAATTTAATTGAACTTTTACTATGTTATGTTACGTGCAAAAAGTCAAATATTGTTTCTTCCGAAGATCGCCTTATTATAAATGATTGTGGAGTTCATCCATGTTGAATGTTGGACAAAAAACGATAGCTATAAGCATATTATTATGAATCAAGTAGATGGGAAGAGTCATAGTCAAGTATTGGTTTATGATGCAGACTTTGTAAGAAAAACTAACATATAAGGATAAAGATGCGAAAAAGAGATATAGTTAACATTTATCAAAAACCACAAGCATTGATTAACTATCTTATAGATCTATGTTCAAATAGAAGAGAATCGGGTTTGGATTTATTCTCGGGGTTCAAGTAAGTTTTATTATACAAATTTAAATTTAAATATTGTCTTTTTACTTTTTATGTCTCCATACTAATTTTATTACTTATTTTTTTTGTGTTTGATGATTAGGTACAACACTAGCATGTTGCCTACTAAAGAAAGGGAAAAAATTGCATTGCCATTGAGAAAGACCCGAGCTCAATGCAAATTTATTCAACAAAGAATTAACGTTATTAAATTCCTTCCCGGATGCGAAGCAAGAAGTTGGTTTGAGGAAAAGGGATTTTAATGAATCACGTGTGGAAAAAAAAGCAAAGGAACCTCAACCACCATTATATGGAATGATTGGAAATGGACACTTTGGAAGATTTTTCTCGACATGAAAGATCCATTAGAAGACGACAATGATCAAAATGAAGAAGAAAATGTCAAAGCGAAGAAGCCATCAATGTTGTTCTAAATGATGTTGAAGATCTGTATTAGTTGATATTGTTGATGATGTTTAAAGTTATGCTTGCAAACAAAAGCTTATTTTTAATTGGAAGAACACCGAGGAAATAGTTAAAACCGATTTCTCATGGTATCTTGAAGACACTGAAATGGAGGTTGATATACACATCTATCTGATTTATGGTATGATTGACTTAAATGAGCCATATGATGTGATAGGCAACGTACGAGACATATGTATGGTCCCAAATACAAACACTATTTATGTTCTTGCAAGGAAGGCTCAGAAATGTGAGAAGGTTAGATATCGTCTATCAATCGTCAAGTATCACACAGATGAAATATCTTCAAAATTTTCTGAAGAAATATCAATCAACATTGCAAATAACATTGTAAGTATGCTTATTTTTATTTCCTTTATGCATTATTGTAAGGATGATTCAATTTTTTATAAATTATTGATCATTGACATGTTTTATTTTGTTTCATAGGATTTTGTTCCGGGTCTTTCAAACATGTTTGAAGGTATTTATATGTTGGTGCCAAATGTTATGGATGTGATCAAAACTTTCCACAAAAACAAAGTATAGGAAAGGAGATTGAAGCAAAGAGCAATAGCTCATGACACTGCAACAGTACAAAGAGGGGATCAACCAAGAGTCACTAAGGTGTCTCAATCTAGTAAACTTAAACATGTTTCTTTTGAAGGTGTTGAACATGAAACAGAAAATTATGATATAATTAGTGAGGAGGAGATGAGAACTATTGTGCAAAAGGAGAAAACAGATTAGACACCAAAAAGAAAAATTGCCAAAGATGTCTCTCTTTTACCTCATGAAGGAGAGCCTGTTTATAAAAAAACTGATATGTTATCCAATAAGACTAGGAAATCAAATAGTGGTGAACCTGTAAAGGTCGTGAGCAGTAGTGAAGAACAAATTGAAAGCTCTCACGGAAGTAGAGAAATCGTAACACCAGGTGCTGAGTTAGAGGATGGCATTATTAAAACAAAACAAAATTCTATTCGACAAGAGTTGAGGAAGAATAAATTAATTCTTGGTGGCCAACATTTGAGCTTAATGTTAACCAATTTTATGGACTAGATGAAGGACAATCTCAATATCAAATTAGAAAGGCCCATCACCTACATGTACATAATCTGAAAACATTGTTCAGGTTCAATCCATATGCGCATGTGGTGGATTATGTGGTTCTTGTCGATCCATGTCAGGTTCCCAACAAATAAGAATTTGACAATACAAAATGTTTTGATTATAAATATTATGTAACTGGAAGGAACCATTCGATAGAGGCTAAGAGAAAATTTATTGCAGAATATCCCAATAACTATCTTTTTCAAATAGTGAAATGCATCATTTACGCTGGCTTAACAGAAATGGAATCAAAGTTATTGGCATGGGATCATAATGCAGATAATGAGTATAGAATGAAAATGAATTTCATCCGAAGAGTCAGATTTATTCATAATGAATTCATAGAAAAATGTGGTGGGGATAAGACACAAGTTAGTGTAGCATTTCGAAAGGAATGTTTAATGGAAACAGGTTATCAAATTGATGAAAAAAAAGAAAAATATGGAAAATTGAATACAAATCTCTTCAGAGGCACAGATAACATTTTTCAGTTGGCATTTAGAACTGGGGAGGTATGGGATTTGATTGATGATATTTTTGATCGGTGGGAGAATATTTCCATAAAAAATCAGAAGGTTTGAAAGAGTAAACCCATAATATGTACCAACAGTAAGGGGGGTCCTCAAATGAAGCAGCTTCCAGAGGATATGACTATCACACATTGGAGAACAATGCAAGGTGTGAAGGATGATAAATTAGTCAAATAAGTATTAGTCCGTGTAAAGTCGGGTGAATTTTCAATGGAAGAAATGTGTGCAGAATTTCAAAAGTAAGTTTCTTGAATTATTTCTTATTTTTCTTTCATTATAATTTTCTTTTAAATAAAACATAATGATGTTGTTAGAATTTGTTATACATGTCAATATATTAACGCTTTTAAATTGATTTATTCAGTCAGAATTTTTTTATGAAAATACAAGAACACATGGTTAAAATGTTGACTGAAGACAGTTGGGATGATGTTGTACGCAACTACCTAGAAGCAGGTTCTACATCAACACTAAAAGAGTTTTATATTGCATTTAATAAGGTATGTTGATTTATAAATTCATTTTATTCATATTTAAACTATTTTTATTTTATTACTTATATATATATATATATATGTCATTAAAGATGTCAAAGAGGGATGGAAATGGAGTACCAGATACTTTCAAAAGCTTTATTGAAAAAATTAAGATGGAGAACATGAGAAGGAAGTGTCTTATGAATGTTGAACTTGATCCTACTCTTAATCATTACATTTGGAATGGGCTCGACAGTGTTCAATATCAAATAATACAAGGTGACTGTGAAGACATTGCATCACTAATACCTAAAAGGGAATATGGCCTAGTTATTACAGATATTCCTCATGGTTTCAATTTCCCAGACATTGAATATGATAGAGAACCATATACTTATCAAGCTTTTAGTAAAGTGGTTACGAGTTTTCAAGAAGTGACAACATCACCACTTTGGCGATTTATGACATTTCATTCAGACACACAGTTTCCAATGTTATTAAAAAGCTTCAAGGGTAAATCAAACTCAAGGATGCAACTTACATGGTAAGACTTTGAAATTGTATGTTTGATTCCTCCTGAATATTTTTATTCATGTAAAATTTAATTGAACTTTTACTATAGTATGTTACAAGCAAAAGTCAAATACTGTTGCTTCTGAAGATCTGCCTATTATAAATGATTGTGAGTTCATCCATGTTGAATGTTGGACAAAAGACGATAGCTATAAGCATATTATTATGAATCGAGTAGATGGGAAGAGTCATAGTCAAGTATTGGTTTATGATGTAGTTGTAAGAAAACTAACATATGAGGATAAAGATGCAAAAGGAGATAGAGTTAACATTTATCAAAAACCACAAGCATTGATTAACTATCTTATAGATCTATGTTCAAATGAAGGAGAATGGGTTTTGGATTTATTCTCAAGTTCAGGTAAGTTTTATTGTACAAATTTAAATTTAAATATTGTCTTCTTTACTTTTTATGTCTCCATACTAATTTTCTTACTTATTTCTTTTGTGCTTGATGATTAGGTACAACACTAGCATGTTGCCTACTAAAAGGAAGAGATTGCATTGCCATTGAGAAAGACCCAGTTCAATGCAAATTTATTCAACAAAGAATTAATGCTCTTAAATTCCTTCTAGATCCGAAGCAAGAAGTTGGTTTGAGGAAAGGAGATTTTAATGAATCACGTGTGGCAAGAAAAACAAAGGAACCTCAACCACCATTATATGGAATGATTGGAAAGGGACACTTTGGAAGATTTGATGACATGAAAGATCCATTAGAAGACGACAATGATCAAAATGAAGAAGAAAATGCCGTGGAAGAAGCCATCAATGTTGTTCTAGATGATGTTCAAGATGTATTAGTTGATATTGTTGATGATGTTTAAGTTATGCTTGCAAACAAAGCTTATTTTTTAGAACTATTAATCAGATTTACTTGTAATGTTTAGACTTTGATATTTTATGAGAAAAACCTTTTTTTTTTTGCAAAAAACATGTTGTTTTCTTAATTTTTTTTGTTAAGATTCTCCCAAAAAATTATTTTATTTAACATGTTTTTTCCAACAAAAACTCTGTAAAAGTGTATTTTTTGCATTGTATTTATATTGAGAAATTGTATTTTTTTGTCATATGGTTCAAAATATTGGTTTTTTAGCAATAGTTTTTTGATGTGCATTGAAAAATTATTTAACAATACATAAACATGTAGAAAATATAGATTTTAGAATATTGACCCTTTTTCCATCTTTTATGTATGTGAAAAAGTGAAGATATCATTACAAGTTTTTATTTAAAAAAAATATATATTTTTTTTTTTATTTTTAAAACACAAGTACATAAATGCACTTAAAAATAAACATCTCACAGAAGAAGAAGACATTAGAAAATCTATAGTGTCAAAATCAATCATATAAAAAAATGTTGGTGATGATACACCACCACTATTCAAAATCGACATAAAAAAATCAATTAAAAAAAAAAAAAAGAAACAAAATTAATTAAAAAAAAAAACAAAATGAAAAAAACTTAAAGTGCCAAAAACATGCTCAATTTTTTTTTCTTGATTCTGCATCTCCACTTTTTCAAAATCAGGTGTTTTTCTTGATACTTCAAAAAGTAGGTAACAATGAGGTTACCTATTTCATCGATAACATTGTTTAAAATAAGACATTGTCCCATTGACTTAAATGGTTATTCCACAGAAGTATATTTAAAAATCCTTCCTTTAGGATCCTATGATATATTAATAGGCATGAACTGGTTGGAAAAATGAGCTATTATAACCTGTCTGGAGAAAAAAATGAGTTGTATGAGTCAAGATGGGAAAAACCGATTAATTAGAGGTGAAACAAAACCAATATATGTCTAACAAATTTCAGTTTTACAACTAAAAAGGAATGCAAGAAAAGGATGTCATATATACATGGTGTAAATGGAAACAACTAAATAACAAACCGAAAAGGAAAATTTAGAGACTCTGGTAATTATTAGTGAATTCCAAGATGTGTTTCCAGAGGAAATTCTAGGATTACCTCCCTATGGAGAGATCAATTTTTCGATAGATTTAGTACCAAGTGCTACCCTAGTATCTAGAGCTCCTTACTAAATGAGTATATCAGATTTAATGGAACTAAAAATGTAGTTAAAGTAACTGTTAAACAAAGGTTATATCAGACTCAATATCTCACCATGGGGGCCCCCTATACTGTTTGTCAAGAAAAAGGATGAAACATTTAGAATGTGTATCGATTATTGTCAATTAAATAATTTAACTATCGAAAATAAATACCCATTGCTCTGAATTGATGACAATTATGATCAAGTGAGGGGAACAACTATATTTTGAAAAATTGATTTAAGGATTGGCTACCACCAGTTGCAAATAATAGATGAAGATATTCATAAAACAAATTTTAGAACCAGATACGGTCAGTCTCAGTTCATAGTATTACCCTTTGGTCTCACAGATGCACAAATAACCTTTATTTGTTTAATGAACATTGTACTTTAGAAATACTTTGATAGGTTTGTGTTGGTATTCATATATGATATTTTAGTGTATTCCAAAAGTGAAGAAGAGCACAAATAAAATTTATATTGGTGTTACAAACATTAAGAGAACACTAGCTATATTATAAACTCAACACATTTGAGTTTTACAAAAACAGAATACAGTATTTGGGTCACATCATTTCCAAGGAGGGACTATCGGTTGATATTGAAAAGTTTAGGGCTATTATGAATTGACCCATAGCTAAGGATATGTCAACGGTATGCTCTTTTATGGGAATCATAGGATATTATCGCATATTTATAGAGGGATTTTCAAAATTGGATTATCCCATTAATTCCTTACAAAAAAGGGAACAAATTTTGAGTGGACAACAAAATGGCAAGAAAGCTTTGATAAAATAAAACAATTACTGATAGAAGCTCCTATATTGAAAATTTCAGACCCAAACAAGGAATTCACTATTTGTAATGATGTCTGTTTGGAAGGCCCTAAGGGAGTGTTGATGCAGGAAAATGTAGTAGTAGCTTATGAGTCTAGAAAATTGAAACCACATGAAAAAAATTATGTTGTGTATGACCTAGAGCTAGAAGCAATGATACATTCTCTAAAAATGTGGAGACGTTATTGTTTAGGAAAAAAAATTAACTTGCCAGAGATCACATCAGCTTGAAATATTTTTTCAGTTAACCTGATTGAAATACTAGACAAGAAAGGTGGCTACATTTCCTCAGTGAGTTGCAAATTTATATTAAACACATAAAAGGAAAAGAAAACAAAGTAGCATATGCTTTAAGTAGACATGCTCATGCTTTGATGGGAGTATTTTATAGCAATATTGATACATATTTTGTTGAATAGATTAAAAATTCAATACAACATGATCATAAATATCTGGAAATTCAAGAGAAATTACAACAAATGGAAGTTTGAGGGTATGCTTAAAATTTTGAAAAATTTCTAACCTATGAAAATAGATTGTATATTCCACATGTGAGTGGGTTAAAACAAATGATACTATATGAATATCATAAAAAACCATATGAAGGCCATCCTGGATACCAACAGATGATAAAAAAATTAAGAAAAAAAATAATTTGGCCAGACATGAAGAAGGAGGTGACAGAATACTTAGAAAAATATATAAAATTTCAACGCATAAAATTTTAACACCAAAACCTTGTTGGATTGCTAAATCCACTACTCATTCCTAAATTGAAGTGGGAAGGGATTTCATTGGATTTTATTACAGGATTACCAAGGACAAAATGACAACATGACTCCATCATGGTGGTGGTGGGAACGTTGAGTAAAGAAACACATTTTATACTAGTGTAGTCCACTTATGGAACAACACAGATCACCAATATTTTTATGAAGGAAAATTTTCGCCTGCATGGAGTACTAGGAGTACCAATGATGGTAGTGTCAAACAAAGATGCTAAATATACATCCATGTTTTGGAAATCTTTGTTTGGGGGAATGTGAACTCAATTAAATTTCATCACTCCATATCATCCTCAAAATTATGGACAAAAATAAAGGACCGATCATATCTTGGAATATATGCTACAAATATATGTCATGGATAGGCCTACTAAATGGGAGTATTTTTTTCATTTAGCAGAATTTACATATAAAAATAACTACCAAAATTCAATAAAAATGAGTCCTTTTGAAGCTTTGTATGGTAGAAAATGGAATACACAGCTCAGTTGGAGTCAGCCAAATGATACATTGGTATTAGGACTAGATGCTCTTTAGAAAATTGAATGGGTAGTACGAAAGATTAGAAAAAACATCAAAACGAAACAATACTGACAGAAACATAATGCAGATACAAAAATAATTCTTAAATAATTTAAGATTGGGGAACATTTTTATTTAAGAGTGAAACCAAGGAAAATTACATTAAGTATTGGGACCTGTGCAAAATTTGCAACATGATTTTGTGTACCTTTTGAAATTTTGGACAGAGTTGGTCTAATAACATATTAGCTAGATTTTCCCAGCCATATTAAATTCCATGAATTTTTTCATGTGTCTTTAGTAAAAAATCATATCCATGATAGTTCTCATGTGATTTATTGGAGCTTGATACATGTGGAACCCGAAGGACATTTCCTACTAGATTCACTTCACATCTTAGATCAAAAAGAGATCTTGCTCTGGAATCGAGTCGTTTCTCAAGTTAAAGCGCAGTGGAGGAACTTTACACTTCAGGAGGCTATTTGGGAGCTAGATCATATAATTAAAGAATCTTACCCAACATTTTTCGAGAATGAAGCAAATGAACTATAAACACCAATGATGATTTATTTTAAAAAGAGGGGGGAAATGTAATACCCCTCTACTTCTATGTAAATATTATTTATTTTTAGACTAAACTATTTCTTGATGCGAAGGCTAGAAATTCATTATGAAATTGAATTAAAGTGAAAAATAAAGTATGATGGTGTAATAAATGAATTTATTTTTATATAGAAAAATTGGACACTACTTGGAAAAAAAACAACACTAGAGTAAAAGGATTCCTGCCAACATCTAGAAACCAGTGTTGGTGGATGAGATCAAACTAATATTCCCTTAAATAATTCCTAAAAACACCTAGGAGTTGATTAGTAATCTTTAATAAGATGGGATAAAATATATATTAAATCACTCAGTTGGAGAAAAACACTTAGTTACGAGTGCAATAAAGCATTGTGGGAGAGAAATGCAGGATTTAAGGAAAAAACTAAGAAAACTTAGGCTAGTGGGTTGGAAGACCCTGGAAAGAGGGGCAACACTAAGGAAAAATATGCTAGGGAAATAAGACATAAACTATCTTATCTAGAATAATAAGAGGTTGTTGATTACTAGGCAAGCACATCTCAACTTGGGGGGAGCTGGAGGTCGGTTCATGGTTGGGTGGATGGTGTTTTTTCCCAAGTGGTTTCCTAACTCCATTCATTTTCTTGTGAGGTTACCAGGGGATGTTATAGGGCTAGGGTTTTTTTTATTCAATTTCGTAAAAAAAAAAATACATACTAAGCTCGTCTTAGCGAGCTCTATGTGTGAACTGAAAATGGATGGATAAATTCTTATGCCTTTGAAGAACCTCCCACTCAGTTAAACAAATGAAGATCTATTTTATTCTTGGCTATGCAGAATCGAACACTTGAAACAGCAAATAAGCATCAACATATGACATCAAATTTAATAAAGGAGTTCTCCTGAATATCGTGGTCTACGTCTCCTTAAGCTCTTGGCAACTCACTTGGCTCTTTGGGATTATGATAAATAATTTCTTTTACATCTAAACTACTCAAATCCAATGGTTGTTTGTAATGTACCATTGGGTTTAGAATACCATCATATCCCTGGAATGGCTGCTATCTCACTAAAAATAGAACTAGACTTCCTTTGACTTGACCTAATCTATCGGTGCCCTTAAGCTTCCCTGAGCTTATATTTGGCACAAAATCCATAGAAGTCATTTTCTGTCCTTGAAAACTCATCTAATATCTCCAGTATATATCATACCTCCAAAATAGACTGATCATTTGCTCAAAATGAGCTTTGGCTCCCCAATCTAAGGCTCCATCCACTATTGACCCTGGGCTGCCTGAAACTTCCTTGTGGCTTCTCGACCTTGAGAAGTTTCCAAATGACTCTGAAAATCCTTCCATTGGATTCATAATGTCAAAAATAGTCAGATTAGACTATTCACTTGCTGAAATTGACCTCTGGATGCTCCGGTTACACCTCTAACACTTGGTGGCACCCCATGGCTCTCGATTCACTGAAAACTTCTCTGAAGCTTTTCAACGTTCGAAAGTCTTAAAAAGCATCTACAAATCCCTCCATTTGATTCAAAAGGATCAAAATAGTCATAATAGACTACTGGTTTGCAGACAATGGATACCAACTGCTCTGGATAGCCCTCATTCTCCTGTTGGTACCCGGTGGCCCTGGTGGCCCTTGGAACTTCTATGAAGCATATCAGCCTTAAAAATTCCTATACTAGCTTTAAAAACCTCACCATTAGTTCCAGAATGTCTGAAGCATCCGAAATTGACTATTGGCTTCCTGAAAAGTGCCTCTAGCTGCCATGGCAAGGGTTTAAATTGATGTTGTCCCCTAGTGGCTCCTAGAACTTCTCTGAAGCAAAACCTAACTCAGAATTTCTCTGATGGCTTTGAAACCTTCACCAATGAGTTTGGAATGTCTGATATAGTATAAACTAACTAATCACATTCTCAGAATGGTCGAATAATGAGTGACTTATGACCAAAACAACTTTTCCCAATAACTCCTAAAACAACTCAACTAAAAATGGAGCAACTGCAGTTAGCTAGAGTTTAAAATGGTGAATTTGCCTAAAATGGCGTGTTTTTCAAACTATCCACCATGATAACCGTACAAAAAATGTGCAGTTAGGGGTGTTGGGAAAATGCCCCGAACCCCGCGGTTACAACCCGTAACCGTTGGCGGAACCGTCAAATTAAAACCATTCAACGTAGCCATGTGACAAGTTTTAACATAAACTATGCACCAGTGGTTAGGGGCTTAAGCCCTTGCCCTGTGGTCACGACCATATGGGGAGGGGCTGGCCCCTGTAAGCCCAAAATGCAGATTCAATAAACTTTAAATTAAATCGCAATCCATTATGGTTAAGAATGAATGTATAGGGAAGATGGTAAAGTCGTGTGTGTGTAGGCGGGTGGTCGTGAGTTCGATGCCAGTGGAGTCCAAAACAAAATTTTAATACACAGTTCAAGAGCCAGATGGTAGCCTCAAGGCTGGCCATCTGGCACCTTCCCATTGGTCCACAAAAATGTACATCAATTTCAGCAAATAATACCCTACCACTTGACATGATTTGACTGGCTCGGAAGGAATATTATGAGGAATATTCTAAGAATATTCTCTAGAATATTCTAGGAATATTCCCTGGAATATTATTTTTGCTGATTGTACCCTTCACTAGTCAACCTTGGTCAAATGCCAAAAATTACAATTTACTGGACTTTTCAAATTGCGATAACTTCTTCATATGGTGTCGATTTTTCGAACCGTTTATGGTTCCGTAATAAAAAAGATGAGATCTGTCTTTCACTTAGGTTCGACACACTTCAAAACATTTTGAAATTTGAGCTATCACTTAGGTCCTTGATCTAAATCTAATCATTGTGGGTAATGAAAGATGCTAGTAACGAGAGTAACACTTTGTGTGGCTCAAGAAATATCAAGATATATATGTCCACCCCCTTTGAAGTTGACAGTAAAATATGGCTCCCAATGTCCTAATCTAATCTAGGATTAGGGAAAATGGATTCAAGTCAGTTAGTATGCTAATTTTTTTATAGTACTTCTTATTCCAGGTGTTTTTTGGAAAAATTTCACTAGATTTCTACCAAAATCAACTTAATCGAGGTTTTTTGGGAATAACTTCGCCATAGTTTCTACGAGTATCAGGAATTTTTCCCCTGATGTGGAGAAAATTAATAAACTCACTCGTCTCAAGTTTTTCGTCTTCATTTATTTAGGTAGAACAAGTTGTAGGGGCATATTAGAAGTGATTGGAAAATTTCAAATTGACTTTCTTCTACCTAGGTAGGGGTAAAGCAATGCTGGATGGCAGAGCAAGATGACAAGTGAATTATCATGCCTTCCAATAAGAAACCAAGGGTTAAACCTTTTGTGTATGCATTTGTGTCCCTTGGGACCAGGTAGAAGACTGTGGAATACAATATGCCCGTTACCTTCCTATAATGAGATGAATAGATATATATATATATATATATATATATATATATATATATAATTTGGGAAAATTTTCATTTTTTCACATGCCCATCATTTTGAAATTTTTCAAAATTATTTGCAAGTTCAACTTGACATGTTTATTTTAGAATTAACTATATTTTATGTTTAAAAAAGAGAAAAACAGGTAAATGGGCGTCAATTTTTAAAGTCTGGCTACTAATAAACTTTTAGGGGTCTATTGTAAACCAATCTTAGGAATTTAAATTGTGGATCTCTAAGGAATAACATTACTTCAATCAGCAATTAAACTTCCCCATAATATTTTCTTAAAATATTTATATTTTAATGCCAAATATTTTAATGTAAAATATTTTAAAATATCATAATATCATTAAAAATAAACTTATAATATTTATTGCTTGAACATATCTTTGATACTTATATAAAATCCTAGATTTTTTACTATGCAAATTATTTTTCAATAATATTTTTTTGGAATTTGAAATATTCTTAAATTACTTAAATAGTTATTATGTTTAAGTGAAAAGATAATATTAGTGAAAAAAGTGACTCCTTCCTGATAGGTGGTGCGAAAATTGGGATCGGAGGGAGCGATGGACGCAGTAAGGGTTTCTGCAAGGTTTCTGCAATGTTCTGCCACCGCCAAGCCTGTGGATCAGGGTAGCTCAACCCCAGGTAGGCTCTCCTGTAGTGATGACTCTGATCTGACTGCATCAGATCTAAATGGCGTGAGAGAGGTATTTCTGCAGCGGCCTCATGGATCTGAAGGCTGGATTCGAGCCCTATGGGAGGTATATCGCAGAATCCAAGCTATGTCTCTAGCCCTAAAGCGATCAGCGTGTGATCTGGCCTAATCAAGGGCTCCCTACTACCGACCCTTGCGGGTTCGTTCCACACCTTCTAGGGAAGACGCCGCCACAGTTTTTTCCCACGATTTCTCCATGACAGGTAGAGAGATTTGGTCGTCGTGGTCTAGACTGGCCGATGAACACTGCTATGGAGCCCAAGTGTCCCTGTTTCTCAGAGCGCTTGGGGGCGGGGGGTTTCCTGATTCGGGATCTCTCTTTCTGAACCCACTGCCAAATCAAAAGAAAGGAGAGGATCGACATAAGAAGGGAGAGATTCTTGCTCTATCTACAAAAACCATAACGTTCTTTGAGCCCCAGTCAATAGGTAAGAACCCGTTTCTGCTGAACTCTCCCCCCTTTCAAATTTTTATTAGACCTCCTATGGGTAAGTCTCGTTTAGTCTGGGTAACCGATGACACCTCTATTCTACATCTCAAGCATAAAATATGGGGATTGATGGGGTACCGAGTACCGATTCAACATCTGGTAAATGGACACAGCTCTCTCCAGGATGGCAGGATTTTAAAGGACTACTCCATAAAAGCAGAGATGACAATTACCCTAAACTTGCGTCTGCGAGGGGGTGCTGTGAATCAGAGCATGCCAAGATCTGCAGGGGGAGATAAAGGGAAAATGCCCATCAGTCAACAACAATCAAATGGAGGCCCCTCTTACAAAAATATCCTACAGGGGAAAAAAGTAGTAGGCTCACTTCCAGAACAGGCTGGAAATGTGCCGAGACCCTACATAGTAGAACAACAGGACCAAACCCCAGCACTAAAAATCAACAGTTCAGCAACAGAGGAGCATATAAAGACATATGAAGCCCAGGCATTAATATGTTGCTTCAACTGTTTCTGGCCTAAACCCATGGACCTATTTCATTGGATTTTCACACAATGGTCTCTGGAATGTTAAATACATCTCTGTTCCAAGGGGTTTTTTATTGTTAAATTTCAAAGCTCGGAGGAAAGAGATATTATAATCAGAGAGGGGCCTTAGTTCTGGGGGTCCACTGGGATTTTTATAACCCCATGGTTTCCAGATTTTGACCCCAACACCATGACAGTTTCTAGATTACCGGTATGGGTGAGACTACATAACCTGCCTCTTCATTTCTGGAATGAACAGGTTCTCGAGAGCATTGGGAATATCCTTGGGCGGTATATCAAAACAGACATGGAAAGATTAGAACAACGAATGTTCACCTTTGCCCGGATCTGTGTAGAATTAGATTTAAGCAAAGGGCTACCGAAGAACATCATGCTGATTTATAAGCAACAAAACTGGTTGCAATCACTTGATTACCAGAACACTGTGTTCAGATGAAGGAATTGCAGGATGATAGGACATCTACAAAATACATGTCTAGAAGCGAAGAAAGCAAACATCAAAAAGAAACCAAATAGAAAGCAGAGAAAAGGTTGGCAGTTTCCCCCTCCTGACTCAGAGGAGGATGAGTCAGAAGATGAAGAGGAACTAGCTCCTCCAGAAAGTAAGCAGCCTACACAGGAACCAGAGGTACAAACAGAGGACATGAACGCACCCATGGATCCACACCTTCAGACGAAACAATCAGACATGAATGTCGAGGACATGGGTAGCGGAGGGATTAAAAGACACCATACTTTAGAAATTTCAGATTCGGACAAGGATATAGGAACTCATAATGAAGAAAATTAGATTGTCCTTGCCACTTGTGTTCCATCCCAAGGCGAATGGCGCAAGGTTGAGAAGAAGAAAGGCCGAAAAACCTGATTTGTGGGACGCCTTTCCCACGATCTAGTAGCTTCTAGTTTTTTTGTCTCTTTCTCTCTTCCCTTTTCTCTCTCTTTTTCTTTCATTCTTTCTAAATGCAAGGTAGCCTCTCTACGACGCATTGTGTGCCAAAGCACATGAGCCCAATGGGAATTTTTTGAAAATGCTTCAATGCATATGCTATGTGTAACTTTTCATTTTTAGTAATAAAAAGTTACCAATTTTTTCTGGGGAAAAAAAAGTGAAAAGATAATATAATATTTCAATATATCACTAATATAATTAACATTATTAATATTAAATAAGCTTTTTTTCATGTAATACTGAACATAATATAATATAGGAAAATAAAACTTGATTTCTGATGAGTTATAAACTTATAATGTTTACAAATTTATTGAAAATATGTTTTTAAGAATTTTAATTTTTAAATATATGTTATACTAACTATTTGATATGCCTTATTTAAATTTTAAATTTTATACTTTACATGTTACATTTTAACAAATATATTGAAATTATATTTTTAAGAATTTTAATTTTTAAATATATGTCATATTAATTATTTGATATGTATTATTTGAATTTTAAATTTTATATTTTGCATGTTACATTCTAACAAGGTGATGATTAATCAAATTACGTTCATAGACTATATATATATATACATATTAATTTTTTTATATAAATATTGATATTTAATAATTTATTAAAAGCCTATATAAAACATGATATTTTATGCAAATTATTTTTGATATATATATATATATATATAGTCAAACTAAAAGAGAATACCACTTAGTGCATGGACTGCAATAGTTTGCATTGGGAACTAGATTGTTGGTAAACTAAAAAAGAATACTCAATATAGTACATAAATAAAAGACTTATGATCAATTTTGTTAAGGGGAAAATATAACATATTTAAATTATTAAAATAAGAATAAATTAATTTTAAATTAAAATATATGATTATATATATTTATTAATAATATATTTAAATAATTTAAATAAGAATAAATTAATTTTAAATTAAAACATATGATTATATACATTTATTAATCATAAATATAGTATATTTAAATAATTTAAAATAAAAATAAATTAATTTTAAATTAAAATATAAAGTCGACATAATATTTAGACCATCCTCAAATAACCCAATTCAAACCAACAAACCAAACATTAATTAGTGATGGAGCCACCATTAAAATGAAAAGTGTATAATGCAATCAAATTGCTTTCAAACCATAGTAAAAGTAAGTTGTTTGTCTATTAGTGATGTAGCAACAATTAAAGATGAAAAGTGTATAGTGCCATCAAATTGCTTTCAAACATTTATACTGAACACAACACGAATGTTCACAAATAGTTTTATTATATATAATAGATTAAACCTGAAATATGAGATCATTACATCACGACTTCTGGATTGGATATATTTTAGTGGAGACGTCGTCTTTATTCTAAAGTAACATGACTATATTAATAAGTAACTTGCTTCATGTACTTGGATAACTTATTTTCTGAGATAAATAAACAAAAAAACTGTAGAGATAGAAAAAGCTTTAGCACTTGATTGCTTCAATAACTTTAATTACACTGCCCTTCTTCCCCACGACTTTAGAGATAGAAAACCCAGCTGCTTTGAGTAGTTCACTCCATTGTTTTCGGGTCCTTTCTTTACCTCCCGGTGAAAGATTCAACATAAGAGCATCTACAACATTGGCAGATCCTATCATGTCAGACTCTTCCGTTGAATCCAAGACTGCCTCTGCTATTATTAACTTTCCATTGTCAGTAACAGCCTGGTGGCAGGTGCTCAGTAGCTTGATGCAGTCTTCGTCGTGCCAAATATGTAGAAAATTCTTTCATATTGGACAAATCCAAAATAAACATATAATTAAATAAAGTACCAATGTATTTCATTGAAAAATTATGAAATAGTTAACTTACAAATTAAATATTATCAAATCAGATAATTAACGTGCAGTATTACTCACCTTAATAAAAATGGCATCTGCAGAAGGTGCTCTCTCTGCAAATGCATTTCCGCTGACGTGTTGTATGCCTGCGTGAATGAGGGCACTTCATTATTAAACCTGATCGCACTTTTAAACCTGCTAAATTTTTATAGTGCTATACGCTTACCTATTTTCAAGTAAATATAAATCCTTGGAACTTTGAATACGTGTGGTAGCCACATAAAAAAATCTTATGAATAGGGCCATAGATAACGATATGAAGAATAAAAGGAGCGAGAAATGTAAGTACGAGGGAGAGTTGGTGCAGTTGCAAGAGCCTGAGGAAGATCAAAGTTGATGTACGCATCAATTACGAGACTCAACACTTCTCCGTGGCCTCCGCCTCCGTGGCTTCTCCGTGGCCTCCGCCTCTGTAAGCCCTCTCCTCAACGAGAGGGCTTACAAATAATTTGACTGCTGCAAACACAGTTCAAAATCTATCTCTCTGTCATTCAAAAATAATACTCTGTCTTACTAAAACATATACTGCTGTATATACTCTGTTTTCCCAAAACACTCTCTGTCTTTTACAAATGTACTGCTGTGCATAAAACTTATCATAATAAAAACATGACTCTGTTTTTTATATTAACAAAATATCTCAAGTTCCATTTAATGCCATTCATTGACATAACTGCTAAAATTCACCGCTTGAAAATTTCATTAATGGCATCATAAATATGCCGGCACCGCTTGAAAATGCATTGATGTCGAATTTGCATCGTGGCATCGTCAACAATCGATCGCCCATCAACCAGTGATCATATTGCTGTATATACTCTTTTTCAAAACATTCTGCTGTGTTTTTTTTAATTCACTGTCGTGTGTAATAACAAAAAATACAATCTGTCTTTTCCCTTTTTTTTATATACACTGCTGTGTAATAAAAATTACATACTGTGTATTACAATAATACTTTTCGGGCCTTTTAATATATGTGTATTGCATATATTAAAAATAAAACAAATAACTTTAAAACCAACTATTGAATTAAAATCATGTGCGATGGGCAAATAAAATTAATCCCCGCAAGTCTTTTGTTAACCATCAAATGTGGACCCTGCTGCTAATGACGTAAGCAACTCCCAGGGGGGTTCACAACTCTGCCTGCCCATCATGCCAAACCCCCGCGGAATTGGCCTTCTGCCTTGTCTATTCGCTGCCTTCTCTGGGCAGTTGGAAATTAATTCCAACACTCCCCCTTAATTTCAACTGCTGGGTTTTCCTGCATACCTAGGCATTTCCTGAAATGTTCAAAGCTTTTCTACGCAAGTGGCTTTGTGAGGATATCTGCAAATTGATCCTCTGTTCTGCAATGCTGCAAAACAATCTCACCATTGCTAACCAATTCCCATATGAAATGAAACTTGGTGTCAATGTGTTTAGTCCTCTTATGAAAAACAGAATTTTTAGACAATGCAATAGCTGAGCTATTGTCACAAAAAATCACTGTCCCTTTTACATGTTCTTGACATAAGCTTCTCAACATTTTTCTCATCCAAACTGCTTGACACGCTGCTGCTGTAGCTGCCACATATTCTGCCTCTGCTGTAGACAAAGCTACAATGGGTTGTTTCTTAGAAGCCCATGAAATGGCTCCTGAACCCATGTGAAAGACATAACCAGAAGTGCTCTTCCAATCATCAATACTTCCAACCCAATCACTGTCTATGTATCCAACTAAATCTAAACATTCTGAAGTAGTATAAAAAATACCAAACCTTTTTGTCCCTTTAACATACCTCAGAATTCTTTTTGCTGCTTGCCAATGTGCATCCTTTGGCTTTTCCATGAATATGAAAATCAAACTAACAACATGCATTATGTCCGGCCTAGTTGCAGTCAAATACATAAGGCTACCAACTATGCTCTTGTATAAACTAGGATTAAAATCCTTGTTGTTGTCCTCTCTGCTGAGTTTTAATCCCATCACGTGGGAGTGATCGCTGCTTTGCATTTCTGCATGTTAAATCTTTCTAGAACTTCATTAACATACTTTGTCTGTGAGATAAAAATCTCATTTTCATCTTGTTCTACTTCTTTTCTCAAGAAGTATCTCAACAAACCCATGTCAGTCATTTCAAATTCTTCTTTCATGACTGTTTTGAAATGTTCAATAAGGCAATCATCATTACCTGTAAAAATAACATCATCCACATATAAAACTACAATCAATAATTTACCATCTTTTTCTTTGATATAGAGGGTGGGTTCTCTCTCACACTTTTCAAATCCATTTTCTAGTAGATATGAATCTATCCTACTGTACCAAGCTCTTGGCGCTTGCTTCAGCCCATAAAGAGCTTTCTTCAACTTGCACACTTTGTGCTCTTGGCCTTTCTTTTCATAGCCGAGAGGTTGTTCAATGTAAACCTCTTCCATTAACACTCCATTTAGGAATGCTGACTTCACGTCCATTTGGTAAACTTTCCACTTGTTTTGTGCTACTATGGACATCACTGCTTTCACGGTTTCCATTCTAACAACCGGTGCGAAAGTTTCCTCATAATCTATGCCATGCTTTTGCTTATAACCTTTGACAACAAGCCTTGCCTTGTGTCTCTCTATTTTACCTTCAGCATTACTCTTGGTCTTGTAGACCCATTTAACACCAATGTCATCTTTACCTTTTGGGAGTTGAACCAAATCCCAAGTTTTGTTTCTCTCTATGGCATTTATTTCCTCATCCATAGCTTCTATCCATTTCCTATCCTTGATAGCTTCTTCAAAATGAACAGGATCATCAACATGATAATATAAAGCAAACAAAGAATTGATACCTTCATTAGCTATATCTTGTTCATAAATTTCTTTCAAACTTTTGAATTTCTTACCTCTTTCACTAGGTGTACAAGTACTTGAAGAAGCACTTGAATTTCCTCCTTGTGGTGTGCTTGGAGAAGCACTGTCATTTCTCCTCAAGGGTGTGCTCTGCTGATCTTTTGTTGGTGTTGCTGTTTGGGGATGTATTTCAGCCAACTCATCATCATTTTCATCATAGGATGTTATGTTGTATTCTATTATTTTCTCTGTTATTTCATCAACTTCTTCAGCAATAGACATCGCATCTTTCAATAAACTTCTTGCAGGATGGTCTTATAACACCTTGGGCCTTGGATTCCTCAACATCGATGCGTATTCTCGCTGTCCAACTTCTTCATCCATTGATCGAATGTGTGCATAAGCCACACATCCAAAAACCTTCATGTGTGCTGACGCTTTGCGCATTGCCACTCATGCCTCTTCCGGCAACAAATTCTTGCCCTTTGTGGACACCTATTGAAATATCTGACGCACTATGTCTGACTTCTGCCCAATAATCATTAGGCAAATGCTTTGCCTTTAGCATGCTTCTCGCCATGTCCATTATGGTTCGATTCTTCCTTTCGGCTACTCCATTTTGCTGCGGAGTATATCTAGTTGTAAATTGCTTTTGAATACCATTTTCTCTACAAAAACGTACAAAATCTTTAGAGATATACTCACCTCCTCTATCTGTCCTTAAGACTTTGATATGCAGCCCACTCTGGTTCTCAACAAGTGCTTTGAAATTGCAAAAATTTTCAAACACTTCACTTTTGTTTTTCAAAAAGTAAACCCAATTTTTTCTTGTAAAATCATCTATGAATGTTAAGATATAGTGGTTGTTTGCGAGCGATGGAGTTTGCATCGGTCCACACACATCTGAGTGGACAATCTCTAAGGGTGCTTTTGCCCTTATGCTTTTCCCGGAAGAAAAAATTTCTCTGTGTTGTTTCCCCAAGATACAACCTTCGCAAAGGCTGTCCGATTTATCTATCAATGGTAAACCACTTACCATCCCTTTTCTGTTCAACAGATTAAGACCTCCAAAGTTGAGATGTCCAAATCTCAAGTGCCATAACCAATTATCATCTTTTGGTTCACTTTGGAAAGTCTCTTGTGCAACTGTTGCTTTCTCTTCACCATTCTTCAAATCTGCTCTCATTCTGAGAGGGAACATCCTGTTCCTTGTCATCTTCACTTCAGCAATACATTGTTTGCTAGGTGGTTTATCCATGATGGTACAAACATCATCCTCAAAGAAAACATTGTACCCCTTATGGACAAGTTGTCCAACACTTAAGAGGTTACACTTCATTCCTGGAACATAATAAACATCTGCTATGGATTTCTTTGCACCTAATCTTGTTAAAACATTTCCATCTCCTTTTCCCATAACAGAAACTTTGCTATCAGTTCCCAGTGTGACTTGTGACTACACACTCTCATCTAACATAGAAAACATTGCTAAGTTTCCTGTCATATGATTACTACAACCGGAGTCTAGAAACCATAAGTCTTCACTTTTTTCTTCAGCCATATTACAAACTAAAAACAAGTTACTTTGGCTACTATTTTCCTTAGTGAAATTTGCACTAGTTCTACTTGCCATATCTTGCTTCTTCGTTCTACATTCATTAGCATAATGACCATATTTTTTACAATTGTAACATTGGACATTGGATTTATCATACCTTTGTCCTTGTGCATTCTGCTATCCACTTTGCTGGCTGTTGCCTTGGCCGTGGCTGTGAATTTGATTGCTGCACCTTCCATGTGAATGTGAAGGGCTGTCTCTTCCACCTCTGTTCTAGCTTCTGCCTTTTCCTCTTCCTCCGCCTTGCCCTCTTCCTCTTCCGAAATACATCTGGGTCTTAAAAGCATGTTTAAGAGATGATTTTTCACTTCTACCCAATCTCTGTTCATGGGTCATTAGTGATGCATGTAGTTCATCTACTGAAAAATTTGTGAGATCCTTAGTCTCCTCTATGGTGGTGACAATCACATTGAATCTTGAGGGTAAGCTTCTCAAGAGTTTCTCCACAATCCTCTTGTCTTCAAGAGTCTCTCCATGAGATCTTATTTGTGTGACCATTCCAATCACATGAGTGAATAATGAGTCAATAGTATCTGACTCTTTCATACAAAGAGTCTCAAAATCTCTCCTCAGCAACTGAAGTTTTGTTGTCTTCACTTTCTCCATGCCTTGATAGGCTGTCTTGAGAGTTTCCCATGCTTCTTTGGATCTAATTGTTGCTGCTATCCTCGGAAACACACTCTCATGCACTGCTTGATATAAAAAGAAAAGAGCCTTAGCATCTTTCTTCTTATTACTCTTCAGCATCTCTCTTTCTGCCTGAGTTAACAAATTAAACTCATGTTCATCTGCTGGCTCTTCAAAGCCATCCTCAACAAATTCCCATAAGTCTTGGGAGACAAATAAAGCCCTCATAGTTATTGACCAGTAGTCATAATTTTTCCCATTAAATTGTGGGATATAGATATTTCCCATACCCATACCAGTGCTGCCTCCAGCCATTCTGCACTCTTAACTATGATTCAAAAACACTTGAGTGTGTGTTTAAAATTAACTGACTGTTCTGCAACAGTAACACAAAAAATGTATAGAGAAATACCTTTGGATTCTTTTTGGCTGAGTCTTCACACTGCTGGAGAAGCTGCTGCAACAAAGAACTCATTTCCTTCAGCTTATTTGACCTTCAAATAGCCTGGACTAGCTTTGATACCATGTTGGAATTTTCTGGGTAATTCCTTAACAGAACAGAGGAAATATAAATTCCTCTTTTACAACACAGAGCTTTAAAATAAAATTAAATTTCAGACAGACAAACAGAGATATGAAATATCAACTCTATCTCATTAAAAAAAAAATTGTTGTTACAATTCTTCCTCAACCAGAGGGCTTACAAATAATTTGACTGCTGCAAACACAGTTCAAAATCTATCTCTCTGTAATTCAAAAATAACACTCTGTCTTACTAAAACATATACTGTTGTATATACTTTGTTTTCCCAAAACACTCTCTGTCTTTTACAAACGCACTGCTATGCATAAAACTTATCATAATAAAAACACGACTCTATTTTTTATATTAACAAAATATCTCAAGTTCCATTTAATGCCATTCATTGACATAACTGCTAAAATTCACCGCTTGAAAATTTCATTAATGGCATCATAAATATGCCGACACTGCTTGAAAATGCATTGATGTCGAATTTGCATGGTGGCACCATCAACAATCGATCTCCCATCAACCAGTGATCATACTGCTGTATATACTCTTTTCCAAAACACTCTGTTGTGTTTTTTTTAATTCACTGTCCTGTGTAATAACAAAAAATACAATCTGTCTTTTCCCTTTTTTTATATACACTGCTGTGTAATAAAAATTACATACTGTGTATTACAATAATACTTTTCGGGCCTTTTAATATATATGTATTGCATATATTAAAAATAAAACAAATAACTTTAAAACCAACTATTGAATTAAAAGCATGTGCGATGGGAAAATAAAATTAAACCCCGCAAGTCTTTTGTTAACCATCAAATGTGGACCCCGCTACTGATGACATAGGCAGCTCCCGGGGGGGTTCACAACTCCGCCTGCCCATCATGCCAAACCCCCGCGGAATTGGCCTTCCGCCTTGTCTATTCGCTGCCTTCTCTGGGCAGTTGGAAATTAATTCCAACAAAAATGCCATACTTAGGGCCGAAGCCCAAAGCGCCTCATCGTCCTTCACAGATTGCATATTCATATCCAGAGCCCACCCTTGTTCGACACAGCTTACAACTGCTTGGATTGCAAACGAAGAGGCATGCCAAATATATAATAGTTGGTGGTACGTAGTAGCTGCCTCGTGCACCTGCTCCTTCACACTTTGAAATGAAATGTTAGGCCTTTTCTTTTGAATCAGTCTATCTAGAATTTTACTAGATCTTTATTATTTATGAGTTACGTATGTTCTATATAGGAGTAATCTATAATGCGACTTTTTGGAGTTGATGTGACCAGTTTTACGGATGTTATACATGACATGGTGAAGATGCATGTGGAAAATTATTACGGTTTTTTTATTTTCCTTGCGACTTTTTGGAGTTGATGTGACCAGTTTTATGGATGTTATACATGACATGGTGAAGATGCATGTGCAAAATTATTACGATTTTTTATTTCCTTGCGACTTTTTGGAGTTGATGTGACCAGTTTTATGGATGTTATACATGACATGGTGAAGATGCATGTGCCAAATTATTACGGTTTTTTTTATTTTCCTTGGGACTTTTTGGAGTTGATGTGACCAGTTTTATGGATGTTATACATGACATGGTGAAGATGCATGTGGAAAATTATTACGGTTTTTTTTTTACCTTCAGTTCTTCTTCCGGCAACTTTGTCTCGTACCTTACACACATTCAATGTCAGGTCAATTGCGAGGTCGATGTCAACAATTTGAAATTTCAAATGTTATCTTCCCGCCTTCAGGCTAGAGTGCATACTCAATATTATGCAGAATTTGGCTATATTCGACCAATAGAAAGTAGGTTAAATGTAGCAAAATGAAGAAGCTAAATGATTTCATGGTATGCCAGAGATTTGCTGATATATCATATTCGATAGTAGATTATTGACGAGGTGTTGGGAAGAGCAATACAGAGTTTTTCGCGATTTCAGAGAGCCGAATACAGAATACAAAGTGTGGGGCTACTATCATATTTTTTTGTTTTGGCTACTTTTATTAATAAACTGCACTCAGTCTTCCCAGATAACACCTGCAAACTCCAATAACATCTTAATTTTCTCAGTAAGAATTTGCAGTAACACTTCCACTTCATGATGGGTTTTTTTGCAGCAATTGCAAGGCACTTTGATACATTTGCTGGGTAGGCATATGATTATTTTGTTTTTATTCATCTATTGGCTGAATCCTTCGAGAACCAGAGAGTAATGATGTTTGCATGATGTTATATCTATAATTCCCTAAGTCTAGACACTTTAATGGTTGTTGTAAGTTGTTCTTATAAGTCATGTTCATAATTTGGATTCTCTGGGTTTGGTTGAGTATATCAGCAAAGAAGCTTATGTTGCCTATATTCCTAAGTAGCAATACACCCAGAGAATTGACCTTTGGTGGCAGATTTAGCTCTAGCACAGAAAGCCCTTTATTTAGGAGAGCAGCCACAGCTGCAGCTTGACCAGACATGCGTTGGATGAGAGGGTGAAATTTCGAACACACAGAGTGGACGTTAACGGACATTCATTCGTTTCGTAGGCAGAGTGATATAGTCTGAGCATTCAACAACATCTCCTTCGAAAAGATTTTGAAGTCTATTTTTGGCAAGAGTGATGGTATCTGGTAATGGCAGCCGAAAGTTGGAAGCATGGATGAGCTATGACAGGAAAACTATTGCAGGGTTTTCAGATAACTGTGCAAAGTTTGTGGAAGCACTATGGCTCAGTAGAATAAACTCTGAGGTGTTAGTGATTTGGTTATGCAAAAGGTCTATTTAGTAGCTTTTCAGCGATATAACAAAATGACAGTTAAATTTTATTTGTTATTTTGAATCACAGAGTTGATTTGAGTGGCAACGATATTATGTTGAGATTGTTTGCCCGATTTGCTGGTAATTTTTAAGATTATTAGTTTATTATGGTAGATGCTTCTTGAGGAACTCCCATATGTCTCATTGGAAATGTCCATGGGGATGTTGCAGAGTGTCCTATCTAGGGTTTTCATGTGGATAAAGATTTTTTTATAAATTTTTATTTTACTATTATTTGAGCATAGAGTTTGATTAGCCATTTAAAAAAAATGTTAATAATAATCATCTTTCTGTAAATTAATATTATAATCCACCGAATATTATAATTGAACTTTGTTGCTTTACTTGCAATGGCATAGTGTCATTACTACACTAAGGGCATTTTAAGACATTTTTTTAAGACAAAAGAAATCTTTTGTCTTAAAAAGTCACTTTTTATTTTAGTTATTTTATATTAAAATTTAATATCAATTGAATTGTCTTAAAGATAAAATTTAAGACAAAAATAGTGTAAGATAAAAATAGTTTGAGACAAAACTTTATATTTAAGACAAAAACAATTTGAGACAAAAAAAAATTATGAAGGAAATCCCACTCAAATTATCAGAGAATCTCTAGGTGATCTCATTAAAAAAGTATGTTTCTCCTTATATGTTGATTCTTCTTGCTCTTCACTGTGTTTTGTATATAAATTCATTTCAATTGATTCATATTAGATATACTCCGACTCCTGGTTCCAATTTAAAGGTCGAGTTATCAACATTGTTTGTTGTTCTTTATTTGGAAAGTGATTGTGGTATTCTAAAGAGTTTGCAAGAGACGAGAATCTCAAATAGTTGTTAACTAGGCTAATGCAAGTTTTATAAGTAAAATGTGCGGCTTCAATCCCTGATGTCTCAAATTTCGCTGCGCATTCAGGAGCTAGAATGGTCATCCTTCACCCACATTTATCATGAGCTCAATCAACTAGCAGATAAGCTCTCCGAGGAGGCATACAATTATTAGTCAGCTGATGAATTATCAGCAAGATCAAGGTTGTGGCACACCCAAAAAAAAAGGAAACTCGCAAATTTAAGCTAACAACAACCCCTACTCATGAAGCTGATAACTTGTCTCCCTTAAGGACCACTTCCTTCACCTTCATCAGACAATACTTCCTCAACAACTCACTCAACTGCATCATTTCTATACCCCCAACAATCTATTTATGTTATTGTGCCCATAACATTTTTCGAATAATCTGATGTTTCATAGGTGAATGTCCAATGCCAATTTACTATTTGAAAACCAAATTTTCATCCCTTGTACCTAACGAGCCTTCTTCATTGAATATTTTTTCGAATGGTGTTTTGTTTACTAATTTTTTATCATTCAATGATTTCTTATATGTCAAGATTATTCTCTATTTCATGCCTTACAGTGTTTCCTTTGCAACATCTGGTGCAATTTCTAGTTTAAATTTTTTCACATATTTAAAAAAATAAACAATTTTAGTTCATGGAATGTAACTCAATTGACAATAACCTTGTTATGAAGTATTATGTTAAAACCTGAGATTCAAAGTTCAAATCCTCTTGAGTGGCCAACCAAAAATAATATTTTTTATCTATTTATTTGTTATATTTTTAAAATGCAGTTTTAATGAAAAAAAATATAATATAAAAGAAATAAATATCATGACATGATCAAATTTCATGTGGTTTGAATATCTATTTTTAAAAAATAAAAATATGATTATCCACTATCCACTTATGGATATTTCAATGCAAACTTCCTAATGCTAATGATTTTGTCTTAATTGCTAACTATCTTAAATGGGTTTCGCTTAATTGTCATTGTCTTAAATATAAAGTTTTGTCTTAAATATTTTTGTCTCAAAGTGCTTTTGTCTTAAATAAAAAATTCTGTGTTCAAATATTTTTGTCTGAAATTGCTTTTGTCTTCAATTTTTTTTTGTCTCAAACTGCTTTTGTCTTAAATATAAAGTTTTGTCTTAAAATGCTTTTGTCTCAAACGGTTTTTGTCTTAAATATAAAGTTTTGTCTTAAAGTACTTTTGTCTTAAATTTTTTTGTCTTAATTTTTTTTTGTCTCAAATTGTTTTTGTTTTAAATATAAAGTTTTGTTTCAAACTATCTTTGTCTTACACTATTTTTGTCTTAAATTTTATCTTTAAGACAATTCAATTGATATTAAATTTTAATATAAAATAAATAAAATAAAAAGTGACTTTTTAATACAAAAAATTTCTTTTGTCTTAAAAAAAATGTCTTAAAATGCCCTTAGTGTAGTAGTGACACTATGCCATTGCAAGTAAAGCAACAAAGTTCGATTATAATATTCGGTGGATTATAATATTAATTTACAGAAAGATGATTATTATTAACATTTTTTTAAATGGCTAATCAAATGCTATGCTCAAAATAATAGTAAAATAAAAATTTATAAAAAAATCTTTATCCACATGAAAATCCTAGATAGGGCTCTGCAACATCCCCATGGACATTTCCAATGAGACATATGGGAGTTCCTCCAGAAGCATCTACCATAATAAACTAATAATCTTAAAAATTACCAGCAAATCGGGCAAACAATCTCAACATAATATCGTTGCCACTCAAATCAACTTTGTGATTCAAAATAACAAATAAAATTTAACTGTCATTTAGTTCTATCGCTGAAAAGCTACTAAATAGACCTTTTGCATAACCAAATCACTAACACCTTGGAGTTTATTCTACCAAGCCATAGTGCTTCCACAAACTTTGCACAGTTATCTGAAAACCCTGCAACAGTTTTCGTGCCATAGCTCACCCATGCTTCCAACTTCCGGCTGCCATTACCAGTTACCATCACTTTTGCCAAAAACAGACTTCAAAATCTTTTCGAAGGAGACGCTATTGAATGCTCAGACTATCTCACTCGGCCTGCGGAATGAATGAATGTCCGTTAACGTCCACTCTGTGTGTTCGAAATTTCACCCTCTCTTCCAACGCATGTCTGGTCAAGCTATGGCTGTGGCTGCTCTCCTAAATCAAGGGCTTTCTGTGCTAGAGCTAAATCTGCCACCAAAGGTCAATTCTCTGGGTGTATTGCTACTTAGGAATATAGGCAACATAAGCCTCTTTGCTGATATGCTCAACCAAACCCAGAGAATCCAAATTATGAACATGACTTAGAAGAACAACTTACAGCAACCATTAAAGTGTCTAGACTTAGGGAATTATAGATATAACATCATGCAAACATCATTACTCTCTGGTTCTCGAAGGATTCAGCCAATAGATGAATAAAAACAAAATAATCATATGCCTACCCAGCAAATGTATCAAAGTGCAATTGTTGCAAAAAAACCCATCATTAAGTGGAAGTGCTACCGCAAATTCTTACTGAGAAAATGAAGATGTTATTGGAGTTTGCAGGTGTTATCTGGGAAGACTGAGTGCAGTTTATTAATAAAAATAGCCAAAACAACAAAATATGATAGTAGCCCCACACTTTGTATTCTGTATTCGGCTCACCGAAATTGCAAAAAACTCTGTATTGCTCTTCACAACACCCCGTCAATAATCTACTATCGAATATGATATATCAGCAAATCTCTGGCATACCATGAAATCATTTAGCTTCTTCATTTTGCTACATTTAACCTACTTTCTGTTGGTCGAATATAGCCAAATTCTGCATAATATTGAGTATGCACTCTAGCCTGAAGGCGGGAAGATAGCATTTGAAATTTCAAATTGTTGACATCGACCTGACAATCTCCCTGACATTGAATGTGTGTAGGGTACGAGACAAAGTTGCCGGAAGAAGAACTGAACGTAAATAAAAAAACCGTAATAATTTTCCACATGCATCTTCACCATGTCATGTATAACATCCGTAAAACTGGTCACATCAACTCCAAAATGTCGCATAGATTACTCCTATATAGAACATATGTAACTCATAAATAGTAAAGATCTGGTAAAATTCTAGATAGACTGATTGAAAAGAAAAAGCCTAACATTTCATTTCAAAGTGTGAAGGAGTAGGTGCACGACGCAGCTACTACGTACCACGAACTATTATATATTTGGCATGCCTCTTCGTTTGCAATCCAAGCAATCAATGGTGACTTTATAAAGGAGTTGTAAGCTGGGTCGAACAAGGGTGGGCTCCGGATATGAATATGCAATCTATGAAGGACGATGAGGCGCTTTGGGCTTCGGCCCTAAGTATGGCATTTTCATTAGAGAATCCCTTTCTCCTAAAATGTGGCCTTCGTCTTAAAATCCCTAACATCATTTGGAAAGCCTGCCCCGATGTTTCTCTCTCCGTCCAACAGATCGCCGCCCAACTCCCCTCTGAAGATCCGGACGTGGGCGCCCTTTCCCGCATTCTTACTTACCTTTCAACCATGGGAATATTGCAGGCAGTGAAGCCAACCGAGGGTATCATTACGTCCATGAACATAAAATACGCGCTTACTAATCTCACCAAAACCTACTTCATCTCCGAGGACATTAATACACGAAGCCTCGTTCCCTTCGTTCTTTTGCAGACACACCCAGTTTATGTGGGCGCGTGTGACCATATTCACGAACGTGTGCTTCATGGCGGCGATAATTTCCAGAATTCCAGTGGCAATTCACAGCCAGCAATCCGGAGTTCAACGGCATCTTCAACAGAGCCATGGTGTCGGTGACAAAGGCCACTATGGCAGAGATCTTGCGTTTTTATGATGGCTTCAAAGACGTCAACACGCTGGTAGACGTAGGCGGAGGCCACGGAGAAGCGTTGAGTCTCGTAATTGATGCGTACCCTCATATCCGCGGCATCAACTTTGATCTTCCTCAGGCTCTTGCAACTGCACCAACTCTCCCTCGTATTTACATTTCTCGCTCTTTTATTCTTCATATCGTTATCTATGGCCCTATTCATAAGATTTTTTTATGTGGCGACCACACGTATTCAAAGTTCCAAGGATTTATATTTACTTAAAAATAGGTTAGCGTATAGCACTATAAAAATTTAGCAGGTTTAAAAGTGCGATCAGGTTTATAGTCTATGAACGTAATTTGATTAATCATCACCTTGTTAGAATGTAACATGCAAAATATAAAATTTAAAATTCAAATAATACATATCAAATAATTAATATGACATATATTTAAAAATTAAAATTCTTAAAAATATAATTTCAATATATTTGTTAAAATGTAACATGTAAAGTATAAAATTTAAAATTTAAATAATGCATATCAAATAGTTAGTATTGTTACGCTCTCTCATCTGCTGCTGAATTTCAGCATTACTCCATTTATTTCTGGAAAAAGCTGAAGTAAATAACTGGAAAATAACTGAAGTGATTTCCTTAATTTTTGGAAACTAACTGCAGTAATTTCCTTAAATTATGGAAATCAATTGCACTTCATTTATTTCTTGTTAGGAGCTTCTAAGTGGTCCATTACTCCCACTGCAGTTCTCTGCCATGATCAGTGGAGCATTTGACACATAGCCAACAGAAGCTTGATGGAAGCTGGGCTATTTAGTTTTCTGTTTGGTCCCCAAGCTCACTAATTCAATCCTTCAGTTTTACACCATCAACCAGAATTAGCAGAGCCTGGAAGCCCTTTCAGATTCAGATTAAAAATCCTTCTATCTTTGGACTGCACATCATAAATTTGTTTTCAGATTTTCTGCTTGTGAAATTTGCTTTTATCGTAGAGGGAATAATGTTGAACTGGTAAACCAGAAAGCACAACAGTGACCGGTAAGGGATTTTCATAGATTTTACAATCGCTGTAGCAAGGCATTAAGAACACAAAATTGGAGCATCTTCTTGTTTTAATTGCCAGCATTATTTAAAGCGTTTGCTACAGGCCCCAAGTATTTAAGCATATTATTGTGAAGAGAGAAATCAATCCACATAGCCGAAAGCATTTTTACAAAGATTCAATTTCATTTCGTTGGAGAATCACGGTGAAATTGCAGGGATTCTGTATGTGGAAAGTCTTTATTGTTTTGTGGTTTGAATATAAAATCTCTTTCATTGCAAGAGCTGTTTCGTTTCTCTGAGGCTGAAAATTATTTCAAAACCAATGGCTGGAGGTATGTAATTTTAACTGGGGCATTACAGTTTCATATTCCGCATATAGTTTTTACTATGCATTTAAAAAAAAAAATTGTTTTTAATTGCTTACATTGAAAACATTAAAGAAATTGTTCATCCATGAATTTTATTTTTCTGAGCATAAAATTGTTTATGCATGAGTTTTTATTTAGTAATCTAGAAATTAACATTTGGTATCAGAGCTAAGTTTTACATCTCTGCCTTGGTGATTTATGAATATAATTGGATAAATGTCCTATTTTTAGATTTTCTAAATTAAAGTATATATTTAGAAATATGTCTATTTTGTTTAATTTATATGCTTATAATATTTAGTTTAAATTATATGCAATTTTGGAAAATATGCTCATATTAGTTATGCATGAATTAATTATTTGAGATTTAATTAAAACATGTTATTATCAATGAGCATATGAGATCTATGGTTAAATATTATGCATGAATATTGTAGTTTCATTCATGCAAATTTATCAGTTAATTTTTATAAATTAAAAAAAAAAAAAAAAAAAAATATGTGTCTAGTGATTCATATAATTTTAATTGATTAGAGAATAGCCACAACATCTCAAATCAAATAAAATTATATATTATGATGATTGATTAGGATCACATAAAGAATAGACATTAATTGTAATTAATTATGTTAAATATAATAAATTTTATCCCACAGGAATTTTTATTATATTTAAGTAATTAATTAGGATAAAATATTCATAACTTACCCACAGGGGTTATGAATTAATAAGTTTTATCATAAAGTTTAAAAGGTTAATTGAATCTGCATGAATTAAAAATTTAGTCCACAGACAATTTTTATGTCATTAGATTCAATTTTAAAGCATGATTTACATTGGTAAAACATGAAATTTTATTTATGCTTCAATTTTAACATAAGCATGTGTTTTTAATATTATGCAGTTGTACAACCTGCAAATTTCTCTAAAATTCGTACTGATATCCCTGAACTTAAGGGAGATAACTATAAAGTCTGGAAGGAGAGAGTTCTCCTTCATTTGGGGTGGATGGACATAGATTATGCTATTAGGAAAGATGAACCACCAGCACTCACTAATACCAGCACTACAGCAGACATCGCGCTTTATGAACGATGGGAGCGATCTAATCGTTTAAGCGTGATGTTCATTAAGACTAAAATTTCAGCTGGTATCCGTGGTTCTGTTGAACAGCATGACAAAGTCCGAGACTTGCTGAAAGCCATTGATGATCAATTCGTCACTTCAGACAAGGCACTTGCAAGCACCCTAATCATGAAGTTCTCATCCCTGAGACTCACCAGTGTAAAAGGTGTGCGCGAGCACATCATGCAAATGAGGGACACTGCGGCTCAATTGAAGAAACTCGAGGTTGAAATATCGGAGTCTTTTCTGGTGCACTACATTCTGAACACCCTTCCACACCAATACGGACCTTTCAAAATCTCATACAACACACATAAGGATAAATGGTCAATTAATGAACTCATGACCATGTGTGTTCAAGAGGAAGAGAGACTGGTGATGGAAATGGGAGAAAGTGCAATGCTCGCAACGCGAGGAAAGGGCAAATCTCAAGCCAATCGGAAAGGGAAAGGTAAAATACCTCCCCATGCCGATATCAAGAAGGATTCCAAGTGTTTCTTCTGTAAAAAGAAGGGACACATGAAGAAGGAATGCGCCAAATTTCAGAAATGGCTTGCAGACAAAGGTAATCCAATCTCGTTTGTTTGTTATGAATTTAATATCGTTAATGTCAATATTAACACCTGGTGGATTGATTCTGGATCAACAATTCACATTTCGAATTCCTTGCAGGGTTTGCAAAACCTAAGGAAGCCAGTGGGAAGTGAGCAAAGCATCTTATCAGGAAACAAGATGGGCTCGCATGTGGAGGCTATAGGAACATGCTATTTAACTTTAAGTAGTGGCTTTGTTTTAGAATTAGAAAAGACCTTTTATGTACCAAGTTTCTCTAGAAACTTGATTTCAGTTTCAAGGCTTGTACCTTTTGGATATTCCTTTAACTTTTCAGAAACATCTTTCAGTTTATTTTATAAATCTGATTATGTTGGGAATGGTATTTTGTCTAATGGTCTTTATTGCATTAATTTACAAAACAATGTCACTTTTGATTCAATGCATGTTCACACTGGTATTAAAAGATGTGTTATTGATGAAAATTCCTCTAAATTATGGCACCGGAGACTAGGTCATATCTCCATAGATAGAATTAAAAGATTGGTAAATGAAGGGGTACTTAATACTCTAGATTTTACTGATTTCGAGACTTGTGTGGACTGCATAAAGGGAAAGCAAACCAACAAGTCAAAGAAAGGTGCCAATAGGAGTTCAAACATATTAGAGATCATACATACTGATATATGTAGTCCAGACATGGACTCACATAGTCAGAGATACTTCGTCTCCTTTATAGATGATTACTCATGATATATGTATCTCTACATGCTTCATAAAAAGAGCGAAGCATTAGATGCCTTTAAGATATTTAAGGTTGAAGTAGAGAATCAATGCGGCAAACAGATTAAGATCGTGAGATCAGATAGAGGTGGAGAATATTATGGTAGATACACAGAAGATGGACAAGCACCTGGGCCATTCGCTAAATTTCTTCAAGAGCATGGGATTGTTGCCCAATACACCATGCCTGGTTCTCCTGACCATAATGGTGTAGCAGAAAGAAGAAATCGAACATTATTGGACATGGTGCGGAGTATGCTTAGCAGCTCCAATCTTCCTAAATCCTTGTGGACTGAAGCACTTAAGACGACAGTGTATATATTAAACCGAGTTCCAACCAAGGTTGTTCCTAAAACGCCATTTGAATTATGGAAAGGTTGGAAACCGAGTTTGCGACATATGCGCGTTTGGGGATGCCCGTCCGAAGTGAGAATATACAATCCACAAGAGAAGAAACTGGACCCAAGGACCATTAGTGGGTATTTCATTGGATATGCTGAAAGGTCTAAAGGTTACAGATTTTATTGTCCATCTCACAACACTAGGATTGTGGAGTCAAGAAATGCAAAGTTTCTTGAAAATGACTTGATCAGTGGGAGCGATCAAACCAGGAACATAGTTTCTGAGAAGGATCATTCAGAATCTCAACCTTCCACCTCAAGTGAAAGATTGGTTATTGTTCACAACACCCCTCAAGTACAAACTGGTGTTGAACAACCAATTGTTGAAGTTCCACAAGCTGCTGACGATATTCCAGTAGATCAGATAGTTCAAGAATTGCCAAGAATTTTTGAACAACGAGTTGAACCACATACTTCTCAGGAAGATGGTGGGACAACATTAAGAAGATCTACTAGACCAAAGAGATCAGCAATTCCTGATGATTATGTTGTGTATCTGCAAGAAGCTGACTACGACATTGGAGCCGAAAATGATCCTCAGTCTTTTTCACAAGCCATGAGTTGCAAAGAATCAGAATTATGGTACGATGCTATGAAGGAAGAGATGAATTCTATGAAGAGTAATGAAGTCTGGGATCTTGTTGAGTTGCCTAATGGTGCAAAATCCATTGGATGTAAATGGGTCTTTAAGACAAAGAAAGACTCATTGGGCAACATTGAGAGATATAAGGCTAGACTCGTTGCAAAGGGATTCACTCAGAAAGAAGGAATTGATTACAAGGAGACTTTCTCTCCTGTATCTAAGAAAGATTCCTTGCGCATTATTATGGCATTAGTAGCCCATTTTGACTTGGATTTGCATCAAATGGATGTGAAAACGGCATTTCTCAATGGAGATCTAGAGGAGGAGGTTTACATGAAACAACCTGAAGGATTCTCCTCTAGTGATGGTGAGCATTTGGTTTGCAAGCTCAAGAAGTCATTATACGGATTAAAACAAGCATCTCGCCAATGGTATTTGAAATTTCATGATGTAATTTCTTCTTTCGGTTTTGTAGAAAACATTATGGATGAATGTATATACCTTAAAGTCAGTGGGAGTAAAATTTGTTTTCTTGTTTTATATGTGGATGACATTTTGCTAGCAACCAATGATAAGGGTTTGCTACACGAGGTGAAACAATTCCTCTCTAAAAAATTTGATATGAAGGATATGGGTGAGGCATCTTATGTCATTGGCATTAAGATCCATAGAGACAGATTTCGAGGCATCTTGGGTCTATCTTAGGAAACCTATATTAATAAAATTTTAGAGAGATTTCGGATGAAGGATTGTTCACCAAGTGTTGCTCCCATTGTGAAGGGTGATAGGTTCAGTTTGAATCAATGCCCGAAGAACGACTTTGAAAGGGAACAAATGAAGAACATTCCATATGCTTCTGCTATCGGAAGCCTAATGTATGCTCAGGTTTGCACAAGACCTGACATTGCATTTGCTGTGGGAATGTTAGGACGATATCAGAGTAATCCAGGTTTAGACCACTGGAGAGCTGCAAAGAAAGTAATGAGGTACCTTCAAGGAACCAAAAACTACATGCTTATGTATAGACGGATGGAGAACTTGGATGTGATTGGCTACTCAGATTCTGACTTTGCTGGATGTGTTGATTCACGCAAATCAACATCATGATACATTTTTATGATGGCTGGTGGAGCTGTATCATGGAGGAGTGCTAAGCAGACCTTGATTGCCACTTCTACTATGGAAGCCGAGTTCGTCTCCTGTTTTGAGGCTACTTTAGATGGTGTATGGCTTAAGAATTTCATTTCTGGGCTTAGAATTATGGATTCTATCTCTAAGCCATTGAGAATATATTGCGACAATTCAGCTGTTGTTTTTATGGCTAAGAACAACAAAAGTGGGAGTCGAAATAAACACATCGACATTAAGTATTTAGCTATAAGGGAACGTGTTAAAGAAAAGAAAGTGGTCATTGAGCACATTAGCACTGAATTGATGATCGATGATCCTTTGACTAAGGGCATGCCACCGTTTAAATTCAAGGATCATGTAATGAATATGGGACTTGGTTCCATTATGTAAATTCTCATTGTATGAACAATGTTATTTTTAATGAGATTCTTAATTATTGTGATGTTTTTCTCATATTTATGTGCACTTTAATTTGATTTGAGAAAATACATCTGTGTAGGACCAAGAATAAACATTGGGTTTATTCATTAAGTAATTGTTGCCACATAAATTTTAATAAGAATAAATACATAGTAATACATGGAAGATAATACTCATCATTAGAGGACTTATCGCCATGATTCATGTATATATTACTTAATACAGATTATCAATGGGTTTTTAGATGAGACATTAAGAGTGGAAGTATGGACCAAGTGGGAGAATGTTACGCTCCCTCATCTGCTGCTGAATTTCAGCATTACTCCATTTATTTCTGGAAACAGCTGAAGTAAATAACTGGAAAATAACTGAAGTGATTTCCTTAATTTTTGGAAACTAACTGCAGTAATTTCCTTAAATTATGGAAATCAACTGCACTTCATTTATTTCTTGTTAGGAGCTTCTAAGTGGTCCATTACTCCCATTGCAGTTCTCTGCCATGATCAGTGGAGCATTTGACACATAGCCAACAGAAGCTTGATGGAAGCTGGGCTATTTAGTTTTCTGTTTGGTCCCCAAGCTCACTAATTCAATCCTTCAGTTTTACACCATCAACCAGAATTAGCAGAGCCTGGAAGCCCTTTCAGATTCAGATTAAAAATCCTTCTATCTTTGGACTGCACATCATAAATTTGTTTTCAGATTTTCTTCTTGTGAAGTTTGCTTTTATCGTAGAGGGAATAATGTTGAACTGGTAAACCAGAAAGCACAACAGTGACCGGCAAGGGATTTTCATAGATTTTACAATCGCTGTAGCAAGGCATTAAGAACACAAAATTGGAGCATCTTCTTGTTTTAATTGCCAGCATTATTTAAAGCGTTTGCTACAGGCCCCAAGTATTTAAGCATATTATTGTGAAGAGAGAAATCAATCCACATAGCCGAAAGCATTTTTACAAAGATTCAATTTCATTTCGTTGGAGAATCACGGTGAAATTGCAGGGATTCTGTATGTGGAAAGCCTTTATTGTTTTGTGGTTTGAATATAAAATCTCTTTCATTGCAAGAGCTGTTTCGTTTCTCTGAGGCTGAAAATTATTTCAAAACCAATGGCTGGAGGTATGTAATTTTAACTGGGCATTACAGTTTCATATTCCGCATATAGTTTTTACTATGCATTTAAAAAAAAAATTTGTTTTTAATTGCTTACATTGAAAACATTAAAGAAATTGTTTATCCATGAATTTTATTTTTCTGAGCATAAAATTGTTTATGCATGAGTTTTTATTTAGTAATCTAGAAATTAACAAGTATAACATATATTTAAAAATTAAAATTCTTAAAAACATATTTTCAATAAATTTATCAACATTATAAATTTATAACTCATCAGAAATCAAGTTTTATTTTCCTATATTATATTATGTTCAGTATTACACGAAAAAAGGCTTATTTAATATTAATAATGTTAATTATATTAGTGATATATTGAAATATTATATTATCTTTTCACTTAAACATAATAACTATTTAAGTAATTTAAGAATATTTCAAATTCCAAAAAAATATTATTGAAAAATAATTTGCATAGTAAAAAATCTAGGATTTTATATAAGTATCAAAGATATGTTCAAGCAATAAATATTATAAGTTTATTTTTAATGATATTATGATATTTTAAAATATTTTACATTAAAATATTTGGCATTAAAATATAAATATTTTAAGAAAATATTATGGGGAATTTTAATTGGTGATTGAAGTAATGTTATTCCTCAGAGATCCACAATTTAAATTCCTAAGATTGGTTTACAATAGACCCCCAAAAGTTTATTGGTAGCGAGACTTTAAAAATTGATGCCCATTTACCTATTTTTCTCCTTTTTAAACATAAAATATAGTTAATTCTAAAATAAACACGTCAAATTGAACTTGCAAATAATTTTGAAAAATTTCAAAATGACGGGCATGTGAAAAAATGAGAATTTTCCCAAATAAATAAATAAATAAATAAATATATATATATATATATATATATATATATATATATATATATCTCATTATAGGAAGGTAACAGGCATATTGTATTCCACAGTCTTCTACCTGGTCCCAAGGGACACAAATGCATACACAAAAGGTTTAACCCTTGGTTTCTTATTGGAAGGCATGATAATTCACCCAGCCTTGCTTTACCCCTACCTAGGTAGAAGAAATTCAATTTGAAAGTTTCCAATCACTTCTAATACGCCCCTGCAACTTGTTCTACCTAAATAAATGATGACGAAAAACTTGAAATGAGTGAGTTTATTAATTTTCTCCTCATCAAGGGAAAAATTCTCGATACTCGTAGAAACTATGGCGAATTTATTCCCAAAAAACCTCGATTAAGTTTATTTTGGTAGAAATCTAGTGAAATTTTTCCAAAAAACACCTGGAATAAGAAGTACTGTAAAAAAATTAGCATACTAACTGACTTGAATCCATTTTCCCTAATCCTAGATTAGATTAGGACATTGGGAGCCATATTTTACTGTCAATTTCAAAGGGGGTGGACATATATATCTTGATATTTCTTGAGCCACACAAAGTGTTACTCTCGTTACTAGCATCTTTCATTACCCACAATGATCAGATTTAGATCAAGGACCTAAGTGATAGCTCAAATTTCAAAATTTTTTAAAGTGTGTCGAACCAAAGTGAAAGATAGATCTCATCTTCCTGATTACGGAACCGTAAACAGTTCGAAAAATAGACACCATATGAAGAAGTTATTGCGATTTGAAAAGTCCAGTAAATTGTAATTTTTGGCATTTAACCAAGGTTGACTAGTCAAGGGTACAATCAGCAAAAATAATATTCCAGGGAATATTCCTAGAATATTATAGGGAATATTCTTAGAATATTCCTTCCGAGCTAGTCAGATCATGACAAGTGGTAGGGTATTATTTACTGAAATTGATGTACATTTTTGTGGACCAATGGGAAGGCGCCTAATGGCTAGCCTTGAGGCTACCATGTGGCTCTTGAAATGTGTATTAAAATTTTGGTTTGGACTCCACCGGCGTCGACCTCACGACCACCCGCCTGCACACACACGACTTTACCATCTTCCCTATACATTCATTTTTAACCATAATGGATTGCAATTTAATTTAAAGTTTATTGAATCTGCATTTTGGGCTTACAGGGGCCAGCCCCTCCCCATATGGTCGTGACCACAGACCAAGGGCTTAAGCCCCTAACCACTGGCGTGTAGTTTATTTTAAAACCTGTCAAATGGCCGCGTTGAACGGTTTTCATTTGACGGTTCCGCTAACGGTTGCGGGTTGTAACCGCGGGGTTCGGGGCATGTGCCCAACACCCCTAACTGCACATTTTTTGTACGGTTATCATGGTGGATAGTTGGAAAAACATGCCATTTTGGGCAAAGTCACCATTTTAAACTCTAGCTAACTGCAGTTGCTCCATTTTTAGTTGAGTTGTTTTAGGAGTTATTGGGAAAATTTGTTTTGGTCATAACTCACTCATTATTCGACCATTCTGAGAGTGTGATTAGTCAATTTAGACTATATCAGACATTCCAGACTCATTGGTGAAGGTTGCAAAGCCATCATAGAAATTCTGAGTGAGGTTTTGCTTCAGAGAAGTTCTAGGAGCCACCACGGGCCAACATCAATTCAAGCCCTAGCCATGGCAGCTAGAGGCACTTTTCAGGAAGCCAATAGTCAATTTCGGATGTTTCAGACATTCTGGAACTAATGGTGAGGTTTGTAAAGCTAGTAGAGGAATTTTGAAGGCTGAGATGCTTCATAGAAGTTCGAAGGGCCACCAGGGCCACCAGGTACCAACAGGAGAATGAGGGCTATCCAGAGCAGTCAATATCCATTCTCTGCAAACCAGTAGTCTATTATGACTATTTTGAGCCTTTTGAATCAAATGGAGGGATTTGTAGATGCTTTTTAATACTTTTAAGGTTGAAAAGCTTCAGAGAAGTTTTCAGTGAATCGAGAGCCATGGGGTGCCACCAAGTGTTAGAGGCGTAACCGGAGCATCTAGAGGTCAATTTCAGCAAGTGAATAGTCTAATCTGACTATTTTTGACATTATGAATCCAATGGAAGGATTTTCAGAGTCATTTGGAGACTTCTCAAGGTCAAGAAGCCACAAGGAAGTTTCAGGTAGCTCAGGGCCAATAGTGGATGGAGCCCTAGATTGGGGAGCCAAAGCTCATTTTGAGCAAATGATCAGTCTATTTTGGAGGTATGATATATACTGGAGATAGTAGATGAGTTTTCAAGGACATAAAAATACTTCTATGGATTTTGTGCCAAATATAAGCTCAGGGAAGCTTAAGGGCACCGACAGATTAGGTCAAGTCAAAGAAAGTCTAGTTCTATTTTCAGCGAGATAGCAGCCATTCCACGGATATGATGGTATTCTAAACCCAATGGTACATTACAAATAACCATTGTATTTGAGTAGTTTACATGTAAAATAAATTATTTATCATAATCCCAAAGAGCCAAGTGAGTTGCCAAGAGCTTAAGGAGACGTAGACCACGATATTCAGGCGAACTCCTTTATTAAATTTGATGTTATATGTTGATGATTATTTGCTGCATTTTATGGTTGTTTTACATGCTTAGCATCAGTTAAAAAAATGTTTAAATTCTCACACTTAAGCATTAAAATATTTTAAAACACATACACCTGTTTCAAGTGTTCAATTCTGCACAGCCAAGAATAAACTAGATCTTCATTTGTTTAATTGAGTGGGAGGTTCTTCAAAGGCATAAAAATTTATCCATCCATTTTCAGTTCACACATAGAGCTCGCTAAGACGAGCTTAGCATGTATTTTTTTTTTTTTTTTTTACGAAATTGAATAAAAAACCCTAGCCCTATAACATCCCCTGGTAACCTCACAAGAAAATGAATGGAGTTACGAAACCACTTGGGAAGAAACACCATCCACCCAACCATGAACCGACCTCCAGTTTCCCCCAAGTTGAGATGTGCTTGCCCAGTAATCAACAACCTCTTATTATTCTAGATAAGATAGTTTATGTCTTATTTCCCTAGCATATTTTTCCTTAGTGGTGCCCCTCTTTCCAGGTTCTTCCAACCCACTAGCCTAAGTTTTCTTAGTTTTTTCCTTAAATCCTGCGTTTCTCTCCTACGATGCTTTATTGCACTCGTAACTAAGTGTTTTTCTCCAACTAAGTGATTTAATATATATTTTATCCCATCTTATTAAAGATTACTAATCAACTCCTAGGTGTTTTTAGGAATTATTTAAGGGAAGATTAGTTTGATCTCATCAACCAACACTGGTTTCTAGATGTTGGCAGGAATCCTTTTACTCTAGTGTTTTTTTTTCCCAAGTAGTGTCCAATTTTTCTATATAAAAATAAATTCATTTATTACACCATCATACTTTATTGTTCACTTTATTTCAATTTCATAATGAATTTCTAGCCTTCGCATCAAGAAATAGTTGAGTCTAAAAATAAAGAAATATTTACATAGAAGTAGAGGGGTATTACATTTCCCCCCTCTTTTTAAAATAAATAATCATTGGTGTTTATAGTTCATTTGCTTCATTCTCAAAAAATGTTGGGTAAGATTCTTTAATTATATGATCCAGCTCCCAAATAGCCTCCTGAAGCGTAAAGTTCCTCCACTGTGCTTTAACCCAAGAAACGACTCGAATCCAGAGCAAGATCTCTTTCTGATCTAAGATGTGAAGTGAATCTAGCAGGAAATGTCCTTCGGGTTCCACATGTATCAAGCTCCAATAAATCACGTGAGAATTTTCATGGATATGTTTTTTTACGAAAGACACATGAAAAAAATCATGGAATTTAATATGGACACATAAAATTAAACACATCTATTTCTAAGGAAATCCGATTGGGTATAATATCTCCACACTCCATGCTACATTGGCCACATGGTTCATGAATTTAAATCACAAGTCACTCTCACGCTAGGGATACAACTCCAACAGAAAAAGGAAAACAAAAAACAACCGTACATCCACGAACAAGGTACCAACCCAAGAGTCATGGCTCCAACAATAGGCTTTTCTTCCTTCAACCTTTTCCCAAGTGGTGCCTTACACCCAGTTAGGAATATCTCAACTCTCGAATTTTAGGAGGTCATATTTCTCTTGGGAGTCCAGATGCCCTTTAGGTTCTAAACTAAAAAAACTCCTAGATGGTTCAAAACCCAAGATCAGGGCTCACCAAGTAGTTTCCATGGACTTGAATTCATCCATAATCCTCATAATATAATAATAACAGTGATATGATCAATAAAATCCATCACTTCTCCAAGAAAATATATACTTTATGTCACTACGTGGCCTCTCTCTAAATTGTGGCACACATTGAAGCCATGTGAGCCCCAATATTCTCATTGCCAACACCCTTTTACGAAAACCCCCCTTGTCTATCATTATGGAGTTTCACAACCCCCCATACTCTTTATCATGGAGTGGGATCCATAGCCAACCTATTTCATATTATATAATCATAGGAATATGTACATCATATACATCATATTTACAATATTGTTCCTCTCGCCACTTAACCAAAACCAACATATATGCTTGGGAATGCTAGCCCCAAGATAAATAACAAAAGTGCATAGACACACAAAGCTGAAAAATGACTCTAGGTCACTCCCTAATATCAACATACACATATTTATATTATAAATTGGCAGCGGTATTATAAGTGAGTTGCCTCTACGCCACCTAGATAAAGAACTAGGGGACATGGTAGCACACCCCCGAGATAGTTTTAATAGCCCAGTATTGAGGCATCCCATCCATCACTTAACACACCATGAAACCTCCCCTCAGTGTAACACTAATGACCTCAGTGGTTATTCATTTTCTCACTCATGTTTTCCAACAAAGGATGCATTTATTCATGGCCTCAGTGTATACAGTCCAATTTATTACTAGCTTTATTATGCTTGGTGGTGTCTTCAATTAACTTTCGGAAACTGTCGATCCTAGTAAAATTTTTGTTAGTATCCTATCTCTACCTGTAAATTTGATACTTTAGTTGGGGAACAACACTCCCTTTAATCGAAATCCCGATAGATCCCAAAAGTCGTTTAGTCTCAATTTTGATTGGAGCATAAGGAGGATGGTATATTTCCTCCCCATCATAATTTCCTTTATTTCTTCCCATCATCTTTCTCTTGCAAGTTAATCAAGTCTTAAGCTACTACTGGGTTCAAATATTTCTATTCTTTGTGGCTTCATTTACGCATCAATATTTGTTCCCCGAGATTTTGTGTGTCTTCCTCCTCTTAGCCCTTCAACATCCTTTAGTTTGGATCTCATTCTCTCACATTTTCTCTTCCTTCTTTCTTGCACCTCTCACCCTCCTCTAGGTACTACTAGTAAGTCTTTCCCTCACTCTTCATAGATAGAAGTTGGCATTCCCCATCATCATTCACCTTGTCTTTGCTGGGCTCAACAAAAAATTTCATGTGGTGATTATTCCATTTAGAATGTCTCCCTTCCCTATGTTCCAAAGACATGGAGCCTTCCTGTAGATAGCTCAACCTCTTTGACCCATTTTTTTGACATAGAATTCCTAATCGTAAATAGAGTATTTTCTCTTAGCTTTAATTGTTGAGATTGCTTGGAATAGGACTAAGTTTAATGTGCGGTAACTATAAACTTTAAACTAGTGTCAACGACCAAATCATATTACCTACAATTGTCACCTATAATTTAGTGTCAAAAATGGACAATATGGCAAGAATGTTATGACCTAGCAAGTACCGATGTATTTGAAGACACATCAAGGATATGCAATTCTATTGAGGTCATGACACTACTACATGAAGGGCACTTTTAAACATTTTTTTAAGACGGAAGAAATATTTTGTCTTAAAAAGTTACTTTTTATTTTAGCTATTTTACATTAAAATTTAATATCAATTGAATTGTCTTAAATATAAAATTTAAGACAAAAACAGTTTAAGAAAAAAATATTTTAAGATAAAACTTTATATTTAAGAAAAAGATCATTCCAGACAACAAAATTTTAAGACAAAACTTTATATTTAAGAGAAAAACAGTTTAAGACAAAAATATTTTAAGCCAAAACTTTATATTTAAGAAAAAAATAGTTTAAGAAAAAAATATTCTAAGACAAAACTTTATATATTCAAGACAAAAATAGTTTGAGACAAAAACATTTAAGACAAAAAAATTTTTGAGACAAAAATATTTTAGGAAAAAGCTTTATATTTAGGACAAAAATAGTTTGAGACAAAAATATTTTAAGACAAAACTTTAAATTTAAGACAATGACCACTTAAGACAAAGCTCATTTAATACAATTAACATTTAAGACAAAACCATATCAATTTAAGAAAATATTATCTAACACCTACGAAATTAACTATGATAGTGCATCGTAAGTCTATCAGCTTGCATGACACTATTGTGTGGTGCCTATACCGAGGTTGCTATTCCACTTACCATTCATGTTATCTTATATAAAGACAACAATTTGTTGGGCTCTTCATTTTGGTGGGGTAGACGACTCTGAAGAACATGACAAATTTTCCTGGAAAGATTTCTCGGACATCAATTCCTCTTCTATCCCTTCGATCTCTGTTGATACGATTAGATAAAACTCGTCTATCGTTGACCCATAGCTAGTTACTCTGAGCAACTGAGTGCTAGCTAAGAATATCATAACCTTAGTTTTTAAAGTCTATATAAGCATCTTATTTGTTGTGACAAAATATGTCTAGGGGATTGTTCAAGACATTCATTTTCCCTAGAAAATGTGACTCCACATGATGTATGATATCATCATGTACAAATGTTATAGTATATCTACTTCCTCTAATATGAAATTTGGAAGTTGATACAAATTTTTTTGGTTTGCAAAATTTGAATCTAATCTAAGCCTATCTCAACATCTTGTTTGTTGTTACAAATAAAATATGACCATAGGCTTGTTCAATACCATCATTTTCCCCAACACCTATCACACTTTGCATGTTGTATTATATTATCATGTACAAAAGTGTTATAGGTCAATTTGGGCACCATTCCCAATGACCTGGTTAAAATGGACATCATCCCCAGAACCAATGAATAGGGTTTATGATCCCCTATCATTTCAGTTGCTACATGCCCTAAGGCAAAGAACAAAGACAAATCATCCCTGACTTCCATTGCAAGGTTTCCAAGATTTGAAGTATATGTTATAACACCTATGAGCTCACCAATGTAGTCTCTCAAGGGGTTAAGTGCGTTGCATATGTAGGAAACTCCACTCAACGGTGCTATGCAAAGCACTTCCCGACACTCAAGTGTGCATTTGTCAATTGGGAGAAAAATTCTCATTGTTTTAGAATCTTCACTTGGCCAGTGCCTTCTAAAACAGTGCATATGTGTCAAAATTCGAATCCATATGTCCATTTGATACCTCTAAGCTTGGGAACATGTCTTTCCTATTATTAGAAAGTCATTGATTGTAAAACTAACTTCAGCTCATCTATAAATTGACCACAGATCCTAGTGCTTGAAAGGAAGAATTTGAGTAGAGAAATGTTGGTGGAATTTTAATTGAGGAATTTATTTGAGTGATATGTTGCTGGAGAGATGTTCATTGTGATGAGGATGGGATGATGCTGGAGATGGTGAAATCAAATCAATCGTTGGTTGTAACCTCCCCTTCTATCCATTAATAAAGATTGATGTTTACTTTCCCACATATGTATATGTATAAGCTTCTGTCTTTCATATTATGAATTATTATCTGATGTATATGGTTCATGTTTCATTTATTTAACTCAATAACCTGAATAGGCATCTATATATTGCTATCTCTTTTTTGTTTAGTGTTCATTCTTGTAGGAAATATTTTGGCAATCTAACTTGGATTTGAAGCTACAACAAGAGCGACAGAAGGAGAAATGGAAGCGCTTGGACTCCAAGTAAGTTTCTTGATATGTTCTGTGTGTCTATTTACTATTAGGAAAAGTATCTGCAAAGTCTTTAACCTGTTGTTCTAAATGCATAGCACAACATTTAGGGAAGAATGTTTTATCCGTAATTCATAATTCTGCATAAAAAATTGACAACTCCGCTGAGGAGTTTACCTTTCATCCTTCGTGTATTTTGCCTCTGTTATCAACCCAATAGCATTTAATCCAAAATATTAGGCATTTTGAATCAAATTTTCATTAGAAGTGTGTTAAATAGCTTGATTTTTTGTTCTCTACTACGCCCATCGCACTGTTAAAAAGGACACAGTGCTTTGCATAGCATTGTCTCTGACTCAGGGGTGCATTGCAATGCACTCTCTCCCCTTAGAGATCCGTTGCCCCCTAGAGCGAACCAAATTCCTATTTAATTTTTCATTGCATTTGATTTCATTTTTGTTTGTTGTGTTTTCAAAAAGCCTAATGCCTCATAGAGACCAATGACTTTACCTACCTCTTCCACCTTTGAAAGAAAAGTTTGTTCAATGTTTATTTAAAGTGTTTTTGTTTATCATTGATGAATTAATTTCAAAGTATTTTTATTACTACATTAGATCCATTTGCTTTTGAAAAGGAAAATATCGTTAAATTCTTCGTTTCTTATAGGAGAAATTGTAGTTAAAATATTCATTTTTCCTAAAAAGAGAAATTTTTGTTTAATTCTTCATTTCTCAAAGTAAAAGGAATTTTTTTTTATTGATTTGATGCACTTAGTTTCCTTTTCTGCATTCACATTAAAAGGACTGAAAAGAAAAACCTGCATTTTCATGTAGTGGATTGTGTGTTTTGCATAGGATCAATTAGGAAAGATGCATTTTAGTTTTTCTCTTTTATTGTTTGGTCTCAAATTGATTTCTCTTTCCCTCTATTAGCTAGGATTTTCATTGAAAAAACTAAAAGTGAAAACATTGCTTATCATTTTAGTTTGAATTTTAGGAATTTCCAATACATAATTGCGGTGAACCTTAAAAGGAAAATTGATAAACAAGATCAACTTAAAATTTACATTAATTTACCTAACAAAGCATTGGAACCATAACTATAACATTTAGAAGGTCTAGGCTAGAGACATGTTCCGATGTCGTAAAACATAACATCTTTCATTAATTGTATGCGATACATTCCGAGTGTGATACCTCACTCCACATATGTAAGTATATCGTAGCTCGTCCACATACTTTCAGGTATATTGGGCAGTGTTACAGTATGAAAAGTATAAAGGGGTGCTCTCACTGTGCGGTTTCACATTAGACAACGCTAATACGGATTTGGGCCTCCATGTACCTTTGGGTATATTTGGGAGAAAAAATTTAGGATGCTATTCATCCATAGTGAATCGAGTCGGTCGCCTTGTAAATTGTGATACACCGAACACAACATTCAAGGAGATTTCCTGCTCGTACTTCTTGGTTCTCTAGGAGCTATTCTGCAGTTCATAGTTTCTTGGTAAACATTTTGCCTAGCATTACCCTTTTATTTTTTTATTTGTTTTTGGTTAAAATAAATTTGTCATTGTGGAAGAAAAAAATCCTTTTCCCTGTCGTTCGCGTAGATTAGCGTTGAAACCACCTTTACCACCAGGAGTTACTCTTGGTCGGTGAAGGCGACATCACTCTACCGAAACTAGTACTATCGGTACCTCTGGTAAAGCATCATCTTCCCATATACCAGAGTCAACACAAGTTGTTTCTATATATCTTGGTTTTTCTACTGTTGCTGAGATGGAGTCCTCACAACTACCCGTGGTCATGATCCATCCAATCAGTGACACCATACCTCCTGAACCCGATGTTGTTCAACCGGAAGTTGATCCAGATCCTATCTCTTCTTTGCCAAAAAACATGAATCCGGAAGTCGAAAAACTAGAATTTGTTCCTCCATTGGTCATCCCACAATTTTATGTAGCCATTGAGCCTCCCATATCACATAGTTAACCTCCTAAAATATACTTTGGGCCATGTGGCGAAATAATTCCACCTGGTTTGATTTCGATTGAAGAGATCCCACAAGACGAGACACCTTTAACTCCAACCCATTTTGGGGAGGATATTTACCTGTACAAGTCCTTTCCTCAAACACCACCGTCTTCTTTTGTTGATCCTATTCCTATTCACATTCCCGTCGATTCAAAAGGGTATAAATTTATTCAAGTAACCATGCCTGAACCAACATCTTTGGTTGGGCCATATGTTCCAATTATGTCAACACTTGCCCTCGCAACCCTGTCGATGTTTACAACTTCACCAGAATCATATTTTCATGGTGTCCCTTTGGTCCCATCAGGTTATAAATCTTTATCTAGAATTTTTTCTAGTGCATCTTCAAACCCATGGGCTTCACCAATTTCATCGTCTGGTATTCTAACTGGTAAAACTATAGTGAGTACTTAACGGCTTGATTCTTTATACACGTCATTAGGGAAATATCGAGCTGGTCCTTCTGGGTCTATTCTATCCAATACCAGATCAACTAGACTCCTTGCATTTGGAGAGCAATATTTTCCATCTTATTATCCTCCTCATGCAGGGGCGCAACCTTTGGTCACCCACTTTGACAGTACTCCATCATTTTTTGGTCAACCTAATGTTGAAATGAATGTTTGTCAATGAAAGTCCACTCTGCCTATCCAATCACAAACAATTGTACACTTGTATCAACCAATTCAACTTGTTACACCCACATCACTTCAACTTGTTAATACATCTTTACCACTGTTACAAAATCAGAATGTTGTACAACAACCATTTCAGGCAGGTCCTTCAACTCAATACCATAAAGCATTTGGCCCACAGAATCAAAATCCTTTGACCAATTTATAACAACAACCTATACCTGGAATCATATATTCACAAGTTGGTTTACGATTTTATGGGATGTCACAACCACAACTAGGTTATAGTTATATGCAAAATAATCCAATTTATCCTCGTTTGTGTTATAACATTGGTGGACAGACCCCTTGGCAGCCTTAGGGGAAAATGGCTCAACCTTCATTTCAACAAGTATCGTACCCAGGTTTCGGTCAACATAATCCTCAAGTGTTTTCTTATCAAAACAACCGTTGTCTAGGTTACCAGTAGTAGATTCCTTATGTTGTTGCTCAAAGGCCTGTTTCTCAAGCAATTCCATCATACCCTGGCTATGCTCAAGCTGACCTTAATCGACAGTTTCCTTTTGTTGCAACTTTAGAGTTACCATATTTAAATTGGCTAACCAATGATCCAATCAACTATGCTCCTTGGTGGCCAGTGATACCTAAAAAATTACCCTCGGATATTCCTAAGTTCAATGGAAACCTTGGGGAAGACCCGTCGACTCATGTTATGACTTATCATTTGTGGTGTTCATGAAACTCCCCAAATGATGACTCTAGTCGACTACATATTTTCCAGCGTATGCTCAATGGTCCGGCTGTAAAATGGTAAATTGAGTTAACTAGAGCTTCTTTTGATAATTTCACTTCCCTAGCTACTATCTTTCGGACTCACTTCCAGTTACCCATACAATATAAAACTAGAAAGGAACTCTTGACCAATTTCAGACAGACTAATCTTACTCACATTTCTAATTATATTCATGAGTGGCGTCGTCGTCGTAGAATGGTTAAGGCATTTGTTCCTGATTAGCTCCTTGCTGAGTGGTTCATTAAGTCTCTGTTACCATCTATAACTGAGGATTTGGCTAAGGGTGGTGTCATCACTGAAGAGCAATTTATTGCTCGTACCCGATATTTTGACTTGATCTATACCCAATCTGGCACGCTATATGAAAAAAATCCTAATGCGTCGCGATCTAATTTCACTGTTCCTCCGGAATTAAAGGACTCTCATGCCAGAGACAGTTTGATTGGTACTGCAAGCACATATCATACTACTGAATCTAATCCTGCACCTTATTCCAAAATCAATGCCATGTCATTTGAAAAAGGAAAAAGTGACAAGCAACCCGGAAGTAAGAAAAAAGGGAGATCTAAGACAAAGCAAACTTCTAACCCGTAGGAAAGATCATCTGATCAATCATCTGGACCTAGGAAACCTCGTTATCCATGCATAATCTGTAATGAGGAACACTCTTTTCAATATTTTCCTCACCGTGTTGAAGTCTCAAAAATAATTAAGACTTCACATGCGTTAGCTGTGTTGACAAATCTGTTTCCGAATCCAGACACAAATTTGGTTGCTACGAATCCACCTTCTAGTTCCCAAGTGCTTATGTTATCTATCACAAAACCTTCAACAGATATTTTTGTGTCAACACGTAATAAAGATTATGGTAGTTAAGCAACTAGTCAACCTACTACCTCAACTATGAATCCGTCTACAGAATCGATACCAACTACTATTATTCCTGAATTGAAAATTAAAACACCTAAGGGAGTCGTTCATAAATCGACATATTATCCTCGAGCAAGAGCTGCTCAAAATTATAATATAGTTGAAGATTTGGCTCAATCCCCTTCACCTTTGTCTCCTCTTAAGTTATTACAAAATTGGCCCTTCCAAAAACAGGCTTTATTGTCGGCCATTGGTGGAATTGATCCGAATGATTCTAATCTTGTCGTCTTTAATCATATGGGCTATGTGCCACAATTACTAGCAAAATTTGCATCCTCCATATAATTAAATGTTCTCAATCAACTTGTTCATTGCACTATTATTAATGAGGGAGATTCTACATCCATTATGTCTCTAAATTGTTGGAAGTCACTTGGCTCGCCGTGCTTATCTCAATCATCAACGACGTTGAAGGCTTTCAATGGATGTACATATAAGCCTTGTGGTATTATTAATAGCCTGCATGTTGAACTAGGGGCAAAACAGTCAATGTTGATTTCGAGATTGTTAATGGACCCCTTGACTATAATATTTTACTTGGAAGGCCATGGGTATATGCTATGACTGCAAATGTTTCTACATATTTTAGAATGATCGCCTTTCCATATAAAGGTACAATCACAGTCATCAATCAACTATCCCTCTTTGCCTCCACTTCATGGGTAACTGGAAGTGTTTTGTTTGTTCACGCACCCAAACTAACACTTCACAACATTGGTGTAGGAATCTTAAAGGATTCCACTCTCATGGGACTCTTTGCATTACCGTTGCCTATGAAGTTAGCAGAAATTACAAGTATAGAGACCTGATACATGATCTCTTCTACTCCATCTGGCTTAAGGAAGAGTACAGGTGTTTTTGAAATTGCTAAATTGGATGAGTTATTGCCACCTAGTCCTATTGAGCTGGCATAGAAATCAATCTATCTGGCTTGGGCAGTGAATCTGAAATCAACATCGCCGGTTGTTTGGGTTGATTGTTCCTTAGATTTTGGTACTCCATCTGATCCTTTTTCCTCAACTTTCTTGACAGATTAGAATATTTTGGAAACCATGATGTCAGAAGGAGAACCATTGGAAGATTATCATCATCATTCCCATCTTCCTGATTATGAAGAAAATCATCTTAGTGAACTATATCAACCATCAATCAAAAATTTCTTTTAGAATTCTTTACCTATTAATGCAATCGATTCCAACAAAAATTCGTCAAATATTGAAGAAACTATTTCTATCGATATTTCGACCAAACCTGGCGTTGTATAAAATATTCATGTCAGTATATGTTGTTCTTCCTCATAACTCAAAACATATCGCTCTATCTTTCGTGAATTCCGTGATGTCTTTTCTTGGTCTTATGAGGAAATTCCAGGCATAGATACTAGTATTGTTGAACACACTATTAATATGTATCCTGATGTCAAACCAGTGCGTCAATGCCTTCGTCATGTTCATCCAAAGAAGGCTATTGCCATTAAAGAAGATGTTGAGAAACTTTTGTGTGTTGGTTTCATTTACCCTGTTCCGCTAACTAAGTGGGTTTCCCACATCGTTCCTGTAATGAAAAAACAAGGGACCATCATAGTGTGCGTTGATTATACGGATGTTAATTTGACTTTTCTGAAAGACAACTACCCAACTCCCTTTATCGACTAAATCATTGACGATTGTGCTGGATGTGAAATATTTCAATCACGGATGGATTTTTTGGCTACAATCAAATCAATATCCACCCAGAGAATCAACATAAGACAACATTCATCTATCCCTAGGGAACATTTTCTTATATGAAACTACCGTTTGGTTTAAAGAACACTGGGGCAACATTTCATAGAGAAATGGATTATGCTTTCAATGACATCAAGCACATTGTTCAACCCTATCTAGATGATTTACCCACGCATTCATGAAATCGGACTGATCACCCGATGCATTTAAGGCCCATCTTATTACGCTGCTGACACTACAAAATACACCTCAATCCATATAAATGTGTTTTTTGTGTTGGTTCTGGTCATTTTCTTGGATTCGTCGTCTCAAAAGAAGGAATTCAAATCGACCCATTGAAGGTTCAGGCCATTCTGGATTTTCCTGCACCATCAAATTTACTTCAGATATAGAAACTTCAAGGAAAGGATAACTTCCTAAGAAGGTTCATACCCAACTACGCTGAAACGGCTAAAGGATTTACTCGGCTCTTGAAAAAAGGGGTTCCCTTCCATTGGGACCAAGTTGCACAAGCTTCTCTTCATGATGTCAAGGATACTCTTGTCTGGGTGTCATTAATGTATCCCCCTAATTATCAGAGTGATTATTTCCTATATATGTGATGACTGATACAACCATTTCTATGGTATTGGTCCAAGTAGAAAATGTGATAGAACATCTGATCTATTATTTGAGTCATAATCTCAATGATACGGAAGTTAAGTATTCGTACAAAGAAAAGCTTGCCTTGGCATCTGTTCAATTTCTCCAAAGATTTTACCACTATATCCTATTCCGAAAGACCATTATCATTTCAGATTATAACCCCATGACTTATATCTTATCACGTCAATTACTAGGGGACAAATACTCAAAATGGATTGTCATTTTGTAGGAATTTGATTTGGAATTCATCAAATCCAAGTCAAAGAAGTCTTTATTTTTGGCTGAGCTTCTCTGTGACCTTCCCTCTAATAGTACTGCTACTACGTCGGAACCATCAATTCCTGACGAGCCTTTGTTTCTAATTGGATCGTCTGATCCTTGGTATGGAGATTTCATTATTTATATCCAAAGTCAAAATTTTCGGCCTGAGACCTCTCACTCTGAACAACGACGTATTTGATACGAAGCCAAATATTATCTGATCATCAGCAATACACTTTATCATCGTGGTGTCGATACAATTTTAGGAAGCTGCCTCACTCATGAGGAGGCCGAAAAGGTTTTAAATGATTGTCATGTTGGGGCTTGTGCTGGACATTTATCTAGATATGCTACTGCGCGGAAGATGCTCTGCACCAGTTACTTTTGGCCTACCATATTTCATGACTGCATCCTCATGTTCAGAAGTTGTCATGCGTTGCAGATTTTTTATCGTAAAATCCAAAAACCACCAATGCCAATGCATCCTGTTGTCTTTGTGGGACCATTTTCAAATTGGGGTATTGACTTCATGACTTGTAACCCTCATTTGTTTGGGGATCATGGTTATATTATTGTCGCAGTAGACTACTTTACCAAATGGGCTGAAGTGATTCCTACATTCAACAACACAGGAAAAACATCTGCATTGTTTTTTTTTTTTATCATGTTATTGCACGGTTTGGGGTCCCACAGGCTATAGTTACAGATCATGGGAAGAATTTTCGCAATCACATGATAACTGAATTGACTGCCAAGTTAGGATTGTCACATGATAATTCTACTCTTTATTATCCACAATAAAATGGACAAGTTGAGGCTATCAACAAGATTCTTAGACATATGCTTCAATGAATGATAGGAGTTCATAAGAGAAACTGGCATTTGATCCTGTACTCGTCCTTGTGGGTGTACTGAACCTTGGTGAGAAACGTAACCAGATTTACCCCTTTTCAATTGGTGTATGGTCTGGAAGCTATCTTTCCTATCTAATGTGAAATACCATCGTTAAAACTCGCAATCAACTTGTTACCTAACACCTCAGAAGAAGAAGCGTGTCTTTTTAACCTCATCCATCTTAATGAAACGCGTCGTGAAGCCCAATTGGCCAAAAGAGCATATAAGAGATGTATAAAGGTACAATACGACAAAAATGTCTAGCCTCGCATTTTCTCAGACGGCGACTTGGTCCTTCTTTATGGTCAAGAAGTTGATGTAATAGGTACATGAAAATTTGAGCCATTATGGCATGGCCTCTATATTGTCAAAAGAGTTCTTACTAAGGGTGCCTATGAGTTAGTAGATTACGATGGAATTTTGTTGGCGCAGCCTGGAAATAGGTTGTATCTGAAACGTTACTATACTTAATCATGATCGTAGTAATTTTTTGTATTATATTGTACATATATGCTGTTGATTTGCATTTACTATATTAGTTTGTTTTTTATAGTTTTCCTCACATTAGCAATCCACTTTACATTTCATCGCATATGTCTGAATCTTTGGAACCATTTTTTGGATATGCTAATTGTGCTAGTCGTAGTATGTAGAATCTATCCTCTGTAGCGTGGGCCATTTTCGCTCCAAACAGCGAGTTAGTGAGTTTTCAAGGGATTTGTAATGGTAGATCGACAAACAATATCGTTGAGTATAGCGCATTGATCAAACTTCTCTCTGATGCCATTTCATTTTGTATTAACCGCATCATTACAAGGTTAGGCTCAGAACTTGTGGTATTACAACTTACTAGTGTTTATATTATTAGAAATCCAACACTGCATCGTTTGTTTCTAAGGGTTCGAATTTTGGAAAGACACTTTGATTTTATTCAATATCAACACATTTCCAGAAATTTGAACACATTGACTGATTCTTTGGCTAATCAAGTTTTAGACAGACATTTGCATCACATGTAAGGAAAAAATTGACATAATTAAATAGGATTATGCAATAAACATAGGAAAACATTGAAATCAAATAGATAGATAGTTATAGGTTTTTACAAAAATTTGTGCCCAAGAAACATTCGTCATCTGACCTCAAAATGTATGCAACATGTCAAAATTAAATTAGTGGTGCTCATGGTGACATGCTATAGATCTAGCTATCCTACGCAGTAACCGCATCCAGTGGTTAGGAACGCCTATAGTGTGGCGTTGTAGTCACATGGGTAACTCTTTGATCTAGAAATCCAGAATCCCAAAGGTTAAGTCCTCTATGTGCTGTCAAAGCTCAGTCAGAGTCTCAGCCCTGTCTAGATCCTGAAGGACTTCTCTCCCGATAGTCCTCTCTGCTGGCTCATATGCTCCATGTTCTAGTTCCTCCACTGATTGAACTCAACCAACATCTCCATTACATCAAAAATTTAGTTTAGTCTTGGGAAAAAATAAAAAATACAAAAACATTGTATAAACCTTAGGAAAATAAAAAACATGGTCAAAACATTCTTACCTATTGCGCCCCACTGGGCACCTTCTGGTAAGGCTAAGTCTAGATCTCCTCAGAAATAAAAACCTACATATGCATACCTATCAATGACGATAACCTGCCGCCTAAACCAGATGAATAACACAGTCGAGAACACAATGATATATTGTTCTGCATGGCTATCCATTAGTTCTACCCATATTTGCATCCTCGGATCTCTAGGATTAGACACACCCAGCATCACATGATGAGGCTGGATCAGTGGAATCCACTATAAGGAAAAATAAATGAGGATCGAACCATAATTGAAGTTCTTCTTCCTTCCTCCCTTTTCTTTTTTCATTTGTTCCTTTATTTGGGAAACTACAGCTTCAGACTAGTTGAAGACTGTTGGCTCCATGCACTCTAGTGCATAATGCATATATGATCTATTCGCTACATGTAGTGTAACCATGTCGACAAGTTTTTCGATCATGAAAATAATGGTTCTAAAAGGAAAATATCGAATGTCCTAGATGTTTATATTCCCATCATTTCTTGGCTCTAACCCTAGATAGCAATACTGCAAAACATAATCTCAAACAATCTCTCCTCCAAGAGCAGACCTGTTGGGTGTGGAGCCTGATTATCTTGTTTGCTTTGTATCATAGCATTGGACCCTTGTACCTTAAAAGGGGCGGCAATGCCGCCCGTAATTAATCGCTGCCGTGGGGGGTCCATGCAAATGATCTGACGGTAGAAGTTATGTTTAGATTAGGGTTTTTTTCCCTAGAAGGCAACCCCTTGCTTTTATGAGGGTATTGTATTGTGGCTATGTATTGTATGTGTATTCTCGGAGCGAGAAACAGATAGGGAGACTGTGAGAGAGAACAGAGGATATTATAGCAGATCTGCTGTAGGTTTTGTCTCTTCAATTTTTTGCTGGATAATAGAAAGGAAGGACTGGTTATTCGGGGTGGACGTAGCCCAAACTAGGTGAACCACGTATATCTGTGTCTCTCTGGTTTTATGTGTTTTGTGTGCTTGTATTTTCCGCATATTTTATGTGTTGCATTGCTCCATAATATATAATTTTCTAACAAGACCCTCAGAGGGAAATAGGCAAGCCTCTCCTCGACAAACCTGTGAGAAAATATACATCCTCTACTATAAGAGGAACCACTTTTCTCCTAATTTTAAATGCCTCAATAGTTGGATCCCATGCTCGAACTAGGAACTCCAAGAGTTCTATATATTGCCTCATCCGTGACAAGCGGAAGAACTTTAACAACCCACAATCTCTTAGGGCTCTTACTATATCCTAATCATTTAGGGCAACCATATTTTGTTCTTCATGATCTCTTTATCTCCATGTAATCATCATTATTGTTCGATGAAATCCTGAAACATAACCATAAGACTCATTAGACTCCTTCCAATGCAAAAAATTAGAAAATTTTGGGCATAGTGCAAGAAACAAAAATGGAGATTGTGCCCAACGCAGTCTTGAACAAGGGACAATGCGTTGCATATGCAGCTAGACTTCAATTTAGGTTCTCTACAAGGTAATTTTCGATGCTCAAGGGTGCGTTGCCCTTTTTGGAAGCAAAATTTACCTTAAGGCACTCAAAACCCTAAAAATTTCTAGTGAAAGGAAATGAAATGATTACTGAAAGAGAGAGAGGGTTCATGGCCCTAACCTAGATCAAACGGTGATGAAAATCGTCCACAGAATCAATTGCAATCAGCAGCTGAAGTTCAGGGAAACAAACAGGTACAAAGCTCCAAAATGAAAATGGCAACTATTGAATGGTAAAAATGAATAGCAAAAATCTTTTTATTTAGTCATTTAATTGTTTGCAATGAATACTTATTGCTATGACTATGATTTTATTCTATTTTTATCATGAAACAGGTATTTTTAATCCATTTGATGTTGTTCTGAACAAGTTTACAACCAAATAATAGATTAGTCGTGCAGATTTATTTCAAAGAAAGATTTGACCACAAAGCATATTTTTTATCCTTATTTTTCAAGCCTTGTTAAAAATTAAAAAGGACTTGAAGCGTACTTTTATCTTTTTTTCAAGCTTCGATAACAACGAAAAAGGAACCCTTGGAGTCTTCTTTTAGCTCTTTTAAGACTCTGATAATGTGAAAATATTGTCGAGCACTTGTATTTTCGAGCTCATAAAATTAAATGAATTGATATCTACTCAGTATAAGTTTACCCTTTTCCGGACCAAAATAGATTATTTACGAAAAAGGAATACCTTGGTCAAACATGACTAAAGAGGTTCTCTCAGATATTAGTTTACACTTTTTCGGATCTGAGCGACAATTTTACGAAAAGCTACTTATGGAGTTTTATTTTCATCCTATTTTTAAAACTCTCTAAATATGAAAAAAGATTGGGCTGTCACTGTCGTTAGGCTCGTTAAAACATAAAATAGTGACGAGCTTGTTGATCATGGAAAGAATCAAGTTTCATTCATCGCTCGACTTGTTAAATTATTAAATAGTAATACATTTTTCACCCAAAGGGTTTAATTATAGATCAAGCATATTTTATCCTCCTCAAGCTTGTTAAACAATAAAGAGGTGCTGGTCGAAAAATGACTGGGGGAAATTTTGGAAAGTGAACAGAACTTTTTATGGTAGCGGGTCACTCTTGAACATGACACTTCACTCCATCATCGTGCCTGTTTGGGTTGGGTAATCTTCTTGACGGTTCATTCGTACCTATGGTTCATCATACCTTCACTTCGGTTTTGGGTCAATGCTGCCAAATCATATTAGTGTCGTCGATATGTTCAAGAGAATTCATCCAATGAATACTCATCCTTCTGCAATACTCATAAACCTTCATTTTCATGAAAGTCATCCCTGAAAATTTCTATATCAATTCATCCTTTGTCTCCGAAATAAACAACTCTCGTTTCGCAATAAAGTGGCTTACTGTCGATGGCAAATCATCATCCAGGAAGTTCACTTAGAAACATCATATTCGAGTACCATGAGGCTTGTTACAGAATCGACAAGATCCTCGCTTCCAGATTTTTGACCGAAAATACTTTGTTTGTCGTTCGAAATCAAATCATCTATTCATGCCTTACGAAATGTACTGTAGTACCTTGAGGGCCATTGACATCAATGGTGGTTATCTCGTGTTTGTTAACAACTCGCCTCCTTGGCTGGTAATCAAATGATGTCTTAACATGTTCGACTACAAATCATATATTCTCATGGCTAGTCTTGTACCCGAATGATCGAGTGAACGAGATAAGAAGACCCCGGATCTAGTTTTAGAAATTTGGGCTGCGAATTCAGGATTGTTGAACACATCATCTGTATGGTGAGCTTACATACAAATCGTCATCCGAAAATGGGCCTATATTTGTAGGCAAGTCTGTATTGGGCAACATTGCAATGTAGACGATGTTCTGCACTATGTACATGTTATTATATAGTTTATGTGCTCAGCATGGGAATTCCTTCCCTTAGAAATTCATGATCAAGAGGATATATCATGATGTAATGTATTGTAATATTGATGCAGGTCGCTAGTCCGCTTCAACTCCAACCCATCAGAGTGTAAAGCATCTCATTCAAAAAATATTTTTATTATTATTTTGACTTCATGCTTTACGGGGAAATCTGTTATAGGTAAATTTGGGCACCATTACCAATGAACTGGTTAAACTGGACATCATCCCCAGAACCAATGAATAGAGTCTTTCATCCCCTATCATTTCAGTTGCTACATGCCCTAAGACAAAGAACAAACAAAAATCATCCCTGACTTCCATTGCAAGGTTTCCAAGATTTGAAGTATATGTTATAACACCTATGAGCTCACCAACGCAGTCTCTAAAGGGGCTAAGTGCATTTCATATGCAGGAAAATCCACTCAAGGGTGCTCTATAAAGTACTTCTCGACACTCAAAGGTGCATTGGTCAATTGAGAGCGAAATACTCATTGTTCTGGAATCTCCACTTGGCCAGTTCCTTCTAGAAGAGTGCATATGTGTCAAAATTCGAATCTATGTGTCCATTTGATACCTCTGAGCTTGGGAAAATGTCTTTCTTATTATTAGAAAGTCATTGATTGTAAAACTACCTTCAGCTCATCTATAAATTGAGCACAGATCCTAGTGCTTGAAAGGAAGAATTTGAGTAGAGAAATTCTGGTGGAATTTCAATTGAGCGATTGATTTGAGTGATAAGCTGCTGGAGAGATGTTCATTGTGATGAAGCTAGGATGATGCTGGAGATAGTGACATCAAATCAATCTCTAGTTGTAACCTCCCCTTCTATCCATTAATAAATATTGTTGTTTAATTTCCCACATATGTATCTGTATAAGCTTATGTCTTTCATATTATGAATTCTTATCTGATGTATATGGTTCATGTTTCATTGATTTAACTAAATAAATTGAATAGGCATCTGTATATTTATATCTCTTTGTTGTTTAGTGTTCATTCTTGCAGGAAATATTTTGGTGATCTAACTTGGATTTGAAGCTATAGCAAGAGAAACAGAAGGAGAATTTGAAGATCTTGGACTCCAAGTATGTTTCTTAATATGTTTTGTGTGTATATTTACTATTAGGAAAAGTATTTGCAAAGTCTTTAACCTGCTGTTCTAAATGCATAACACCACATTTAGGGAAGAATGTTTTATCCGTAATTCATAATTCCGTATAAAAAAAATCTACAGAATATTTGCTTCCTCTAAATAGGAGATAGGGAATTTGATACAAATTTGGTTAGTCTGCAAAATTTGAAGCTAAGCTCCAACTTTAAAGTTATGTTCCTAAAATTACAACCACTAGTTTTCACTCTTCTCGATGTACATTGTGTTCCCTTGTTGACGTTTTGGATATGGCCTCTAACTAAGAAAATTCTTCAGACACTTAATTGAAAAAAATTTCCCCCTCACGAGCAAATCATTGGCAGGTTGGTCTTCACATGTTCTAAAATAATGAGGTTGTCTTTACACTATTTAAATATGGAAACATAGACATGTAATTTAATAGTTAGTCATAGAAAGGATATGTCAGATTTTGGGTCACCATGAATAGGGGATCCTCAATCATTCTAGATTTTCCATAAATACCAATGAACATGGACAAGGGGTGATATCCTAACACTCCTTGGTCTCCATAGGTGGTAGGATTCAAGTATGGGAAAATCAATGCTATCTTTTATCTCTTATCGGTAATAATACTAAATTAAGAGGTTATGTAAATTTGATTTTTTCCTGTGTAACATTTTCTTTCTCTTGATTGAATTGATATTTACACTAGGCATGAATTTCCTTTGTTGACAGTATTAACACAAGTGGTGTGTTCCTTGTTTGATACTTGAACACTAAGTAAGTCAAACTCCTATCTAATTTTTATGTTTGGGTTGTGTTGCATTTATTCCTTTTAGGGCCGGGTTGAGTCTCTAGCTTAAAAAATGGGAGTTGTTGATATTTTGGGAAGAACCATCGAAGATCTAAAATATCGAAGTGAACAATTGAAAAGGTAGTTTTCAACCTAGGAGATTCAGATATTGATGATGCTCATCTAGAGGAGTTGCTCATTGATGGAATACCTTATTCCTTCCAAGATATGGATTCAACTAGTGATTATGCCAATGTGATGTTGAATGGACTTGATGTTGTGGATTTGTGAATGTTTTAAGCAAGAGAGTCAAACCATACTTTGCGGTACCAACAAGTGGATACTGAATAACACGAGTGGAAAGGTTAGACAACATGTCCTTGTACCAGAGTAGTCTTGTGAAGATATATAATTAGCTCAAACTTGTAGAGACCAATAAGAAATACTCACAAACACAATAAGAACTGGCACTCAAAATTTGGTTTTAGTTTTCCACAAAACCATTCCCATGCACACAAACAAAAATTTTAGTTTTTCTAAAAACCTTTGCAAAGTTTTTATATGAAAATCTTCCCATGCAACAATTCATGAAATCTGGTGGACAGGAAATATCCATCAAATTTATGAAATATTCCAAAATATGAAATGAAGATCAGAATACAAAGACAAACTTTAGTTTTATTCAAAACCCTTACAATTATTTGATATGCAAGGTTTCATTTCTAGCTTTTCCATTTTATGAAGCGCGTGACATTTGAAGTTAAGAGTATGTTATATCTTGAGAATTATAGGTGCATATCAAATCCTTATTTTCATTAAGTTGTGATAATTTTCTATGAACTCACTACACCGTGTAATTAGTGTACACTGTGTAGTTGCACACATAACCTCATTACACAAAAATACACATAGATCATTACTTAAGAGCTATTATACTCCTCATTTCATATTTTCATTATTATTGTAGGCCCGCCTAGAATATGAAACATGGAAAACTATGGTGTTTATGGGTCATTCCATTTGAGGGGGTATTTCTTCTTTGGCCATGGTATGCATGTTATATAAACATATGCATCTGTGAAAGCCTAAATCTATTTTCTGAATCAAATTTGGCTTCACTTTCATTAGTGACATAAATATGGCACAACGAGTTCATTGTAGGAGGTGGGTGAATCGGTTTTTCCATGTTGTTTTAGGATGTGATGTCTTATCTTGAACCTTATTGGCCCCTTCTATGTTTTTGTGTAAGCACTTAGAGACATTGTTTCCCTATTGTAAATCCACGGAGAGTGGAAGGTATTTCATGGATTCGATTGACATAACAATGAAAGAATCCATGTCTCTAAAAATAGATGGCATTACTAAGTTTTTCAGAATTATCATCTAGCATTGTTTGGCCATAGTGTATTACAACAGTGCAATCAACATGAGTCCCAACAACCTGTTAATAGTTGTAATGGCTCTCATGAAACTAAAGCCTTATATCCCATTTTGGGATTATATTGTTTTCTCCAGGATTGGTGGAATTAAGATAGAGAATCATTTTTCTTTGTTGCCCATCTGCTTTTATGCCCTTCAAACTTCAAATGATAATTTGGAAGAAAACATCATAGAGAATGTTGGTTATGATAATATCTTACCCAATTCATTCTAAAACATTGTGAGGTTCCATGAGCTTTCAAAGCTTCCTTTGTGAGATGCGGGATCAATTTATTAACATAGGAGGATCGTAACAAAACTAGATGCCTTTGGATTTGGAATTCAGGTAAGAATTGACATATTTCATTCTTCAATTCATTTTTTCTTGTGTCTTTCCTGCAACAAATTTTGAATATAAAATCCCACATTATATTCCATTTATGATATGTGTGTGGTGTTAAAACTAGCATAATATTGATATATTAGTCATGGGAATGTAAATATTGTAAACTAACCCTTTCAAATATTAGGAAAAATTCAAATTATGAAAGAAGAAATCCTATAATACTTATATAAAAACTAACTTTGGATACACATGCATGTGAACAACGCACTTGAATATATATAGTCTTACACAACTATACTAGCAATACACTAATTACTTGGTACTTTGAAATTTTTGTCTCTCATTTTGAAATAATATGGGCTTAATTTATTAATGTAAATTAAATTCTATAAATAGTTGTGGATCTACAAATCCAAGGTAACAATGTAATTCTTGAAGTGTACAATTTTGTCTTCTATTGTCTGTGAAGGAAGTAGTTTTTTGGAAAATTTTAATATAATTTATATTTTAGACACAGTTCCTCTAGAATTTAATTGGCTAGGCTGCAATAATATGAGGAATGATTTTTCTTAATATTTTTAGATTAGGAGGGAAATTCTATGATTAAATTTGGCTGGTTTTTTTGTTGTGTTACGTAGTGACAAAATCATAACCTATTTGATACAAGTTCAATCAGGATATCCTTTAAGAAGTTCTAGAAGAACCAGTTTAATCTAGTGAGATTAATTGTGATGTGCTTCCAAGTAATAAAACGAAACTACTCGCACCCAGAGAAGCTATATGGTCGACATGACCTTAATATGCATTGAAGCTTACTTTTTAGCAAACAATTTGAACTTCCATCTTTCTGTGAACTAACTGTGGCATTATTGGATATTATTTTTGGAAACTTATCATCTATTAGTCTTTCTGCAAGCCTTTTTATTTTTCATTTTCATCTACACTCTTCCTTTTTTTGTCCCTTGGTTTAGTTTGTAAATTTTGTTGAGAATTTAGAGGGTGGTGATTAATTCAAATTTTCTACTTGATAATCACTTGTGAACTTAATTCGTTTACTTATGTATTCTATTCTTAACTTATTAAGTCTTTCAGCAATTTAGTTACCAAAAATACAAGAGACACAAAATTAGGTTCTTTGTGCCAGGGAAAAACCTCTCCCTCTTGGAGAGGAAAACCCATGAGAAATTTTTCTTATAGAATTTCAGATGACAAGAAACGCAACCATGATACAAACCCTAGACCTTTATATGCCTTCAAGGCCTTGTCACTTCATCTTCAATGACTACTTGATCTTATCCTTCTTTCTTTCACCTTTCGGCACCGACTAGCACCATTCAGCACTAGCCTTAGAGAGCTCAGTCTATAATATTCAATTTCTCCTTCACCTTGGATCCTTCTAGGCTTCTTCTTGTCTAACTCTTATGCCCAAGACAAAGGTACATATTTTTGTACCTATGCTTTTACATGCAGCACTTTATTACCTTAACACAACACTTTAACCTGCACCATAACTCAGCTGAATGTAGCCCTAAATCTGCACCATAACACAACTAAACACAACCCTTATCTTGCATCACAATATGGCTGAACGTAGTCCTTAATATAGCACTTATCGCATACTTCTTCACATTGTAATGTCATTGATTCATATACACTTTATCTCTGTCTTGACTAGCACTTGAATGCAACCTTCTTCAGAACCTTGATCCACACTTGAAAGAAACCCTAACTTCTCACTTTTTTAGTCCCGAAATTCTTGCAACTCAGTCTGAAAATCTCAGACAAGTCCAAATATGTTCCACTATTTTTCTGCGCAGAGATTAGAGGGTATATATAGTTGTTTCCACCTATAATTTAGCCAAACTGTCCATAGGTTATGAAGCTGGCCTTTATATGTTTATAGAGCCGACCTTTAGGGATTATATTCTAGCGTGAAGGAGGTTGACTTCAGGGTTGTCTTGAGCCATTTCTCCATGGTTTAATGACAAGGTCTTGATGCATATTAATCTGAATAGACTTCTTCATATACATGATTCCTAATTACATTTATAACTAGAATACAAATCCTAATAGACATCAAGAAGAAGTCTATTTATCTATAATAAAACATTTCTCAGAAACCCATGAATAAATAATAACAAAAATACATTTTATTATCTTAGTCTTCTTCTTTACATAAATACATAATTACATAGTCAATATGAAGACTGATCCTAGTTACACTTTTCAATGCATTTTCCTTATTAAGAGTGAGTGACATGATTAAAATGTTGGTTGGATCTGTTCGAATCACTTGATCCTCTAGGGGTTTCGTATCACAATAAAAAATATATACTCACAATCCATCCATATTTGAAGGAGGAATCATTGGGATGAGAAGAAACCCCAACAAGGAAGATCTGCCAAATATTATCTTCCATTGCAATTCAAGTATTCGAAGTTGTGAAAAATATTAATTCTTAGAAAATTTTCGCTACCTTGAAATTATCAATAAATATGAAAATAATAGACATATACCATACACATGAAAAATAATACACTTCCTCATAAATCCCAGTACATCAAAAAATCAAACCTATTTTGACATCAATATCAACATCACTAACAATCACCCCCTCAACATTGATTACAACATAAACATTGCTTAGTCTTGTTGATTTGGTCATCCCCCTTTGGTATTTCTCCTTATTTCTTGTGGAATATTTATTACCTCGCCCTTTGAAATCAATGGAAATGGGTTGAAAATTATTCGCATTCATTACTTAACACTCTCAGGTATCTACACTTATAACTTGTAACTTCTCTAGCCTGTAGGCTAGGTTCCCTAACATCTACTCTGCCTTAGAGGTCCAACACCTAAGCTAACAGATAGAGAAAATTGCTTTGTTCTGACACACACATACATAAAATCTCTATTGTTCATGCCATTTTGTAATTAGTCTGACTATATAACCTATACCTCAAGTCCGCTCTTACAACTTCATCTTTGATATATTCGCCATCTCTAACATTTGTTGCTCTGCCTTCCATTTTTTATTTGATATTATGTAACTAATACTGGACTCCCTAACTATGTAAATTCTATTTGGCACATTAACATAGACTAGATTACATGACTATGTAACACATGTTGGATTCCTTGATTATTTCAATGCATACTATGTTATGTTTAGCCTTTGATCTTCCATTATCATGTTATGTATTAGACCATTATATGTCAATTTGAGGTATTTAACACTCTAGTTCATGATATTTAATGCTTCCACGTGTCCATAGACTATTCCACATAGTTCCACAAGCATATGCTCAATCTCTTTTCTCTTTAGCATTTTATCACTTATGGAGGGGGAATTCTCTCTCTTTGCTCATTCATTCTCGCAAAGACACTTAAGTCTGGCTTCTCTTGTGAAGGTATTTTTATTGTTTTTTATTCATGTTGTGTATTCATTCTCATGAAGAACTATTAATTATGACTTATGAAGATGAAATTGGCCCAAGATTTGTGGCTCTGGTTAAGTTGTTCAAGTGTTCTTTCCAGCACTAGTGTAAATTTGAAATGCATCAACATTTAACTTTCAAAAAACCATTTCTTCTGCTTGTTTGACGTCATTGTCGTGTATTTTCTTACAGATGTTGTCATTGTCAAACTAGTAAACTAGGTTCAACCCTCCCTATGACTAATGTATTTTATTGTTGTTGCTAGTAAATCTCTCTGCCTATATGTATAGTGGTTTTTTTTGTAATTCCAATGATTTTTCTCATTGGATTCATCAAGTGACCACACATGAATGATGGTTGAGTTTAATATTTTTCAGAGAACCATTGAACCTCTAGTGATTAGAAACTTTTTCTAGGCATGTACTATTGAATAGCTTGGTCAAAGAATGAGTTTTATGATGTTATGGTGTGTGTCCAGAGCTACGAATTGCATTTTGATTGATTTGTTAATATATATGCATCTAAAGTGTGATCCTTCGAGTTTTTTTACTTGCCTACTCCTAGTTCCTCATCCATCATCATCAAAAACTACTAGCTACAATTTCCCTTTTAATTCTATATCAAGATTTTGAGTTTCAAGTTTCCCTGCTTCTTGAATCTTGTCATTGATAGCTTCCATCTCATTAAGCCCACACTACAGTCCATTTTGAGAAGCCTTTCCTCCTTGTGAAACTCAACAATATTATATTATTTTTATATCCTTCCTTAAGCAATTCATTCCCATATTCCACCTGCTACATTTTATCATTTTTGTGCACTCTAATCTAACCGAGACATCACATAGTTCCTTAATTTTGTCATGGCATTGGCCTTTAAGAAACTATTTATTTTCTTCCTTCTCTTTTACAAATTGAAATGTTGTAGGAATATTTGATTCACGAGCTTGAGTCTCCACATCATTGAACATTCTTTCCTCTATTACTTGTCCCATCCACACGGAACAAAATTTGACCAAGTTCCTTTTCCATGTGTTCAATTCATATCCATCCTTTAAAAATTTGTAGTATATTTTGACAATGCACACCATTCATTAATAATGCTCAATTCACAAGCTTAGTGACTAATTGTAGTTAAATATTTGTTTCAGTGAAATTACAAAATAAATTCATGGGTGTTAGCATCCTCTATTATCTCCACGTCAATTTCATTATATTTACCATACACAATGTTCTCCTAGATGCTCCTAGAAAAAAGATTTGGCTCCTTCCCTACACGAGCTTTGTTTTGTCTCAGAGACTGGAAAATGAAGCTCCTTAAATATTTTACATTTGTGAGTACTATCACTTTCACTAGATCATAGAACCTCTTTGCCAATTTGACAATGGTGGACTTACCACACCCCCTCTTTCCACTTAGTGTGGCGTTACTCCATGCATTAATTCTAAGGTAGAAAATTCTAAAAATTATGGTATTTGAATGAGTTGGATAAGTAAATTCCACATTATTAAAGGCTAAATATCCATGGTATTTTTCAAGGTTAATCTCGTTGTTTTCCTCTAGATCTATAACGTTATTTCTGTCAAAAAATTTAAACATAGATGTGAAAACATCAGACCCTTTCGCTAGGTCCAAAGTTATACTTCTAGCATATTCTATCATATGAAAAAATCCTCCAAAACTAAAATGGTTCAATAGAAAAGCATGAGAACTGATAAATATTTTGGATATAAGCCTTTGTCCATACCAAACCTGAAAAGGCCAATAAAATATTTCAAAAAACTTAGAAGTTCCCAAGACCAACGTGACAACATCAGAGTCTTAGTCCCTTTGGCTATGTCCAAAGTTATACTTCAAACATTTTCTATCATCTTATACAACCTTGTAAAAACAAAATGTTCAATAAAAAACCATGGGAATTGATAACTCTTTGGGCTATAAGGCTTCCTCTGTACCAAAACTCAAAAGGGAAATAACATATTTCAAAAAACTTAGAAGTTACCAGGGCCAATCTTGTAACTATGACTGCTTATTAGAACTCCTCTGCACTTCTTAATTTAATTATGTATATTGTTGAAGTCAAGAGCATTCAAATAGAATATTTTAGGTCCCAACTGTATCCTTCCAAAGCTAAGATTGTAGACTAGATATGGTGTTTTTTAAAGTTAGATGTTTTATCTCTGTGTTGAGAACTAGTTTTATGACTATTTCTCTCATTTCTATGTATTGAGGTCTATTTTTAAGTTTTTTTATATACACACCTTTGACCAATAATTTTAGTATGTTAACTCAAATGAATTTTTTTTCCATAATTTGGAAAAAAGGTATTGTTCTTTGAAATAAAATTTAGAGCATCTTTGTTTAAAGGTGAAATGTCTCATAAGTAATTTGGATTGAAATATACTCTTGTCAATATGATATCTCCTTTATGTTAGTGCCATAAGACAAAAATGCAACTTCATGGAGTTTGATGTGTAAGTTGGAAAGATAATTTGAATCTTAAAGGTTTTAAAGTTTATTCCATCCATATTGTAGGATGATTTTATTGGTTTTTGGCATTAAATTAAAATTTCATCCAATGTTTAATATGATTAATTGGGAGGAAATTACATTAATTAACATATGACATAGTGCTAAGTTGAGCTTCTGATATGTTGGTTTTCTTTGGCAGGTTTGAATCAATATATTGAAATGGTTTCATATTGTGCTTCATTGCAAGAACAGGGTTAGGTGCAGGGAAAAATTGCATACCTACAATACTCCAATAGGCATGAAATCCTCAATAGCAAGAACTTTGGGGGTGATGAAAACAATGTATTTTTGGTCACAATTGAGGGTTTAGAAGCTGGTGATGTCAAGATAGATGGTATACAATTGGTAAATTTTAGAGAATAATACATTCTAGTTAATCCATTGCAAGAGAGGTACTATATTTTCCTTACAAAATTAGTAGATTGAAATATTTTTGATGTGACATTTTTGTGAATTTTAGTTATAAGGAATGGGTTATACTTTATATATTTTCATATGTTTGACGTAACACCACATGGATCAGAAGGGCCATGTCATGAACACATCTTCAATGGAAACCTATTGCATTGGGAGAAATCACATGGTGTTTGCTTCTTCCCCTTTTCTTAACACTGCCTCTTGACCGTACTATTGATCATAACCCTACCACCACACACTTGTGATTATTTGTTGATCTCACTTATCTCTTTCCTCGTGAACCTTAAAACACTTTTAGGTTCCATGCAACATGTATATGAAGGTTTAGTTTGTGCTTACTGCAGTGAGACAAGCCCATTATTCTCACAATTTTTCTAAATTTTATTTGTAAATAGGTTTTAGTAACACAAAAGAGAATTTGTTTGGCATGAGGCTCTATACAATTTAAATTGATTGTTCCTTGTTAAAAATATCATCAATTTTTTCATTATCATAGTGTGCTTGATGTAATATATATTCTTTATTTATTTGTTTCTTTATGCAACATATTATGTTTATTGTTGGCATGAAGAATGAAACATAATTTTATATTGTTTTTCCATACAAATGTCCATGCTTGTAGTCGTTTAAATTTTAGTTTAAACAAATAGAAAAATATGAGAAAAATATGAGTTGTAACTTGGAAGCACTGTAAAATTACAAAATATGATATTTTCCCTTTAATAAAGGTATTCTCAACCCTTGGTTTTGTACATAAAATTGCCACTTTTGAAAAAAATATTGGTTTTCGATTTTTTTATCTCAATTTCCTTTTATATATTGCATTTGAGCATTAATGAGTTCTTATGGAAACTTAATATCTATACTAGTTTCAAAAAAAACATGTTATGTTGTAGTTTAGGGATGTAGATGCAACCTCCTCTGCAAGATATGCTTTAAGGGGAAGAATAATTCCAAGGTAAATAGATGTGGGGACCTTAATCCATGGGTTCTAAATTCTATAAGGTCCCACGGTACCAAATATGAACCCTATATTTTGCAAGTAATGCTAAACTATGGTGACAAGGATATATATATTTTTTTAACATAAACATAATTAAATAGTAAAGTTGTTATTTCTTCTTGGTTTGATATGCATTTTCTAGTAGAACATGTTGGAACATATCATCTGTGAATTTCCTTTTCTACTCACACTGACTCGAATGTAAAATTATAAAGTCATCAAAGCAGGCACAAATCCTTGATGAAATCATTCATGTTATTATGGAAGCACAAAAATTTAATATATAATATTCCAATTTGGTAATTAGGTAGATAACTTGATATTTTACTGTAATATCTCAAAATGGGGAATGCAGCAATGTAAGACAGTTATGCAGAGAAATAACGTAGATAATATAAGACAAAATAAGTAGGCCAATATGGAGACTCTTTATTTATATTTACATCAGAAAAATATTTGCACCAGATATCCCATGAGATGTACAACAAGAAATAGAGGCTCCAATAGAAGAAAAGCCTCAAAAGAGGTGTTGCAATCACATACATGGACTAAAACTGCTTCGACAACGTTATTTTATTGAGCATACAACATTTGAACATTAAACTTTATATCTAGAGCATATAAGTGCATGAAATTTAAAATCTATAATAGATCCATACACTATAGGGGCTCCTCTTTCAATCCCCCTTGGGGTTTCTAGCAAAACACCATGTACATGAAGTAGATCTAAGATCTAAGTTACAAAACTGCAGAAATATTCAAATATTTAGGAGTATTCAGAAACATACAGATAAGATATGAAATGAGCAATGTATAGATCTCCTCCAATGGATCACCAATGTGAAGGGTAGATCCCCAACACTTGAAAACCAACTCTACAGATGATATACCAAAACTCCCTGCAACATCACCTACAGAAATAACGTAGTTTTGGAAGAAATATTACGCTGTAGGGTTCAAATAATATTTGGCCACATGCCAAGATCTGAACATGGTGCTCTAATGATCCAATACTCTCTTGCCAATGGGACAGAAGCCTTCCCCACTGAAAAGGAGCATTAGAATGGTCTAGATCTGACTAGATCTAGACTCCACTTGTTGCATATTTCAAAGACAACCAAACCCTCAACAAGATCTGCGTTGTAGTTGGAAGAATAAGCTTGGGCACAAGTCAGATAGTGGACTATGCAATACAAGACTCCTCCAAGAGGCCTCTCAAGGAAAGAGGTGGGATTCTTGATCAGGAACACCCAATGCTAAACAACATTTTCAATCTAGGCTAAACAGCCAAAGAAAGCTTGTATGTCTAAACAGACAATACTTCAGAAATCAAATATCATTCAACAACCTTTTCATGCTGGCATCCCCTTCCTTATATAGATTAAGATCTTGTAAATCCTAAACAACCTTCAATGAAATAGCTTCTTTCACACAAGCCATCTCCATCTAAAACTTCATTGCGCCTCATTTATGGCCAGTACTCCTCCAAGAAATCATTGTAGATTTGGTCATGGTTGACCCAGTCAAAACATTCAGCCCCTTTCACACCTAAGGGTGCATGCTTACATAGCCAAGATTTAGCCTTCTTCACATTTGGCATTGATTTATTTACTATTTAGGAGTTTTGTGAATCTCCTTTACACTTTTATTCATGAAACAGAAAAATAAAAAAAAATTAAACATTCCCATTAGCTTAGGAATAATTGGGAATATTACAGTCCTCCCCTCCCAAATGTTCCTTGTCCTCAAGCAACTAATAAGGTGAGTGTTGCAACTCTTCTCCTCCTCCATTGGTGACATCCTCATATGATAAGCTTTCTCCATAAGCTAAGTGTTCACCAATCCAGCCCTCCATGAATTGTTCCTCCAAATTTCTCATGAGATGTAAATTGTGCATCCCATAAGGAGTCAATAGCTCAAATGAAACAAACATGGCTTGCCCAATGTCCTCCCTGAAACATGTAGCATAAGGTGCATGGAGAACCTCCATCCCGTAGGGCACATACATACCTCCCATCCTCCCTCCATACATTCCCATAAAAATCACAAGTACATCATCAATGTATGGGAGCAAAACAATATACATACAAACAGATATTTGTGCATATGGATGTGGGTCATAGTCCCACATGTGGAACTAGCACGGTGCATCTCCTGCCTGCATCAGATCTAGATGTGGTAAGTGGTTTCTCCACCACTTACTTGCTGCCCATGTTATCTCACTATGGCTGAAAGTGTGAGATAAATTTGGTGCCTTAGGAGTGCACCCATCATGAAATATAATCTCCCTTTGTTCATCAAGGGAGTGGCCAAATTCCGAAATTTTTGTGGCCCAAGGTTGGCCATGAAGTTCATAAGATATAATACTCCTCCTTGGAGTCATGGCCTGCATAAACATGGTGAAAGAATGCATACAATTAGAAAACAAAGCATGTTTTACATGAGCATGTTCTTCACCAATAGTCCTACTCATACAAATGGAGTGGTGCATATATCTATCCTCTCCTTCAAAAGGAGAAAGAGAGGGCTGAATTAACTCTTCCATAGAGTTATGTTGTTGCTCCATCTCCACATGGTCCATGCATATTTGACAATGCTGATATAGTTCTCCTTCAAATCCCTCCCAATAATAGCTCCTCAAAATGATGTTGTTGAGCTTCATAGAATAGGTGTGGCTGAAACAGAGCTATTTGTAAGCCCTTTGTAGCATCCTCTCCTTGAGCTTGGAGGATCTAGATAATAAGAACTGACCATGATGATAGATGACTCCTTCATGGAATAGATATCCCTCTTCATGCAGTTGGTCATCAAGTATCATACAAGTGTGAAGATCCTTGGAATAATCCACCAACAGTTGGGATTTCCAATATGGATCTAAACTACCCAAAAATGACAACACTGATAATGTATCAACAGAAATGTATGTCATGTTGCTGATCTCCTCCTTGACGTCTCCCATGCCAAAGGTGTATGTAGGAAGGAAATTCCTCCCATTCTTCTCCTCCCACAGCGTAGAATTAGAAATGAGAGTGGGTGATGATGATAAGAGAAGAAAATATCCCTCCTCCTTGAGCTTACCCAAGCCTCCCAGTGCTGTATTATTGTCTTCCAATGCTCCCATCCCTCCTGGATCTGAATTTGGAGCATCATGTGGCGAGATATATCCCACAAAAACTGAGTTAGGTGGCCTCCCATGTGGTTTTCCACTAGATAAGAGTGTCCCATGCAACAATCTCATGAGCATGATAGATGGGACTATAAGGTACTTGCTTCCACTACAGAAATCCATCTCTGTTCTTTGTGTGGAAGAGATATGTGAGGGATACATATGCATGCCTTTGATCATTTGGGTTTCACCACTCTTCTTTTCCACCCATTCCATTTGTAAGGCCTCCTAATCAGTGGTGACTTTCCCCAACATAATCAACCATTGAACACGCAAAATCACATTGGTGTCAGGTATGTCAACCACAAAGAAGTGATAAGCTAATGTATAAGTTCCCATGTTGACTGAAAGTGATGGGACATAATGCATACATTTCATTGTTCTATATCCTGGGACCAAAATAGAGAATCCATCAAAATTATCAGTGGGTATTTCCCTCCTCTACACTAGATGGGTTTCAATGAAATTGTGAGTTTCCCCACTATCAATTAGAACAGAGACCCTCTGATTCAAGATGGAACCTTGAAATATTAAGTTCAAGTACTTAGGTACTCCTCTCAAAGATGCAGGAGCCCCTCCAATAGGAGTAAATGCTCCATCTCTATCTCCTGATGGTGTTGGTTCTCCTACTGCAGTGTCAGCACTGTGACCCCTTCCTAGTTCATCTTATTCTTCCTCCTCAAAATTTGAGAAGACCTTTATTAATGTGCTTTTCCAGTAGCACATCTATGTCCAGGTGCCCATGATTCTTGGAAAGTGAAGCATAGCTTCCTTTTTCTTATATCTCTCCGGACTTCTTCATTAAGAGGCTTATTCTATGAGCTCTCCTTGAAAGGAGCAGCTTTATCTTCCTTTCTCTTTGAAGGAAAAGAGGGCTTGTGCTGAAATCTTGCCTTGGTTTTTGGCAAGGCATATTGAAGGTCTCTAGCCCTTTCAATACCATCATGCAGAGTAGTGGGCTTGGTATATTTAACCAACCCATGAAGAGGTTCATCTAAACCATCAATGAACATGTACACCCTTCTTGTTGCAGACAAATCAGGAAACAGAAAAATAAAACAAAATTAAACATTCCCGTTAGCTTAGGACTAATTAGGAATATTACAGTCCTCCCCTCCCAAATGTTGCTTGTCTTCAAGCAACTGATAATGTGAGTGTTGCTACTCTTCTCCTCCTCCATTGGTGACATCCTCATATGATAATATTTCTCCATAAGCTAAGTGTTCACCAATCCAGCCCTCCATGAATTGTTCCTCCAAATTTCTCATGAGATGTAAATTGTGCATCCCATAAGGAGTCAATAGCTCAAATGAAACAAACATGGCTTGCCCAATGTCCTCCCTGAAACATGTAGCATAAGGTGCATGGAGAACCTCCATCCCATAGGGCACATACATACCTCCCATCCTCCCTCCATACATTCCCATAAAAAGCACAAGTACATCATCAATGTATGGGAGAAAAACAATATACATACAAATAGATATTTGTGCATATGGATGTGGGTCATAGTCCCACATGTGGAACCAGCACAGTGCATCTCCTGCCTGCATCAGATCTAGATGTGGTAAGTGGTTTCTCCACCACTTACTTGCTTCCCATGTTATCTCACTATGGCTGAAAGTGTGAGATAAATTTGGTGCCTTAGGAGTGCACCCATCATGAAATATAATCTCCCTTTGTTCATCAAGGGAGTGGCCAAATTCAGAAATTTTTGTGGCCCAAGGTTGGCCATGAAGTTCATAAGATATAATACTCCTCCTTGGAGTCATGGCCTGCATAAACATGGTGAAAGAATGCATACAATCAAAAAATAAAGCATGTTTTACATGAGCATGTTCTTCACCAATAGTCCTACTCATACAAATGGAGTGGTGCATAGATCTATCCTCTCCTTCAAAAGGAGAAAGAGAGAGCCAAATTAGCTCTTCCATAGAGTTATGTTTTTTCTCCATCTCGAAATGGTCCATGCATCTTTGACAATGTTGATATAGTTATCCTTCAAAGCCCTCCCAATAGTAGCTCCTCAAAACGATGTTGTTGAGCTTCATAGAATAGGTGTGGCTGAAACAGAGCTCTTTGTAGGCCCTTTGTAGCATCCTCTCCTTGAGCTTGGAGGATATAGATAAGAAGACCCTACCATGATGATAGATGACTCCTTCATGGAATAGATAGCCCTCTTCATTCATTTGGTCATCAAGTATCATACAAGTGTGAAGATCCCTAGAATAATCTACCAACAGTTGGGATTTCCAATATGGATCTAAATTGCCCAAAAATGACAGCGCTGATAATGTATCAACATAAATGTATGTCATGTTGCTGATCTCCTCCTTGAAATATCCCATGCCAAAGGTGTATGTAGGAAGGAGATTCCTCCCATTCTTCTCCTCCCACAACACAAAATCAGAAATGAGAGTGGGTGATGATGATAAGAGAAGAAAATCTCCCTCCTCCTTGAGCTTACCTAAGCCTCCCAGTGCTTTATTATTGTCTTCCAATGCTCCCATCCCTCCTGGATCTGAATTTGGAGCATCATCTGGCGAGAGATATCCCACAAAAACCGAGTCAGATGGCCTCCCAGGTGGTTTTCCACTAGATAACAGTTTCCCATGCAGCAACCTCATGAGCATGATAGATGGGACTGTAAGGTACTTGCTTCCACTACACAAATCCATCTCTGTTCTTTGTGTGGAAGTGGTATGTGAGGGATACGTATGCATGCATTTGATCATTTTTGTTTCACCACTCTTCTTTTCCACCCATTCCATTTGTAAGGCCTCCCAATCAGTGGTGACTTTCCACAACGTAATCAACCATTGAACATGCAAAATCACATTGGTGTCAGGTATTTCAACTGCAAAGAAGTGATAAGATAATGTATAAGTTCGCATGTTGACTGAAAGTGATGGGACATAATGCATGCATTGCATTTTTCTATATCCTGGGACCAAAATAAAGAATCCATCAAAAGTATCAGTGGGTATTTCCCTCCTCTGCACTAGATGGGAATCAATGAAATTGTGAGTTTCCCCAGTATCAATCGAAATAGAGACCCTCTAATTCAAGATGGAACCTTGAACTATTAAGGTCAAGTACTTAGGTACTCCTCTCAAAGATGCAGGAGCCCCTCCAATAGGAGTAAATGCTCCATCTCCATCTCCTGATGGTGTTGGTTCTCCTGCTGCAGTGTCAGCACTGTGACCCCTTCCTAGTTCATCTTCTTCTTCCTCCTCAACATTTGAGAAGACCTTTATATAATTTTCTTTTTCAGTAGCACATCTATGTCCAGGTGGCCATGATTCTTGGAAAGTGAAGCATAGCTTCCTTTTTCTTATATCTCTTCGAACTTCTTCATTAAGAGGCTTCTTCTATGAGCTCTCCTTGGAAGGAGCAGCTTTGTCTTCCTTTCTCTTTGAAGGAAAAGAGGGCATGTGTTGAAAGCTTGCCTTGGTTTTTAGCAAGGCATATTGAAGGTCTCTATCCCTCTCAATAGCATCATGTAGGGTAGTGGGCTTGGTAGATTTAACCAACCCATGAAGAGGTTCATCTAAGCCATCAATGAACATGTACACCATTCTTGTTGCAGACAAATAAGGAAACAGAAAAATAAAACAAAATTAAACATTCCCATTAGCTTAGGACTAATTGGGAATATTACAGTCCTCCCCTCCCAAATGTTGCTTGTCCTTAAGCAACTGATAAGGTGAGTGTTGCAACTCTTCTCCTCCTCCATTGGTGACATCCTCATATGATAAGCTTTCTCCTTAAGCTAAGTGTTCACCAATCCAGCCCTCCATGATTTGTTCCTCCAAATTTCTCATGAGATGTAAATTGTGCATCCCATAAGGAGTCAATAGCTCAAATGAAACAAACATGGCTTGCCCAATGTCCTCCCTGAAACATGTAGCATAAGGTGCATGGAGAACCTCCATCTTATAGGGCACATACATACCTCCCATTCTCCATCCATACATTCCCATAAAAAGCACAAGTACATCATCAATGTATGGGAGCAAAACAATATACATACAAACAGATATTTGTGCATATGGATGTGGATCATAGTCCTACATGTGCAACCAGCACAGTGCATCTCATGTCTGCATCAGATCTAGATGTGGTAAGTGGTTTCTCCACCACTTACTTGCTGCCCATGTTATCTCACTATGGCTGAAAGTGTGAGTTAAATTTGGTGCCTTAGGAGTGCAACCATCATGAAATATAATCTCCCTTTGTTCATCTAGGGAGTGGCCAAATTCAGAAATTTTTGTGGCCCAAGGTTGGCCATGAAGTTCATAAGATATAATACTCCTCCTTAGAGTCATGGCCTGCATAAAAATGGTGAAATAATGCATACAATCAGAAAATAAAGCCCGTTTTACATGAGCATGTTCTTCACCAATAGTCCTACTCATACAAATGGAGTGGTGCATAGATCTATCCTCTCCTTCAAAAGGAGAAAGAGAGGGATGAATTAACTCTTCCATAGAGTTATGTTGTTGCTCCATCTCCACATGGTCCATGCATATTTGACAATGCTGATATAGTTATCCTTCAAAGCCCTCCCAATAGTAGCTCCTCAAAATGATGTTGTTGAGCTTCATAGAATAGGTGTGGCTGAAACAGAGCTCTTTGTAGGCCCTTTGTAGCATCCTCTCCTTGAGCTTGGAGGATCTAGATAAGAAGACCCTACCATGATGATAGATGACTCCTTCATGGATTAGATAGCCCTCTTCATGCAGTTGGTCATCAAGTATCATACAAGTGTGAAGATCCTTGGAATAATCCACCAACAGTTGGGATTTCCAATATGGATCTAAACTACCCAAAAATGACACCGCTGATAATGTATCAACATAAATGTATGTCATGTTTCTGATCTCCTCCTTGACATCTCCCATGCCAAAGGTGTATGTAGGAAGGAAATTCCTCCCATTCTTCTCTTCCCACAGCGTAGAATCAGAAATGAGAGTGGGTGATGATGATAAGAGAAGAAAATATCCCTCCTCCTTGAGCTTACCCAAGCCTCTCAGTGCTTTATTATTGTCTTCCAATGCTCCCATCCCTCCTGGATCTGAATTTGGAGCATCATGTGGTGAGATATCTCCCACAAAAACCGAGTCAGGTGGCCTCCCATGTGGTTTGCCACTAGATAAGAGTGTCCCATGTAGCAATCTCATGAGCATGATAGATGGGACTGTAAGGTACTTGCTAATATTAGGTTGATTCTAGGTTGATTGGACTGTAAGGTACTTGCTAATATTAGATGCTAGATGGATGTATCTAATGGATAAAAGTGATGATTTACATTTTTATGGCTTACATTTCTGGAAATGCATTTTTCTATGAATGCATTGCTGAGCAGTCCTTTTTTGGAATATTATAAGATATTCCCGTTACTACTTATTTTCCCTATTTTGGGATATTACGGTGGTATCAAAGCTTCAATCTTGGATCAACCTATGGATCTTAGGCCATTATACTTCAAGGAGAAATGGATAGAAAAGAGAAGGCTCCATTATGTGATGGGAGAAAGGAAGACAGGCTTACAAAGATTCTTCCAAGATCTATGTAGAGCTTTCAAGGAGAGCTGAAGAAAATAATAATGGAGATGGGATCTCTAGAGGAGTTTGGATCTAGAGCTTAATCTAGATTTGCACATGGTGAGTGTGAGCATGCAGCTACACATCATGATGCACAGCGCAGTCAATTTCCCAGATCTATCTTGAGATGGATGAGAGGAGGGAGGATACCTAAGAAGAAAAATCTTAGTGAATTGTTGTAGGAGTATGAATCTCAAACTGAGGGGTTTAGAGATCATACCAATTTCCAAGAGTTTTTCAAGATCCAGGTGGAGGGAAGCAAAAAGTAGGATGCAGAGGGAAGCAAACAGTAGGATACTCCAAGGATCTAGGTGCTTGCATGATTCTGGATGACCTTGATGGTGATGATAGATACATGGTGGAGGATATGGTCATATATTCTCATGGAAGAGTCTTCTTGACTAGATCTTCTAAGCTCAAGGAGGAGCTGCTACATGCAGCACATGAGGAATTATTTTCTAGGAACTTTGATGCATATCTTTCCTTGGCAGAGGATTTTATTTGGGAGGGCATCTAGTATGATATATTTCAGCATATGGAGAGATGCATAGCCCGGATGGTGATAAAGAGGATGCCACAGCCACCTTCCTACTCATTGGGAGTGAGGGAGCATTTTCAGTTGGGCCATTTCAGCTCAAGGACCAAAGTACATGGTAGAGGAGGTATACATCATTATGATTTTCCTTTCTTTACTTTATATGAGAAACATTTTGTATTAAGGAGGATCATCCCTTATTATACTTTATATTATGATGTACTTGAGGCTAATTGCAGCATTGAGGTTGGTTATCTTTTTGGTGGTTTGTGGGGGAGGCCACATAATTCTTGGTGTGCACTGGTCCATTGACACCAAATTGTATACTCATGCTTCCATCTAATGAGATGACTGTGGTAGCAAAAAAGTGGTTGGGAAAGCACTTGTTAAATTTTGTTTTGATGCAGGCAAAGGATGCACTGTGCTGGTTCCATTGGTGGAATTATGAATCACTCTCCGGTTGTCATATGGCAGCTTGTTTTTATTGCATTTTGCTTCCATTTACTGCTGATATTTTTATATTCATGAGAAACATTGTTTGGAGAGTGCTGGAGGTATTAGAGATGCCTATTGGGAGCATGATTCTCCCCAATTTTCATGTTGTATATTTCAAGAGGAACCATGGGAAAACCATGATTGCCACATCACTATTTTTCCATTCTTGTGGGAGGAGCCACTTGAAGAACTTGAGGAAGCACTTCATGGCTAAATTGTTTGATGGGGAAACTTGGGCCATTCTTGGAGGCCATTTCATTCCAGCCCAAGGACAGAAACAACCCCATGTTTACCATAAATGGAGAGAGAAACAATTTGGATGGAAGAATCCAATCTCTCCATGCAGCCCCAATACATTCTATAAAACCGGGGTTGATGATTCTTTTGATGAGCCACCTAGGATGGCTCATTTCCTTTGGATGATAGCATGGGTGAGGGAGTCACTCATTCACCATGTTTTTCATCACTCATAAATTGAGGAGGCCATGGGATAACAAGCAGGTTTCCGTTCACACTTTACACCTTTGATTGTTGTTGGCCATTTGGTTTTTCACACTTGGGAGGAAACATTGGAAGGAAGTTTTATTGCAGATTATATTGACACAGTGATGGAGGCCATTGATGGGAGGACACAAGAGGACGAGGGGAAATTCCTATAAATTTTATTGAGGACAAGAAAATATTTTGGAAGGGAGGACTGTAATGTTCCCAAATTTTAGCCTCAAAGCTAAATGGAACATTAGAGTTAGCAGTATCTTTAGCCGGTGAATAAATGGGTAGAAAAACCCATAAGTATCCTAAGAAGGAATAAAAAAACTTCATGTGTGAAATGAGACACTCCTTGCAGCTTAATAAAACACCTCCATGTGTGAACAGGGATATTATTAGGTTGATTCAGTCCACTTTGACTAAGTCAACAACGCAGATGTGGAGAAGCAGGAATCAAAGAAGGAATAATGCAGTTTTGGAAGGAGATGAATCTTTTGATGGGGATGACCTAATTGAGTGGGGCCAAGGGCAAGAAAACTCACATTTTTATTTAAGGAATGGGATGGAAGCATTATTTTTCAAGTCTTAGATTATTATTTTTGCCTGCTCGGACTTTTGCTTCCTCTTGCTATTTAGCAGGGTTGCTGTGCTGTTTAGCACCGGGTGTTCCCGAGTGGGAATCCCACCTCTTTCCTTGAGGAGCCTCTCGGGATAGTTTGCATTCATTTTCCACATCAGGTTTTTAGGCCAAGATTTAGCTTACTTCATCAACACAGTTTCTGCAGGTTATTGTGCTATGTTGCAGGGTGCAGCAGTGGAAGGGATTGGAATCCCACTTTCTAAGCTAGTTTTTCATAGGAGGGAAGTATCCTTCTATCAGGACATCTGTTTGGAGAGATATAGAGCTCATTTCAGATTTTTTGTATCAGACCACACATTTCCCCACATTCCCAGCGTTGTTTTAGCTAGGGAATGCGTTATTTTTGAAGGCAGCTTCAGCAGGAGGTCTTGGGGTTTCTTTGTAGTGTTTCCTTATGATTAAGGGGTTCAGCCTTTCATGGGAGGAGACCATTGAGGTAATCCATATCAGATATACTATTCTTCAGCTTTCTACACTCTTGTATCTCATGTTGCAGTGATTATTCAGTTTATTTCTGAAGATCACCATTTTATTGTGAGTGTATGACAAGAAACCCTTACCGGGTTCTCTTGTATTTTGTATAAGGAGACTAGATCTCAGTTCTTAAGCATTATTGATCAATATATGAGTAGATCTACTTGTTATCCTAATTTCTAATTTTAGACCCACATAAGACTGTGCTGCCTCTTTTGTGCATAATTTCTGAGTAGCAGTGTTTAGGGTTTTAGTGTTTTTCAGCTACACTAGGTGTGGAAGGTCTGTTTACCTCACCTAGTTTTATTTATTTCTGATCTCCTCTTGGAATTAGATGCTAGATGGATATATCTAATGGATCCAAATGATGATTTACATTTTTATGGCTTATATTTTTGGAAATATGTTTTTCTGTGAATGCATTGCTTAGTAGTCCATTTTTGGAATATTATAAGATATTCCTATTACTGCTTATTTTCCCTATTTTGGGATATCACACTTTGTGACACCAAAATTTTTGGTGCCGTTGTTGGGGAGAGTGTTAAGAGTGATATACTTTATTCACCTTTCTCCATTTTCTATGAAGAATTGGGTATTAAAAACGAGAGGTAAGAACCTACGTGCCGGCAAGCAAAATGCTTGCTCTCTAGCCTGCTTCTCAGCAAAATTGTTCAAAGACCAGTAGAATAGGTGCTCTTGTTTTACGACTAGGAATAAAAATATAGAAACAATTTGAACTAGCTCTCAAAAATCCTCATAATCCCAAGGACCGGTGATCCTTGGAAGGGCAACATATATAGATGAAATCATTAAGAAACCTGAATATCAAGCATCCATAGGACCTACAACTATTTCTATTCAGAACACTATCATGCTCCCTCAAGCTATAGCCTCACCATCTGTATCCCATGCCGAGATTCACGGTGAAACAGAAGGAGTTGAGTGAAGCCTTCAAACTGCCATTCATTTAGGAACTGGCCCTTCGAGAGAGGGAGGTTCTTGCAATTTACAAGAAGGGGAAGGAGAAACTAGTGGCATAATTCAAATAGAAGCTCCAAAACCTAAATCACCTGAAAGAGTGGTCGAGACAGAGGTACTCAGGATCCCAGACCAGGGAAGCATTGTAAAGCCTCCATCGCATTTGCCTCCTAAAAGCCCCCAGATCACTCCTCCATAACAAGAAATCCCTGAATATTTCTAGCACCTTTTCAATCAAATGGAAAATAATCAAAATCAGAATCAGATGCAGACATCAACATTGGAATACCCCATTGTTGATCATGCTGCAAATGCCCCTATGAAATCCATTCCCTTCCATAGAATTCCCACCTTCCATGGTTTGACTACAGAAAATCCTGATGCATTCCTATTTGAATTTGATATATTATGTAGGGGGTATGATTACACCATTGATCCTCAGAAGCTTAAACTATTTCCCTCTACCTCAAAAGTAACTGCACTACGCTGGTTCATGGGACTAGGTGGGGGAACCATCAATAATTGGGAAGAAATGAAGAACATTTTCCTTAACAAATATCAAGACTATTGCCAAACCCAAGACCTAAAAGATGAAATCTTTAATATGTCTACAAAAGACAATGAAACATTAGAAGAGTACGTAAAAATATTTCAATACAATTTACAAAGGTCCACATATACCACGCTATCCAAGGACATTTTAAAAGCCACTATGATTAAAGGAATGAAGGAAGAATGGGTTGAAATGCTTAACATAATGGGGAAAGGAGATATTTACCAGGAAGAATATGACGAGATTATTTCCTTGTGTATTAGATGCTCTTGGGGTAGTGCACACAATAGGAAAATTGGGCGTGATTCTATAAAAAAAGATCTTAGGCAGTCGAATGGAAACGTAACCAGAGAAGAATTTGGAAATTTGTTAGAAAAATTGAAAACTGACATCCTGGGTACCTTGACAACATAGCTTGATGTTTTACAAGCCAAGTAGAATCAAGCTATAGCAGAACAAAACTTGGCCATATTTTTCCCATGATGTCGGAAGAAGCATAGCCAAAGGGAATGCCCTTTGGACATGGTTCAGACTTGTGCCATCTACACTAAGGATCATACCATAGACCAATGTACTTCACTTCTTGGGCTGAAAGCAGTCTACAAGGAAGCAGAGGAAGAAACAGAACCAGTCTACCTAATTAATCAACTTCGAAAATGGCAGGCATGACCAGGAATGCCACAAGACCTACCTCAGCTCTTCTCATCTCCGCAGTTTAACTAGAAAAACCCTGTATCAGCTTGGCATAATCAAAAACCTTTTTCTACTTGGCCAAACCAGTCATTTCCTATACCACCCTGGCTTACACAACTAGCATCAGGGAAAAATTGGCCAAGATTTCCTTGTTCTCCCCCTTATTGGCAAAATGTTCCATATCAAACCTAGTGGCCAAACCCTCCTCCTAAAACTAATTGGAATTGGCAGCGACCCCTAGGAATGACCAACCTACCAATGTGGGCGGGAACTCAAAATCAACCTACGCTACCAGCTCCATACCTAGTTCAGCATAACTCGCAACCTGTCATACACCCCCAATTACCAGCCCAACCCAATCCTAATCCCCAAAACAGATCGGTTCAATTAATCCAGATCATAAAAAATCCAAATTCTGGCATTGAACAGAAACAATGCAACGAACCAAGGGTGAGATCAGGATGTACTATCTTACCTATAGAAGCAAGGACTCCACCTTAGTCCCGAATTGAGACTTCAACTGAACCTTACCAGGAAAATATAATATATAAAGAGGTAGGTAAAGAAATGATTGACCAACAGGGACTTGAAGAACTTAGGATGTCTCTGCCCCCATTCCCTGAAAGGCTAAATCTGCCCAGAATGATAACCTTTCCAGACTTTGACATATTCGGGGAATTGAAAAACCTCTGCATCAAAATTCCTCTCCTCCAGGCCATCCAAGACATTCCCATCTATGCAAGGACAATTAAAGAACTATGTGGAAAAACAAAAGTAAACAAAAGAAAGGCTACACCCACCGTTCATGTGGTAGGGGTGCCATTTGATTTGTTACTGGGTAAGGAACCACCTGTGAAATATGAAGGCCCAAGAAATCCCATTGTGACTGTACAAATATCTAGCCACTCATTTCCAAATAGATTGGTCGACCTAGGAGTAGCCATTAACATCCTAACTACAGGGGCCTGCAAAAAACTGGGGATATCAGCTTTAGAACCTTTGACTACACTACTAGAACCGGCTGACATGTCTGTTATCAAACCAAAATGAATAGTGAAAGACATCCTAGTCTCTGTGGACTCATGGGAATATTGAGCTGATTTTTTAGTTATAAATCCAAAGAAAAGGATGGGTGGGCATCCATTTATTCTTGGGTGACCTTGGTTGGCCACAGATGATGTTTACATAGGTTGTCGAACGTGCAGCATGACTATCACTAGAAGGGATTCTATCAAAAATATCATCATTTATCTGCCTGCCAAGCCAAGATTACCCACGGTAAAAATTCACAAACACCCATGTACATACTGGGAGAAAAACATTCGTTCACCCCTGACACTAGTAGAAGCTCTTGAATATAAGGATCAAACTAAAGGCGACATAATCAATAATTTTATGAGTGAGCCACCCACATCTAGAAATTTAAAATGTCAAATGTTGAAAATAGTCCTTGAAAACGAAGATCAAGAGGATCGTGTGACAAACCTTGAGGATCAACATATTCCCACAACCTCTGTACATAACAGCATACCCATTGAGATTGATCTAGGAAAGGTTATCAATATTAATGGCAATTTGGATAATGACCAAAAATGTAAGCTCATAAAATTCCTTCGGAAGTATCAAGGGGTGTTTTCTTGGGATTACCCAGATATGAAGGGTTTAGACCCTCAGTTATGCACCCATCACATTTATACCGATAAGGAAATTTGTCCCATTAGGAAACCCCAGTGACGGCTAAACCTGCACTTAAAAGAGATTGTAAAAGAGGAACTGCAAAAGCTATTAGATCTGAATTTCATTTACCCTATTTTAGACAGAAAATGGGTCTCCCCTTTGGTAGTCGTCCCTAAAAATAATGGGAAATGGAGAATCTGCGTAGATTACAGAGAATTGAATAAAGCAACACAGAAAGACCATTTCCCCCTTCCCTTCATTGACCAAGTCCTTGACACATTGGCACAGAAATGGTTCTTTTCCTTCCTTGACAGGTTCAGTGGTTATATTCAAATCCAAATAGCTCCTGAAGATCAGGATAAGACAACCTTTACCTGCCCATGGGGTACTTTTTCTTACAGAGTTCTACCATTTGGTTTATGTAATGCCCCAGCCACATTTCAGAGGGCCATAATCAACATTTTCTCTGAATTAATAAATGAGGGGCTGGAAATCTATATGGATGACTTCACACCATATGGGGAGGACTTTGATCAAGCTCTAGAAACGCTAGAAAAGGTGTTATAACGATGTATTGCTACTAGGTTATGTCTAAACAATGGAAAATGTCACATGTTAATGATTGAAGGGGTGATCCTAGTTCACTACATTTCTACAGCTAGAATACAGGTAGATTTGGCTAAGATAGAGGTAGTCCTTCTATTAGCCACACCTTGTACATAGACAGAGGTATGTAGTTTTATGGGATATGCAGGATATTATCACAGATTTATAAATAATTTCTCACAAATAGCCGCACCATTTTATGCATTAACTGGAAATGTTGAATTCCATTAGACTGAAAAATGTGACACCGCTTTTGCAGATTTGAAGAAAATGGTCTTAACAACACCGATTCTGCAAGGACCTAACTAGAAACTACCTTTTCACATCTCTTTAGATGCATCTGATATAGAAATAGGAGAAATCCTTGGCCAAGAAGAAGACATAAAACGTTATTCCATTTATTATATCAGCAAAAACCTCACTCCTTCTGAATTAAATGATACCGTGACTGAAAAGGAGTTCCTAGTTGTCATTTATGCTATTAATAAATTTAGGCACTATATAACTGGTTATCAAGTATTCCTGTATATTGATCACTCTACCATTAGATATTTAGCTAATAAACCAATCACGAATGGGAAAGTAACTCATTGGTTGTTGTTTTTGTATGAATTTTCTATAACAATCAAAGATCATCTAGGAGAAGAAAATGTAGTCGCAGACTTCCTGTCCAGGGTTCCAAAGTCGGATGTTGCCCTAGCAGTTGATGATCAGTTACTTGATGAGCATCTATTTGTTGTAGTGGTAAAAACACCATGGTATGCAGAAGTGGTAAATTACCTTGCAGTAGGGAAGCTGCCTAGACCCTTAACCTCAAGAGAACGGAAACTGATTGTAAAACGCAATGCAATATTCTATTGGATTGGTGGATACCTCTTCTATACAGGGGCCGACATGCACATACGCAAATGCATAAGAGAAGATGAAATCTATGACATCATATGAGCCTGTCACAATGAACCTTATGGCAGACATTTCGCAGAATGCAGAACATGGCATAAATTGTTACGACTAGGCTATTATTGGCCTACAATTTTCAAAGATGCAAAAAAATATGTCCAGGCTTGTGATAGTTGCCAGAGAATGGGCCGCCCAAGACAAGCTGATGAAATGCCGCTATAACCACAATTGGTGGTAGAACCATTCAAACGATGGGCGTTGGATTTCATTGGACCATTCAACCCGCCATCGAACCAGAAAGTCTACATGTTGGTTGCCACAGATTATGTACCCAAATGGGTAGAAGCAGTGGCCTTGTCAAGAGCCATGGAAGAATCAGTGATTAATTTTCTTTTCAAGCTTTTCATGCGATACAGTCTACCATGAGAAGTGATAACCAATGGAGGGGCACAATTCATAGGTAATAAAATTACAGCTACCCTAAGAAATCACCATATCATCCACAAAGTTACGTCTCCTTACCACCCGCAGGAAAATGGGCAAGTCGAAAGCACCAAAAAAGTCTTACCAAAACGGTAGCATCACATCGCCAGGACTGGGCCACTAGAATACTAGATGCCTTATGGGCTTATTGTACAACCTGGTGAAATACCACTGGATATTCACCATACCAGCTAGTATTTGGGAGAGAACCTATCTTTCCTATTAAATTCGAAATCAAAACTCTGAGAACATCCTACGAAGTGAGGTTGGACTTAACAGAAGCTCAAGCTAGAATACTAACAAATAAATGAACTAAATGAAATATGACTACTAGCCCTGCAACACACAACGATCATCCAAAAATAGTAAGCTAAGTGGCATGACAACCTTATCAAGAAGAAGGTATTTCAAAAAGGAGATTGGGCACTCCTCTATGACTCCAGGTTCCAAGATTTTCCAGGAAAACTACAAACAAGGTGGCTCGGTCCATATGAGATTCAGGAAGTACAGAGAAATGTCACACTCACCTTGACCACCATAAATGGGTCTGGTTCAACATTTTGAGTTAACAGACACAAAGTGTGCCTCTTTGACAAACCTCTCACGAAAGAATCTTTTTTCCAACAGCTACGAAACGATCCCACCATCCAGGTTGTGGCACAAGGGGGTGACAACCCCACAAACTCAAGTACATGAGAGGTTTTCTAGCATCATTTGTAAATAATGATATAAATGTCTTATTTTTTTGTACATTCTTCATACATGTAATTTTTTCTCTCATCCTCTTGTGAATTGTGTTCTTATTTTTCTTATTGTTCAATCCTTGAACGATTGTTGTTAAATATTTGAACGGATGTTGTTCAATCGGATTAAACAACCATGTTTTTTCATTCTTATTTTTCTTGCTGTTCAAACCTTAAACGACTATTGTTCAATTTTTGAACGACGTTGTTCCATCGGATTGAATAGCCATGTTTTGGTGTTCTTATTTTTCTTGTTGTTCAAACCTTGAACGACTGCTGTTCAATTCTTGAATGGCTGCTGTTCCATCGGATTGAACAACCGTGTTTTGGTGTTCTTATTTTTCTTGTTGTTCAAACCTTTAATGGCTGTTGTTCCATCGGATTGAACAACTATGTCTAGGTGTTCTTATTTTTCTTGTTGTTCAAACCTCAAACAGTTTCTATTCATTTCTTGAACAGCTGTTGTTCCATCAGATTGAACAACCATGTTTTGTTGTTCTTATTTTCTTACTGTTCAATCCTTGAACAACTATTTTTCAATCATTGAACGACTGTTGTGCAATCGTTTAACGGTTGTTGATCAATTGGATTGAATAACCGCATTTTTTCATTCTTATTTTCTCATTGTTCAAACCTTGAACGGCTACTATTCAATTCTTGAACAACTACTCCCATCGGATTGAACAACCATGTTTTGGTGTTATTGTTTTTCTTGTTGTTCAATATTTGAACGGCTGCTGTTCAATTGGATTGAACAACTACGTTTTTGCATTCTCATTTTTCTCGTTGTTCAATATCTGAATGACTGTTGTTCAATCGAATTGAACAACCATGATTTTGTGTTTTTATTCTTCTCGCTGTTCAAAACCTGAATGGCTACTATTTAATATCTGAACGACTATTATTCAATTCGATTGAACAACCATGATTTTGAGTTTTTATTCTTCTCGCTGTTCAATATCTGAATGATTGTTGTTCAATATCTGAACAGCTGCTATTCCATTGGATTGAATAGCCAAGTTTTGTGTTTTATTTCTCCCTGTTATTCAAATTGAATAACCTTGTTTTTTTCATCCTATTATCCCCTTTATCCAGCTAAAAGAATCTTTGAGAAGGGAATGGTAGTTGAAGAAGAAAGGGAAATGATAAAATTACCAATATGATGACTCCTTGGCACTATAATCCTTAAACAAGAAGCTGACGTTGTGCATACATGAAGTGAAAGGCTAAGTCATCCCCAGTTCAAATATGTTATCATACAATACATGACCTTATCATGGTATATCTTTCTGCACTATTCAAGTAATATTTCCCTCCAATATGAAGGAATGGGAATAAAGGGCATTAATTGTATTAGCATTCTTTCACTTCTTTCACCATCCCTAACTCTTAAGGAGTTAATGAGCCTCCCTTCATGTATAAAGAGAAACTATTATGTGTTCATGCAAATATTTAAGAGGATAGGGGGTCTCATCACGAGCCAGCCTACCATGATCATAGGGATTTAACAAGTGACATGCCCACAATGGCTACCACACCAGGGTAATGACCTTCTCATCTGCTTGAAGGACAGGAGGTCTCATCACGATCCGGCCTCATCTCTCTATTACAATCCTAGTGAATGGCACTGTGACTATCTGGCTATCATACCAGCATAATGACCTCCTTATAAATCAAGATGCTATGATTAAAAAAGAAGTACTGTGCTTACATGAAAATTTTCAAGAGAGGATAGGGGGTCTCATCATGAGCCAACCTACCATGTTCATAAGAGCTTAGCAAGTGACATGCCCACAATGGCCACCACACTAGGGTAATGACCTTCTTCTTGAAGGACAGGAGGTCTCATCACGAGCCGACCTGATTACTTTGCTACAACTCTGGTGAGTGGCACTATGGTTATCTAGCTACCATACCAACATGGTGATCTCTCCACAAAATGGACATAATAAATATTTTTACATAAGGATCCCGACTCATTCTTTTAGGTTAAAATAGCAACCCTGTCGAGGCTATGAATGCCTAATGGCAGCAGTGGCTCTGCTTATCGTATGAAATTATGCTTCATCAATAGCCAATTACTTTTATATACACCTTACCTTCCATTCTTCTTCCATAAGCTATTACTCGAATTAGTGATAATTATAACCTACCACAGGAATAACTAACAGAGATATGCTTACATATTTGAACCCCATGATGATAGCACCAATCATTACTTGACTCATTCTTGCTTCCGTCATAAATTTTCATTACAGAAGGACATCATATCGTAATAATGGTTATACTATTCCCTTTCCCTTTCCGATCACTCCCGCACAAGATGCAATTATGAAAAAATTTCTAAAATTGACCTTTACACTGCATATGCTAGTAATTACTCAACCACCTAAAGCTCGAAATCCATGACCTGCTCCACATACATGTCATTATTACCAAATGCTATCATTTTTTATAACATCATTTTCCACCTTCATATGCTTGATGATTGACACTTTGGCCTTGGGCATCCTTTCCCATCAAACTTGCAATCTTCACAAAAAACAGTATCTTAAAACCCATACACGACTTTGCCCAGAATTTTCCGTGTATATATGCAAGTCCATTGATATATATCCACGTATACCATTTTAATCATTAAAAATATATATATTGTTCCCTATTTTCGAGGCAGGGTTGATGGTTATTACCATAATTCAACCACCCTAGCCGTTGGCCTAACTGTTTCTAACTGCAGAAACTAATTTGAGGGAGTATAAAAGCACCTCATGTACATTTTCTAAGGGAGAGAGAAAAATATAGATATTATACTATGTTGGAGCCCTATTTCAAGTCTGATATTCCTGTGCCCCCTGCACTTCCCAAGTATATTCAGGAAACCCTTGTTTCCTTGAGATGCTCATCATCCTATATGACATCTACTGTGCACAAAACTTGGAAGAATTCTTGCGAGGCTAGGGCTGGACAGATCTAGAGGACGGAATGCTCGAAGGCCATGGAAGGATTCAAGTTATCTCTTCAAATTTATATTACTGTACGTGCCAGTTATAATAAGAAGAACCATCTTGCTCCTGATATTCACATGTTTATATCTCTTTATATATGTGTAATGATCATTAATTGAATATCGAATATTGTTCTTATGATATTATGCATGAGTTACACTAACATCTAGGAACTATATATGTTGTACAACTAGAGTTTCGTGTTTGTTCTTTCTTGATTTTCAGGTCACGAAGCACGAAGGGTTGCTAGGGGTTTGCACCCCGCGGGATGTACATCAAATGTGGGACTTTCAGGTAAGTTCCACAGCTTGTTATATCTAGTTTTCAGTATAAAAGATAGGTTAGGTGAGTCCTTATTTAATGGTATGCCCTTGATCTGTGAATGTTGCTGACCCAAAAACCTTTAGGGTATTATATCCCGAAACAGAAATGGTGACTCCACTGGGGATCACATTTTTGTGATTTCCCTTTTGGGTTGTTTTATCTATCTTATAGGTTCCCAACTGTTTTTATCACTTTTTCCATTTCAGTAAATCCTTTTCCAGTCAGACTGAAGACCTGATCTCTTGATCAGGCTTGACCTTCTTTTTTTTCTTTATTTACCTTTCCATACGTAGTTTTTATCCTGCACAGTCGCGTATACATGTTGTTTTTTCCAAAGGGACCTGCGTATACGTGAGTTTCCTTTGTCAAAGTTGTGTATACATTCTTGTTGCTAAACTGCAAAAGCACGTATGCTTGGGTAAAATTTGAAATTTTTGGTTTCAAGCCTTTATGATCTTCTCTGCCTATGGTGAACTATTCCTGCAGTGTCTTTGAGGTCTCTGGACTATGTCTAAAGTGGTTTTATGTCTATTTCTCTCTTATTTGTGTGAAGACCCACTCATTTGGTGAAATATTTGTTTGTTGCATTTTAAATTCTGGCTTTAGCACCAAGGTCTTCTCCAGAAGATTCTTGGTTGTTTCGACTATTCAAGACAGAGAGATTCTGCTCATCTACTCTTTCCTAACCTATTGAGTAGCATCACATTTTGGATTTTTGACTTTGGAATGTTTGGTTTTCTTGATTTCATAGACTGGTTTTATTTCAATTTTTGAAGGGTCTCTTATTGATTCTTTGGATTTTTTGTTCATTATGCTATTGTGATGAGATGACTCGTTGAGTTTCTTGCCTTCCTTTTTCTCATATAAGTCCCGCTGCAAGAGTAGCATGGTTGGATTTAGGCGTTTTGTTGAGGCTTTTGCTTGAAATTCAAGTTGTTTGACTGAGTTAGTGGATAGTTCCTTTGGCCTTATTGAAATCTCTTTTTCCTATAAACTCAAAAGCCCAAAAAACATTTTGTTTTCTGTTGCTTTTGTTTTCATTTTGTTTGATGGTTTCTTTTCATCTTTTGAAAGCTTTGTTGAGTGTCTATTCTTCAGTTCTTGACTTGATGAGAAGGGAGTCTTCTTTTGATTTCTTTCTCTTATGTCAAGTATGTTTTGGAGTTTTTATACATAGGAGTTTTGATTTGGAGCTAGCTCTGTTGACTGCCAAAAAGTGATGGAACTTTGGTGATTTTAGAAACTTCTCTTTGCTTTTTCAGATTTAGCATCTTAGGATTTGCATGTCATTGGTAGTTTGCATTAGATGCACATAAGCATTTTCAGTATTTTTCATAACTTTTTGAGTTGTGTGAAGTGTGAGAATCTGAAAAGAAAATAAAGTGTAGTCTCGTAGAACTTGTGTAGAAATCACTCTTCATCGAAAGGAAATTAGTGCATTTTCATGTAGTTTGGTTTTCATTGCTTTCTTCTGTGTATTACAAACACCATTAGTTTCAATTCCACACTCCCTTGACATAAAATAATATCCAATTAAAATAAGCGCTCTAAATAAAAACAACTAGAAATTTTTGGTATTATTGTCATACACCAACTAGCTAGGTTATAGGGCCTTGGATTAGGTGAGTGGAGAGTTAACTCTCCAAGGTTGCTCAAATTTTGAAACATAGAAGTTTATTAATGAGTGAAATCCAACACCGTTATGTGGACTGGGAAAGCTCTCCTCCAGAGAGTCAAGCATGAGGGAAAGTGCAGGAAGAGAAGATAGATACCCCTCTCCTATTTGCTGAATCTTGACCTAGGACCATTTCGCCCAGCTGCCGATACAGATTGGTGCCCATAGCTGCCTACCCTAGGGACCACACAGGTGATTGTGGGGGGGAATACCCGTGGTACCTGACCAGACGTTGCATCACTTTCATCAGTTCTTCTGGAGGGTGTCATTGCGAACCTTGGGGACTTGCACCGATAAAGGCTGTTGTTCAGAGGTTAGCATAACTATTTCTGTTACCTTCACTAGTAGGCCTGGGTCATATTACCCCAGACTACTTTCGGGAGGTCCTATTTTTCGCTTTGTTGTATTTTGGTGTCCGGTCCTCATCACCGGGAGCAGAAATACCTGAGAGCTGCTTGTCTGGCTGTATCTTAGGGACTTTGTAGAGTGTGAAATTTTCTCCTAGATTTCTTAGCTTCATATATTTTTTGAGTCTAACAAATCTCTTAAAGTGGCCGATCGATCACCTCGTCGATCGAGGAGGCTCCGTGATTTGTCTCCCACGAGTGTCGAGCCTTCTTCAAGAAGGCATAGGAGTAATTTGGAGGGTGAATTTCACCCGATGTTTTCAGATGCAACGGAGAGAGATAATCCATTAGGGCTAGTTGTTTCTGTAGCTGGTTTTGGTGTTGGTGTCAATGCCGAGAGGAGTGCTCCACTCATCTCGAGAGTCTTATTTCCGGCAGAAGAAGTAGAAGTAGAGGAAGTCCCTCAGCCTCCTGAGTCTCTTCCATCTCCTCTTCCTACTAGTTATCCATTTATCATCGAGTACATCATACCTAAGTCTTAGAGACCGGAGTGTCCTTATCCATCATATTCTCACCTTTCAATGGCCACGACTAGGAATGCAACTTCGGCTGTGAGTGCTGCAAGTATCCATACTCCTTCTTTAGTTGAAGGGGGAGGAACTATTGCTATATCTACAATTACTTCTAGTACTACTGTGTTTGGCTCTGGTCACACCCAAGCACAAGCTTCTCAATTTGGTCCCTTTTGTTTCAGAATTCCCACTAGTGGGATTCCTTATTTTTCCTTCTCTGCTATGGTGGCTGTTTCTGCACCCATATTCTCCATGGCTAGTGGATCAGCTTCTTTTCAAGGGTTCCCCTTTGGAAGTGGGCATATCCCTAATTCAACCCCTTCCCTAAGATCTTTTCCTTTCACTTCCCAGACTTAAAGTTTCAATCCATGGTCTGGAGGTCAAATTTCTACTATCTTTATAGGTTGGAACCCTATTTTTACAGCATCAGGTGCAGGGAATCAGTTTCTCGCTAGTCACCTAGGGAATTTTCCTTTCCGTTCGTCGAGTGCTTATCAGGATTTTTCTCCTTTTTCAAATGCTTGGAACCCCTACCAGGGGGTTTCTTCTTCATTCACTACCTTAGTTGGGGAAACTAGTCCGGTTTATAGTAACTCCATGTTGGGAGGGGGTCCTTCTTTAAATGCTGGGTCACAAGGATTTTTCTATGGCCCAACATTTTGTAAGAACAGTTTCTGGCAACCTGGTCCTCATCAAATATAGGTTATTCTTTTCAGAATGTGGGGAATCCACCCCATGGGGAATGGAATTCCCAAGCTCCTCCTCGATTACCATTTCTGGCAACGTTAAATTTGCCAGATTTGTCAAAATTTAATAACGACCCTATCCGATATAGTCCGGGGTGGCCTTCGGTCCCCACCAAACTACCCTCAGACATCCCAAAGTTTGAAGGGAATAATGGAGAGGATCCGACAGATCATATCACCACTTTCCGTTTATGGTGTTCATCAAACTCCCTGATTGATGATTCGATTAGGTTGAGGTTATTTCAATGCACCTTAACTGGAAATGCAGCCAAGTAGTATATTGAGTTAACTGGGGGTAGTTTCGCCACTTTTAGAGATCTCGCTACCATGTTTCTAAATCATTCTCAGTTGCCTATCCGTTACAACGCTGGGTCTAAACTCTTGGCTAATTTTAAGCAGGATAAGGTAACTCACATTTTTGATCATATTCAGGAATGGCGAAGAAGGAAGAGGCTCATTAAAGCCTATGTTCCTAATGAATTCCTTTTGGAATGGTTTTTGAAATCCTTGCAACTACATATTTCTAAGGACGTATCCCTATCAGGGGTATTTTCTGAAGAGCAGGCTATTTTTAGGGCTCAACAATTAGAGCTAATTTATTCTCAGTCTGGAGTCCTCAATAAAAATTTTGTTGATGCTCCTCACTCCAAATTGGACTTGTCAAAAACTAAACCTAGTCCTCATGGTGATGGAATTATTGGTTCGGTCGATAGCGGTGAAGCTAACTTGCTTAGTAAATTACAATAGTTGTCTATACAATCTGCTTCAACTAGTCAGGCTCTACCTTGAGTGCCAAGTCCTTCCCCTTCTTTGTCAATAAATGTTGTCCAGGCTTCTAACCCCAAAGGAAATCAACAATCCGAAGGGAAGAAGAATGGATGGAATAATAAAAATAAGGGTAAAGATGCAAAGGGGAATGCAAATAAATCCAACGAGCATGTTGGTGAGGGTCAAAAGGATAAAAAGAAAGTGAAGTTTCCATGCAAGTTATGTACTGGAGACCATCTTACTCACCTTTGCCCTAAAATTCAGGATGCGCAGTGCTTGTCAGCTCAACAAGGTTCTTCCTGTTCCTAGGCTGTGTTAACAAACCCTTTTCCCTAAGGGCAGTAACTAGTTGTTGGCGCGAATCAAAATATTGGGGCTCCCTCTGGGGCACCCAGGAAGGGGAAAACACATCAAAAATATATATGATGAGTGCTCACGCAGATATCGCTACGAGATCTCATGATTATGGTGAAGCTGAGTCTTCGAAAGCCAAGGGTGTCCCTGATAGTGTTGAGCCGCTTCACATTACAAGGCCTACTATTGAGTCTATACTTCGGATGCCAAAGGCATCTACAAAGCGTATGATGATTAATCCAAATGCCAAGGCCACCCAGAACTACTCTGTTGTAGAATATCTAGTGCAGAGTCCTTGTGCCATGTCTGCTCCCAAGGTGCTCCAGTCTTGTCTAGCTCAGCGAAGAGCTCTCCTCACTGCTATTGGGGCTGTTGATCCGAATAATTCTCTTATGATTACATTTGATATGTCTAATTTTAAAAAGAGACTCCCTCATTAGATGGCTTTCCATATTAGATCTCTTTATCGAAAATTAATATATTTCGGACGGTCATAGACGAGGGTGCTTCAACATATGTGATTTCTCTCGCATGCTGGAAAGGGATTGGATCTCCTGCAATTGTTCCTTCAGCCACTCTTCTGACTGCGTTTGATGGTCATTCTCACAGGCCACATGGTATTGTCTTGACTTTGCCCATCTGTGTTGGGGGAAAACTGTTAACATCAAGGTTGAGATAGTTGATGCAAGCTTAGACTATAACCTTCTGTTGGGGTGAAACAAGATTTATGAGATGGATGTTATTGCATCCTCATTATTTCGCATTATTTGTTTCCATCACGAGGGAGGATTGTCATAGTTGACCAACTGGATTGTTCTCCTATAGACCCGAATGCATCTACTGACTCAACTATTCCTTTGGTGGATAATACCAAACTGCCTGTTGAGAATTTAGGGGTTGGAATGTATTCTTCTTTGATGCCCATATCCTTGACACAAAAAGGGCACCTAGATAACTAATTCACATATTTTCTGCCATAATTTTTTAATGTAGTTGTCATATTCATTCCATGATTTTTATGTACTTGTGCAACTATTTTTTATTGATTATTCTAACTAATAGCTGAAATGATTTTTTTGGGTCAATTTTATCCAAATTCTAGTAAATATTTTTTAATACCATAATTTTAAGTTTTAATGGTTAATTTTGTCCAAACTGGAATTTTTTTTTTTTAAAATCATAAGTTTAAGTTTTTTGTTCTTCCTTAAGGGTTTTTTAGGGTGTTAATCCACTTATGCATTCAAAAATATATTTTAAACAATAATTAATCATAATTTTGTAATATTGGATTTTGATTAAGAAAGCCCTTTTGTCAATTAGTTATAATACCCCATTTTTAATTGTTAATATTTGAAGAAAACCAATGAAAATTAAAATCCTTAGCTAATACTTAAGTAAATAAAATATTTACCCTTAATTATCACGCCATAATTTGAGCATGTCTTTGCATTAGAAATAGATAGGAATAATATGTAAATAAATATACTTACCTAGAGTTATTCCCTTCCATTTTTTATGTGTTCCTCAACGCATTAATATGTAGGAGTACAAATATTCATATTCATGAGTAAAAATGTAAATGTGCAAACTTACAAAAAGTGACTAATGAGTAAGGTTTATGTAAGTCCTTCATCTATTATTGCATGCCAAGGCAAGACCATAGCAATCAATTTTCCTATTGACCACTATTAGTTTCCAAATTATGAAGTTTAAAATTTACAAATAATTAGGAAATAGAGTGTCTCAAAAACATTTTATGTCATAATTAACACATATCTATTTCATGTTTCTAACCTTTTTACTATAGCCATTTCTATGAATTATAGCCCAAGCTCAAATTTGGTAGATTGACAAATAATTAAGTTAAATTGGACAAAATAATATTATATGCAATTTTTTTGAAAGCATGATTTCTAACCTGTACAATAGAAATAAACTACCCAGCAACACTTATTTAAGCTAGTTTTAAACTGATTTTAAAAATATAATAAATAAATATTAAATGCTATACATTAACATGAAAAACATTAATATACTCTTTAAACATCTTTAAATTCATTTTTTATTTGGATTGTTTAAATATCTAAAATCTAAACATTATTTTTATTAAATATTTTAAACACCACAAAATTTAAATACTTCATGAAACAACTTTGATTTAGATTTTCTAAACTTCTAGAATGTTATTTCTTATTTTTATTAAAACGAATTATTTTTAGTGCAATTTTTTGAAGGTTTCTCCAATAGATTTTTCACATCTAATTTCTCTAAAAACAAATAACACCAAAAACTCCAAAAAAAAATTACATTAAAAACCACTTCTTTATTACTTTTAAGCATCATGCCTCTTTCTTCTTGTTTTCACTTTAACTTGATTTTTTAAACATCGAACGTCTTAGTTGACTTTTTAAACACCAACAAATTTATCATTTTTCATTTGTATTATATTGTTTGAGCAGGTTTAATTTTTATTATATTGTTATCAGCTTAGAAAGAAAAACACAACGTGGGCTCAACATAATAGCTTGATTTGATTGAAAAGTGATAAATGAAAGAGTCCCAACTCAATAAATCAACATTTAATAAATGAAAGATAATTAATATGAGTTTATTTATTTGAATATTAAAAGTTTAAAATATATATAAATATAAATACTTATTTTTTTTAAACATTGAAATTTAAAATTTAAGTTAATTTATACTTGAGAGATATGATAGCTGGAAATAGAAAATAGATTCCTACGAAAATAGATACCTACGATGAGATAGATAACGACGAAAAAAAAATTCAATCTCTCAATTAACTTATTCATTTTAGCTAAACTTTTCACTTTTCATTTTTTCATAATCCCAAAAATAAAGTAGAAAACTTTGCAAACAAGTTACAATTATCCTGAGTAATAAACACAAGATTCAAATATAATTTTTACTTCCCTAAACATTCAATCTTCATAATCTATCTTCAATCCCACCATGTAATTTCCTTTCCCTTAATGTTTATGGCCATGTGGTCCATGCCACAAGTTTGTGAAGTAGTTGAACATTGTTGAGCCTATGTTTGTATAGCTCCTCAGTATAGTTATAAATTTTTTTATGATAAATAAGTTGCGATTAAGAAAGTGAATATTGATTTGTTTAATGAAATATTTTAAGTGTTTTTTACCAATAATTTTTTTTTTTAAATTAAAATTACAATATTTCAGTATTTATAATACATTTTTTTATTTAGATTTTAATATAAATCTAAATTCAGTTAAAAAAGATAAAATAAAATTGAATCATATATATACATATTTAACACTGCAAAAGTACATGCAGCAACATCATTATTCATGTCATCAATGGAATAAATACACTAATAAACAATAATGGGATATACAACCGTTTGTCCCTAAAGTCAACAATCAAGATGTTGATGAATGTTAAAGCAATATTACCATATAATATTTAGTTAAATATTACCTTCGAACATTTAAATATAGATTAGAAATTTAACGAAGTTTATGACATATTATAAGCAACTTTGTAAAACAAGACTGCTAATGGGAATAATATTCTAAGCCAACTCTAGTATACAATATTAATCTGTTGTTTAGCTATTTCATCCCTCGCTATCTTGACGGATTCTAAAGCTCTCGTGTTTCTCAGTCCTGCACTTCGTTGTTTTCACACATATTTTCCATGCAACATAGGTGGATGAATTTTATCTATTAGCTGAGGAGTAGGAAATACTAAAGCATCCACGGAAGGCCCATTTTGGTCCTGGAATTGAAAATTTTGTTCTCTCCACATTGACGACTTACTCTGCTTCACGCTCTTGTAAGAAGAAGTTCGAAAGGAATTAGTCAAACACAATAATCAAGTTCCATCAACAAACACGAATTTGACTATGTGTCGGACCCGACTGAGATGAAGGTTATTTTTAGTTTTTATTTTTTTGCATTTTTTTGTATGGAGACTGTATGATGATAACTGCATTTATTCCAATGAAAAATTAATATAAATTAAATAAATTTCTCTCATATATATATATATATGATAATTTAGATTTAAAAATGGGAAAACCATAGAGAATCCATGGCTCAAACAGCACAGTGAAATAATATTATATAATCAATATATACGGATTGTTTAACATATATTTACCAATATTAGTGAGAGAAAATAAATATTAAACCAATGTAATCAATATATACAAAAATATATTAAAAATTTATTATATGATATAATTAATATAAAGTCCGATATAAGCCCCCTCTCTATATACATATAATTGTACAGAAGTTCAAAGTACTAATCAGTGTAGGCATTTAAAAGTTATTGAGTTGTTTTGGAAGCAGTCAATCCATTTCAGTTTGTTCTCAGTAGGCGAGTGATTGGGGGCAAATACAATATATGGATTGTGATTTTCTAGGAATTTGATCTTGATCTCATGTCTACCAAATCCAAGAAATCATTAGTTTTTGTGGAATTAATTTCTGAGATTCCCTATGGAGAAGAAATAGTTTATGATGAATCGTTTCCGGATGAACATATTTTTCTCATTCCTTCACAGGATCTTTGGTACGGGGATCTCATAGTATATCTTCAGACTGTGAAGTTCTCCTCGAATTTTTCGAAAGATGAGCCCTGTAAGTTATGTCACCTAGCTAAAAATTACTTAATCGTTGGTGACACTTTATACCATCGTGGGGTTGATTCGATCCTTAGATGATGCTTTAATCTCGAGGAAGCTGAGGTTGTGTTGAATGATTGCCACAGTGGAGCTTGTGGTGGTCATTTATCTAGGCTTGCTACAACCCAAAAAATCTTGCGTGCATGATACTTTTGGCCTTAATTTTTCAAAGATTGCATGTAGTCGATCAAACAGTGTCATTTGTGTCAAGTGTATACTCAAAAGATTCATTCTCATCTAGCTCTGCTCTTCCCTGTCATCACTATCGGTCCCTTTAAAATGTGGGGTATTGATTATACTACTTGTAACCCGCCTTCGGCTAAAGTTCATAAGTACATTATTGTAGCAGTAGACTACTTCACGAAGTGGGTCGAGGCTATGCCCACTTTTGGGAATGACGATGAGACAACAACTCTTTTTCTCTTTAATCAGGTCACTTCTCATTTTGGTATTCCAAAAGAGATTATCACTGATCATGGCAGTCACTTTCAGAACAACATGATGGCTGAATTGGCTCTAAAATTAGGTTTCCGGCAGGAGCATTCATCTCCATATTATCCTCAGGCCAATGGGCAAGTGGAAGCTGTGAACAAATCCTTAAAGACAGTTCTTCAACGGACAATTGATAAAGATCGATCGAATTGGCACATCATGATGTATCCTACACTTTGGGCTTACTGAATGTCCTTGAAAACAACAACTGGTTTTACTCCGTTTCAACTAACTTATGGGTTGGAATCCATATTTCCCATCGAGTGTGAAATTCCTTCTCTTAAGTTAGCTGTAGAGCTTCTTCCTGACACCTCTAGTCTCGAGGAACATCTCCTTCATCTGGAACATCTCAATGAGCAGTGTCTAAATGCTGCCATGATGAATGAGGCACATAAGAAGCGGGTAAAATTTCAACACGATAAAGTGGTCAAACCTAGGGTTTTCTCCGAAGGAGACCTTGTCTTGGTTTATATCCAGGAGAAAGATGCCCTAGGGGCAAGTAAATTTAAGTCTATGTGGTATGGCCCCTTCATCGTTAAAAAATTCCTCAAGAAAGGAGCTTATGTCTTGGTTGATTTTGAGGGAAATGAGTTGGCAGAGCCCAAAAATGGACTCTATCTGAAAAAGTATTATGCCTAGGCCTCGGCCTGGAATCTTGCTTTTTGTATATATTCTTGTTCGTTTTTTTACATATCTGAGTTTTCGGTCTTTGATGTGATGGTGATGTTTTTGATCTACTTTGGCAAGTTGTGTTGGATGTAATGAGTCATTTTGGTTTCACCGATGGTGCTAGTAGACACACCCGCAAGTTGGCTTTCATGACTTGGGTACTTCATTATCCATCCAGTCAATTGTTAGTTTCAAGAGGTGTCTGCATTGGTCCTGCTTCAAACAATGTAGCAGAATACACTGCAATAATTTATCTATTCTCAGAGACAATATCTTTGGGTGTTGATTCGTTGGTACTTTTCTTGAACTCCTAGCTAGTGGTGTCACAGTTGAACAATACATATCAGGTTCGAAATCCATTTTTTCTCCGATTGTTTTTTAGGGTACGTTTGTTACAAAGATCATTTCAATTTATAACATTTATTCATATTCCTCGAGCTGACAATTGGATGGTAGACTTATTGGCTAATCAAACAATTGATCGGCATATTCATCATTAAATACTTTAATCAAGTCATCAAATTCATCATACATTTTCATACATTTGATTCAATCATATAAATAGTTGTATATATATACATAGTCAGAATGTTCAAATATTATACAAAAATCTGGACCCATATGTCCTACAAAATTAGGGCTTATGCCCGATCATGTTCAGTATAAAAAATATAATATAGTCATCCAGTAAAGTCTATATATCTAATCCTGTGGTCCCTGCCCAACATTCACGTTCCTATAGAACACGATAGCAGTAGCTACATGGCGGAATAACCGCACCCAGTCCCATGGTACTCCAACTACCCATCTCTGGATAGCCTCTGGTAGGTCCTCTATTGCAGACATATGCACTTGGTGAGTTAAACTCTCCAAGTTTCTCTGAATGACATGGAGGGTTATCCCATGGTATTTAGCATCCACTTTGCTTCTGCGACACTTATGCCTTGGGTATCCCTCAGGACGGACTAGTCCCATATCTGTATCATGGTCATCACATAATTTTGTAAGTCATTTGAATCCAATCAATTTTTATTTTTATTTTTTTGCATATATTGAAGAAATAAACAAAAAAATCATATAATAAAAAATTATAGTCTCACCAATTGCACCCCATGCTGCACCGGGTGGAAGGACTAAGTTTGGATCACCACGAAAATCCATCCCAACATAGGGATAATCCTCCATGGTGATAACTTGTTCCTGCCACCATTGGAAGAACTCGTCATCCCAAGTGGTCTAGGGAACTTCACTTCCCCCCAATCTCTTCGTCAAGTCAGCCCACCGAGCTATTCTTCGATCCCTGGGGCTGTTGATGGATGAGATCACTTTGGGTCGAAGCTGTGGAATCCTCTCAAAGAAGAATGTCAGTAAGATGGTTCCATACTCAAAATGCTTTGTTTTTGTTTTTCGGATAGAGGTTAACTGTTTCTTCATGTTAGTCAGTAGTGTTGTACACAAGTCGAAGAGGTGAATCAAACATTCGATTGCGATACTCATCTGTGTCCTCGAAGCCTAGTGTAAGGAAGCAGATCCTGCTACCCTACCAATGGTGAAGAGGATAATTTTCATGTGTAGTTCTTTCAAATCTTTAATTGAAATCTGAGTTCCTACTTTCTGAGACCCCTCTACGCAATAGACATGGACATAGTCTTCCACTGTATGCCCTCCCAAAGGCTTTCCGTGTAAATCTACTGGATCTCCTCTCCGAGAGAGTTCGATAGTGAAATAAATATCTTCCACTTTTATATGTATAGGCATTTGATTAATCACAAAGTAGTCTTCTTCTGGTTCCCAATGATCCACCAACATTTGAAGCAACCAGACATTACTTTTCATATTTGGCATTTTAAAAAATTAGAGCAAACCACAATTTCAAAGGATATCGAGCGAAGCTTGATCCTCCATCACTCCATTATCGATGGCACTATTTTCACGCTCCCTCCAAGAGATTGATATCTGGAAAAAATCCATTAAATTCTTCATTAGGTTCATCTTTTGCATTCACAGACTTCGCATACACGACTTCCTTTGTGTACAGTCGCGTATCATACATAGGTTCGTCCACACGAACCCGCATATGCGCAGAAGGTTTAATCAAAACTAATCTTTCCTATAGTCAAAAATCAAATTTTTTTTCCTAAATATGAACGAAAATGATGGCAAAGATGGATTTAGAGCCTACCTGGCTGATTCGGTGCTATTTGACGGTTGATTGCTCCTGTTTTGAGGAAAGGGGTTTTTTCTCCAGAGCTCCTTTTTCCACTTCTGCAATGTTACAATGAACCAAATATGAGGTAGAAATGACTATTTATGCCCAGAAATTGAATTTTTTTTGCAAAAATCCATTATTCTTATTTTTCAAATCTGTCTAAAGCTATATAACGATGTTGCTTGTAACTGTTGGGAAAGGTATGTTTTTTGGTACATTTACTGGAGTTGAGATTTTTTTTTCCAGTTTTTTGAATCCATGACCGCTGACCTGTCATAGTAGGTATATGATTTCAAACTGGCATATAGGTTAGAGAATCCACTTTCAATTGCATTATGCATTCTAACCTCCATTTTTTCATCACTTGCCATAGGGTCAATCCCATCATTTCATGAGTACTTAACCCATTTCACTCACTGATCTTTAGTCATGACTTGACATGGGCTTCCTAGTTAGTTCCTCGCTGGCACTTGTCGCCCATGCTGCACTTTACATAGGCTCGGGAGTCCTCTTTAGTCCTGCCATGACTTATGCGTTGAAGCTTCATTCTTCTTCTTCTTCACTATGATTTTTCTGGCTATTACCCTAGAGGCTCCCTCGTGTTGTCAAGTTGTATCACTGCATTGCATATTGGCTACTTTTTTATCTTGGCCTTCAGTCAGCTTCATTTGGACTCGATGTTTAAGCCATATTTTGACCATGAATCTCTGTACAAGTTGACTATGCAAGAACTAAGCTATCGTGACTTGACACCTTTTTACCCATGGATGGAACTCTCCTTTGAGTATCACTTACCAGTTTTTGCCACCTTGCATTGAGCATAAGATTGTTCCTATCCTAGGAACTAGTACATATGTTTTCTGATACTCATTCTATCCATTGTACTATAGCATTATTTTATTCTTTTTTAGGCTTGCTATATGAAAAAGACAAAAAAAATCAGATATATAAAAAAGAGCGGGAACAGGATATTACTTCATATTTGATGGCAGTTACAGTGTCAGTTTTTGTCACCCTTGAACAAAGCACACAGAGCTATGTCTTTCCTTCATTTGGGATGGTTTTAATTTTGACATAGGAGAAGCCATAACCTTGTTTCATAAGTCAGTTCTCCCCCGATTTGTTATCTCTTCCAATCATATGGAGAGTTTGTTTTTGCCTCCTGCATAACAAACTTATACAGAGTTATCATTTTCTACCATATCCAGCATGAGTCATGTTTTTGTTCAACGGAATTTAAACCTGAGGCGGCCTTTCTGCGGTGTCTCTTGACTTATTTTTCAGTCAGCCTTCCCGATCTTGTTAGTATCTTGTTCTATCACATTAGATGTCTGGTCCTATGCTCGTGTTGGTTTGAGAAGGTCTCCATTGAATTCTTACCGGTGGGTTTGTCTCTTATTGACTATGACATATTGCTTTGAGAGCAAACCTAGAGCCGCACCTTGCCCTATTTACATCACTGATAGTTGACCTTGTGCTCAGCATATGATCATCATTATGGGTCTTTGACTGAGTGGTTTCCCTTGTGTTCGATGTCAACATACATTACCATACTTGGGATTCGTGCAGTACCTTGATTTCCATTTGACCCTATCGGTGGATATATCGCCTCTTTGTCAGCTCTTGATATTGGTTGATTCAGAAGGTTACTGTCGTGCGCTAGCTTCATCTTGTGCATGTTGGAAATGTACTTCAGGTTGGTTCCTTCACTCTACTTCATCGGATTCCTTCCAAATCTTGGCTTGCAGGTTACAATCATGCTGGACTGATGTGGGATGCTTTAATGCCTTCCTTCCAACAGATATTTTCCCATCAACTCTAACTCATTTCTCTAGGAATAAGGTATAGACTCTTTTGTCAGTACCTTAGGGTTTTCGGTCATCAGTGGCAAACTCTTCGCTGTCAACAGTGAGGATACATTATTTCCTCCTGATTGATAGATTCTTATAGGTGTTCAACTTCAAACCATTCATTCACACTTGTTATATTGTAGTGGGGCACCTTGACACTCATTATAATTATTGGTGGGTTGTCTCGCATTTGTTAACATTATACATTAATGACCGGTAATCAAACAATTTCTCACATGGTCGACTTCAGCTCATTTATTCCCATTGTGTAGAATTGTGCCATAGTGATCGGTGAAGACATCGAGTTTGCATTAGCATGATTCGTTTCACTTTGACAGTTCATCCAGTTTTCTGCCAGTGGTGTTTTCCACCCTTATATGTTGCAGTTTCAGTACAACAGCATCTTATATGTTGGATCTTGAGTTGAGTGATCGTACCATTTGTTCCACCCCTTATGATTTGGTATCTGGAGATTTAGTTCTTACTTGTGTGATCAGATATCTATTGCAGCATCATTGATCAGTCTTCTATATGTGATACCTGGACTTGATTTTGACTTGGACTTCCGGGCAGTGATCAGATGATTCACTATGTACTTTATAGTTCAGTTATACTTGTATACATTTTGGATCTTATCTGTCCTTCATATGTGGACATACTTTTCTTTCACTAAGCATGGGTATGCCCACTTCAGACATGTGTTATCTCTCTAATCTCTTCCATTGACTTTTTAGCAGGCTGAAATCTGATGAAGTCCTCTCTCATCATTGCAAGGTTCTTTCTACGCACATAATATATTTTGGCCATCATGTATCCCTTCTGACCTCATATATTAGGGGGCATCTGTTATAGCATCATTTTCCACCTTCATATTCTTGATGATTGACACTTTGGCCTTGGGCACCCATTCCGATCAGACTTGACCATCTTCACAAAAAACAGTATCTTAAAACCCATACGTGACTTTGCCCATACTTTTCCGCGTATATACGCGAATCCATTCATATGTATCTGTGTATACCTTTTTAATCATTAAAAAATATATATTATTCCCTATTTTCGAGGCAGGGTTGATGGTTATTCTTGTAATTCAACCAGCCCAGCCCATGGCCTAACTGTTTCCAACTACAGAAAATAATTTGAAGGAGTATAAAAGCCCCTCATGTACATAGCCTAAGGGAGAGAAAAAAATATAGATATTATACTTTGTTGGAGCCCTATTTCAAGTTTGATATTCCCATGCCTCTTGCACTTCCTAGGTATATTCAGGAAACCCTTATTTCCTTGAGATGCTCATCATCCCATATGACATATAGTGTGCACACAACTTGGAAGATTTCTTGCGACACTAGGGCTGGATGGATCTAGAGGACGGTATGCTCAAAGGATGTGGAAGGATTCAGGTGATCTCTCTACATTTATATTACTGTACGTGCCATTTATAATAAGAAGAACCATCTTGTTCCCGATATTCACGTGTTTATATCTCTTTATATATGTGTAATTATCATTAATTGAATATTGAATATTTTTCTTATGATATTATGCATGAGTTACACTAACATCTAGGAACTATATATGCTGTACAATTAGAGTTTCGTGTTTGTTCTTTCTTTATTTTTAGGTCATGAAGCATGAAGGGTTGCTGGGGGTTTTCACCCTACGGGATCTACATCAAACGTGGGACTTTTGGGTAAGTTCCAAAAGTTGTTATATGTAATTTTCAGCATAAAAGATAGGTTAGGTGAGTACTTCTTGAATGGTATGCCCCTGATCTATGAAGGTTTCCAACCCAAAAACCTTAAGGGTATTATATCCTGAAACAACATTCCCCTATCTGCATTCATGATTGGCCAAATCTCTCCTGTACTTGAGGGTGTGGGTGCCATTTCTTCGATGGAGGCGGTGTAATTGATATTAAATTAGCAAGAATGTGAAATCTCAACACAAATCTCGTTAGACACATCGATAAGACCAGAGGAACACTGCAATTAAGGCATGAAGTTACCTGCACAGAACCACAATTTCTCTTTCGCTTGCATAAAACATGTAGTAAAAAAAATAGAGCCGAGGAAGAATACAATCAGAGGAAGAAAGCATATCAACTATGTGAGGAAATTCCCTTCGAAACGAGCCTATAAACCTTCCAATTTTCGATACAGCTAGTTCCATCCTCCAGTAAACCGGCTGGATGACATATGTACATTGATTACAGGGATTTCATATGGAAATTGCAATTAAGTTTTTGCAAAATATACAAGAAGGTCAAACCAGAATCAAGTGTCAAATTATACCAGTCATAGAGGAAATTATTACTGGAGTCTCTGGAATACCAGCAAAAGGAGAAAGATGGATAGAGAAACATCTCCTCCTCCAAGAGGCAGTAGTAGCATATTAGGATCTGGAGGAGCTGTTGGTGATCCAGATTTATGCAGGAATGCAACAGAATAAACATATAACCATAAATACAGAGATGCAGCAGAAATAACACTTCATTTCATTAATATTAAAGAACTGAAATTTGCTTACAGAAAAAATGGAAATAAAACTAGCTAGGGCGCTGGTAGCTATCTCTGAGAAGAGATGTGGCGGCTACAGGCCTCTGAACTGAGTTACAATGAGGCTCGAGGGCCTATTTATCATTTAGAAACAATGGGAAATCCTAAACAGCAAAAACCCTAACCCTAGGAGATGAAGCGCCAAAACTATGGGCCCCATTTGGGTAAATTGGTGTTTCAACTTCCCAGGGGCGTAACTTTGGCATACGATCTCCGTTTGACGCGTACCATACCTCGTTAGAAAGATCTATCCGAGGAATAAAAATTTGGAATGAGCAACATCGGTCCATGGACCCATGTTGCTCTCCGTTTTCCCAAAAAACGTCGTTTAGGGCCTCAAAACGGCTCCGGAAGTTTAGGACCCGAAAAACTGCTAAAAATAGTAAACTGTGCCGAAACCGAAAAACTGAAATAGACAATGGTGGAGCCCCAAGTGGAATAGGCGGGTGACCACCAATATCCACCTGGATCATTCCTCCCCCCTTAGGAAGCAATGGTCCCCATTGCGTTAAGTTCCTCCATGAGATGAGGAAATTTCTCCTGAACTTGGTCCCTGGTGAACCACTTTCCTTGGTGCAGGAGTTGGCCAGCTTTGACAACCCGATATAGTTGGATCTTCTGCTGGTGAGTGTTCTTGATTTGCATGTCCATGATGCAATCTGTGGTGGCCTGTTCCATGCAGTCTGGATTTAACTCAGTTGGTGTGAGTTGTTCTTCAATGTCCGAGGTGTCCAGTAGAGGTGGGAAGTAAGGACGAAGGCGATCCACATTGAAGACTGGGTGCAGACCAAGGAATGGTGGAATACTGAGCTCGAATGCATTGTTCCCTACAGCCTTGGTGATGGTGTACGGCCCGTATCGGAGCGGGCGAAGTTTGCGGTGGGGTCCAGTGAGGCGCTCCTTCTGCAAATGTAGCCATACTTTGACACCCACCTGGAAGTTGTGTGGCACCCGGTGTTGATAATGGCATTGCTTGTACTTGGCATTGGCTCTGTCCAATATATCATGAACCTGTTGGCGGATGTGTTGAATGCGCTCGATGAAGCTACTGGCTTTGTCAACTTCAGACGGGACATGAGCTGAATTGGCCTGAGCAGCTGCAAATGGCATGGCTACGTCAATGGGACATAGTGGCTGGAATCCCAAGCCCACCTGAAAGGGGCTATGGCCAATTGAACTGTGGAGAGCCCGATTATAACTATGTTGTACATAAGGGAGGCTCTTGTCCCATGTGCGTGGATGCTTTGAATTGTACATGCGCAGAATGTGTACAATCATTCTATTGATGACCTCTGTCTGGCCATCTGTTTGGGGATGGAAAGCTATGGACTTGGTGAGCTTGGTATCCAACATCGACCAGAGGCTGGACCAAAATGTGCTGAGGAACCTGCTATCCCGATCTGATATGATAGACTGTGGGATCCCAAAGTTCACCCACACTCGTTCAAAGAAGAGTTTAGCAGTGGCTTCTGCTGTGATATTCTTCTTGCAGGCCGCCATAATGGCCATCTTCGAGAATCTGTCGACGACCACAAAAACACAATCATTTCCCTGCTTAGTAGAAGGCAGGCCCGACATGTAATCCATGGATATGGATTCCCAAGGTCGACTAGGGGTAGGTAGAGGAGTATATAGGCCTTGCTTCTTGATGGTCGGTTTGGCAATGGCACAAGCAGTGCAGGATCTGATGTGCTTCCCATATCATCTTGGCACGCTCGCTTGAAGGATCACAAAGGTGTCCCATGTGACATAAAAGTGCATCTTGGAGGTGAAAATTTGGAACTTGCACACCCCCCAAGAGTGCCTTGTAAGTTTGGCCGAATTCTGGGTCACTCTCATAGAGAAGCAGCCAATCAAAAGTCTCGTGCCCACAAGAGTTGAGCACAGTGGTGAGCGCCACGATCGGTGGTCGGCTGAGGCAGTCTGCAACATGATTGGTGCTACCCTTCTTATACTTAATGTTCAAATGAAACTGTTGCAGATATGTAGACCACTTCTGATGGCGATCATTCTGCAACTTCCCTTGTGTCTGTATGAACTGCAGGGGCCTGTGGTCTGTGTGGATGATTGTTTCCTTCCCCAAAATGTAATGCTTCCATTGTCGACAAGCTTGCACAATGGAGTACATTTCTTTGTCATGTGTGGGGTACTTGCGAACTGTGTCAGACAATGTCTCACTGTGAAATGCCACTGGATGTCCCTGTTGAGTAAGAACTGCCCCAATAGCATAGTCAGAGGCATCTGCCTCGATCTCAAATGGCTGTTGCAAGTCTGGTAAAGTGAGCACTGGGGCAGAACAGAGGCGGTTTTTCAGTTCTGTGAACGCCTTCTGTTGAGGTTCCGACCAAAATTTTTTTGCTCTCGCTCCTCCCTTGGTGACTTGACTCAAGGGCTAAGTGATATGAGAGAATCCCAACACGAACCTCCGATAGAAATTAGCAAGACCCAGAAAGCTGCGAAGCTCTGTTATAGTGGTTGGGGCTGGCCAATCCCGAATGAATTGGATCTTGGCTGGATCCACATGCACCCCCCTTTCATCAATAATGTATCCCATATATTGAACCTAGGTCATGCCAAAAGTGCACTTCTCCAAATTGGCACACAACTTGTGTTGCCGCAGTGTTTGGAGGACTTGTCGAATGTGGTGAAGGTGCTCTTCCCAAGTCTGGCTAAAGATCATAATGTCATCCAAGTACACCACTAAAAATGAGTTGGTGAATGGCCGCAAGATGTCATCCATCATCCTCATGAAGGTGGCGGGAGCATTCGTCAACCCGAAAGGCATGACCTGCCATTCGAAGAGGCCTTCCTTGGCTTTGAAGGCAGTCTTCCACACATCGGAGGGTTCAATTGGTACCTGGTGATACCCAGACTTCAGGTCAATCTTGCTGAAATATTTTGCACCTTTGAGTTGGTCCAGGAGGTCATCAATCCGTGGGATTGGGTACCTATTCTAGACAGTGATCTTGTTCAGTGCCCAATAGTCAATACAGAGTCTTCATGTCCCATCCTTCTTTTGTACCAACACGATCGGGCTCCCACAGGGCGATGAACTTGGTCTGATGTGACCTTTCTGCAACAGCTCCTGAATCTCTCTCTTGATTTCATCATTCTCCAGAACAGAGCGCAGATAGATCGGTCCATTAGGTAGCAGCACACCTGGGGTCAGATCAATCGGGTGCTTGACTTGACAGTGTAGAGGAACCCCTGTGGGTGAGGTGAATATGTCCCCGTAATCCTCCACAACCTTATCCATTTGTTGTTGTTGTGCAGAGGAGCCCTGTCTGGAGGTCGTGGCCACAGTCTTCTTCTTGCCCTGGGGGCGGATCATCAAGAAAATGAATTTCCTGGTTTGGGAAATGAGCTTACTGCATTGTTTTGTAGTAACCAAAGAGATAGTGGTAGGAGGTGGTACCTCTGGTATCCTGTACAACTTATTTCCCAAAGTAACAATAACAGCATGAGGTCGAGACTCATACACAGCATGACGCTTCCACAAGTATGGTTGTCCTAATAATACATCAGAAACATCAATAGGAGCAACATCACATAATACCTCATCCGTGAAGGGCTTGATGCCATAGGGAAGGCGACACTGCTGGCTGGCGCGGAGATCTCGTCCTTGGTGAAGCCACCTCAAAGAACTGAAATTTGTTTACAGTATTTAATGGAAATAAAACTAGCTAGGCGCCGGTAAATCTTATCTCCTCGAGAAGAGATGTGGCAGCCACAGCGTCTCTGAACTGTGTTACAATGAGGCTCGAGGCCTATTTATCATTTAGAAACAATGGGAAATCCTAAACAGCCAAAACCCTAACCCTAGGAGATGAAGCGCCAAAACTATGGGCCCCGTTTGGGTAAATTGGTGTTTCAACTTCCCAGGGGCGTAACTTTGGCATACGATCTCCGTTTGACGTGTACCATACCTCGTTAGAAAGATCTATCTGAGGAATACAAATTTGGAACAAGCAACATCTGTCCATGGACCCATGTTGCTCTTCGTTTTCCCAAAAAACGTCGTTTAGGGCCTCAAAACGACTCCGAAAGTTTAGGACCCAAAAAACTACTAAAAATAGTAAACTGTGCCGAAACTGAAAAAATGAAATAGACAATGGTGGAGCCCCAAGTGGAATAGGCGGGTGACCACCAATATCCACCTGGATCAGTTGGAGCGAAAAGGGAGAGGGATTAAACCTACCTCTCTACACCAACCATGGCAGGAATAGACAAAATTCATCCAAAAGTTCATTATATGTGACGGACATTGGGTTGTAGTAAAACCTCGTCATCTCAAACTCTTAGTTGCACTTAAGAAAAAGATTTCAGTTAATTTTCCTACTTTCATAAATTCCATATTTCATGATACTATTTTTCGATTAAGAAGAGCCAAAAATCCCCAAGAAGTAGTCAATCACCACAGGTTAATTAAACTAGTCATCATTCATGAGCTTGATAAGTAGAAGATAGCCTGGGAAAATTCTTTCAACCCTACTGCATAGGAACCAGAAATAAATCCCGATGAACCTGAAATTGAGCCCCCCATGGTAAATACACCAAGAAGAAAAAGGACCCAAACTACAACCTCAAAACCAAGCAGATAAAAATTCTGCAAGGAACATCGGACCTCATAGAAGAGGCAGGGCCATCCCACCCTCAAAACACACCCTTACAAGAATTTGAGGAAGAAATGGCTCGAGTCCTAGAACAATTGAGGATAGACTACGAATCTAGAAAACCATCAGGATCAGAAGAACAATATGAACCTATAGATAATTCTGCCACCGCCAACAGTTCTAGTCACACTGAAGTCCTACTCAACCAAGGGGAACTACAGGACGACGGGACTCTATCCCCTCTTTGGAATTATGAGGTGTATAGTGAAGGACATGCAGAGGAAAGAATGGAATCAGAAAATCAGTCAGGTGACACTGTCCCTGTAGAGAAAAGCACAAGCATAGAAACAGTCCCTTTAACACCAGGAGGTAGCACTGCTCCACCCAGTTGGGACCCTCATATAGAAGTAAACTCTAAAGATCAAATAATAAATACCATCACAGGCAACCCTGAGGTTGGCAACACCATTCCTGAAAATGGGAATATCGCTCCTCCACCACCTGCTGAAATCAGGACAGGTGGAAATTCAGATGAAAAGAAAATTATGAAATTGAGCAGGGCCTGCAAAAGATTAAAGAAAATGGTGAAATATCTAAGGAAACAACTGAAGGAGGAGAGAAGGGCCTGAAAGCCAAAGAAAGAAACCACCATTGCAGTAACTCAAATAGAATTAGTCACCAACATGATAAACATTATTGAAGCTGAGATTCAGACTGACTTGGATGACATTATTGAGGCTGAGGTACAAACTGACTTGGTAGCCAATACAGAGGCTGAGGTACAGACCAATTTAATCGATACAACTGAAACTGGGATATAGATTGACCAAGCAGGTACTACTAAGGCCGAAATTTAAACAGAACTAGCAAATACCATTGAATATTCTACACAAACTGAGCAGAAAACTACAGAAGATAAGGAGACCCAAACAAAGGAAGCCCTTCCCTATACTCCCCTGGTAGAGAAATTTGTTTATCAAAAATTACACAATGAACTGGTGTAAGCACAACATGAGCTAGCACAATGTAGGAAGGAGGTGGTGCCAGGACAAGAATACCAAGCACTATTAAAGAAATTCACAGACCTCTCCTCTACAGAAGACGAAACATTTTCCCAGCTCAGAGAAGAATAGGCAAAGCTAAAAAGGGCACAAGAGCAGATAGAGCAAGCTAAGAAACAAATCACCATTATTTGTTCTCTATATAATGACGCACTATCTTGCAGGGCACCGACCACCAACTATGCCCTATTCTTAACAGAACAATATATAGTGCTAAAAGTCAAGGCCATCAGTGCAAGAAATTCTACAAATTTTAGGACTATAGAAGAATATGTCCACTGCTGTAATGAGCAAGATGAACAAGTTCAACGCCTCCTACGTGAAATTTACATGCAAAATTTACTTTTAGAAGAGGACATGGACAACAATCCTAGTCCTTTTATAGGAGATGTCTAGCTCTAATCCTTCCTTTCATTCACCAAGAACTAGATTAAGTGGGCCAAGGCCTATAACATCTTCCAGAAGAGAGAGCATGGCCTAGACTTGTGGGTTAGAGGGGAACCCACTGTTAGTATGAATCTTTCGTCGTAAAAGATCACTTTAGCTATGCATAAAAAATAGCCCTAACATTGATTATGGCTGCATAATATCTTTAAGTTTGCTGCACAAATTCAGATCTAAGCATAAAAGATATTAAGCAGATAAAATATAACATGGCTCCATGCATTCAATGGACAAGACAAGAAACAATGTTTTTAAAATAATTTTATATTATATTAAAGAATGGGGCACCTAAGAGGAAAATAAGAAAGGTGCTTTCTAGTTCTCCTCAGTGGGATGGGTTCTTGGAAATCCTTAGTGTTTCAGATCTAGCATTTCTCTCTCTTAGTGGTGAAGAAAAACAAACATAAAACTCAATGGGAGTTTACAAAGAAAAAATGGAAAATGGTGACCAAGAGTATATCCAGAGTGATCTAATGAAATGAAGGTGACTAATGAATGGGGAAAACCCCCCTATTTATAAAAAAATATTGGGGCGGTCTAGAACTCGGTGCATGAATAAAATATTATTAATCGAATTCTAGAAGCACCTTTTAGGAATATTTTATTATATTTGTTGGAGGGAAAAGGGTTCTTGACTTGGGTCAATTCTTTTATTTATAAATAATAAATAAATAAATGATTTATTTATCATTTTAGGGGAATGATGGGAATATAATTAAATAAATAATGGTTTATTTAATTATTTATCTATGATTTAGTCAAATTTAACTAAGAATATTATTTAAATAATGATTTAAATAATTTGTTCTTAGGAAATAATTAAATAAATAAGGATTTATTTAATTAATTTCCTTGTTTTGGGTTAAATATGACCAAATAAGTTATTTTATATGGTGAAAGCAATTTTACTTAGGGTAAAATTGGTCTTACATGGTGTACTTGGGTTCATCTAATAATAATAGGTTAGATGACCAAAAAAATGGTGTAACATATTGCCCCCCAACGTACGAGTTTTAGGAGAAAATTGTATGACCGAAGTACGTTGTAAGAACTCAATCACTAGATATCAAAAGGGAAGTGAGAGAGAGAAGTGTAATGTTGTCTGATGTGTTAAAGGACTAGACCCTGAGGAGATGAGACTTACAGGTGCAACAAGTCTCTAGTGTATGAAGTGGTACCTGTGCTAAAGGCGGCGGGGGAGGCATACCTATGCCCGCTGAGACAAAGTACAAAGAATAAAGTGCCCGGAAAACCACGGAACACGATAATGAAGCATGTGCTGGCCTAAACATGATCCAGATAAATAACATGATGAATCCCACATACATGTGATGCCTGGAATAATCATCAGGACTTATACAATAATATGGTAGTACATGAGATACAAATACACCCAAATGCCCCCTACATGTAGGGAAGGGCTCGCAACATCTCACTAATACGTGCAAATCGAAGAGGCGCCGCAAGCGGTGGAGGCTGATATCATCAAATGGGAGGAGCTGCATCAGGAGTGGAAATGAAGTCATCCGGGCATGTGGGGGGCTACCTGCAGGGCCACCCCCTCATGAGGGTTGAGACATCTCACACATGCCCGGGAATCACCAATAGCTGCTGCTACATCACTGGACCATCAAGTGTATAGATCACGATCATGCTGAAAGGAGCTCAAACCAAGGTACATTGCCCCCTAGACCTGGCTTCTGGAATGAATGAGCTGATGTCGACAGAAGTAGGTCTGCCATAGGTGAGGCAATAAGGGAAACCCAACTAAGGCATGAGGGAAAGTAGGAGAGTGACGAACAGATAGACACTAATGATGATGATGGAATGGGGGATACGGAGGAGTGGTGGAACGACTTCCCTTGTTAGAGCATAAAGGGCATGAATGGCTCGACAGCGACTAACAAAATATCAGGGGGAATAGGGGACAAGGGTAATAAAGGTCATAATGTGTGACATGAGAGAAGGACCAAGCAAGAAAGGATGGAGGATGATGGCGGGGTATAAAGGAACGTGGAATGGACTCCATGAATGTGAGGGTGACTCAACTCAGATGCTCTAAACAAGGGTGACTTGATGGTGCTGCCGCATAGTAAGGGTCCAAGGGGGGACCATAAAAGCATGAGTACAATAGGGTGGATCATGACGGAAATCAACACGAACGAAGATGAGTAAGGAGGCAAAGTGGTGCCCCCAAGTACAGGTGTCATAAGTGAAGAAATTCGATTTTGAGAAGAGGGGAATAGACCCTTCATGGACAAAAATGGGTCCTGGTGAAGTATCAAGGTACTAAAAACTAATAGGTACCTAGAGCTCATGAACAGGCCAGGTCTCACTTTTTGGGGTCTGTGCTGTGATCTGGGTAGCAGGTACTGGGCAGAAAACTGCGACCTATCCCAGGAAATGACCTGAAAAGTGCGACCTGTCGAAGAAAGGGGGTTTCAGTGCTGTTTTTGGCTGAGATCTGGGATTTGTATGGTTGAGGGGCCTAGGTGCCCCCAAGCATGTTGTGGTCATGCAAAAATGTATTAAGGGGAATCTAAACACATTTTAATGATGTGGTGTGCCATTTGTTTTTGTTATGGTTATGCAGTATGAGAAAGGAAATGGAGGATTACCAATCTCTTTTAGTAGTACATATATGAATCAAATGGACTTTAATTTTTTGGGTTGGAAAACCTGGTGTCACTATCCCAAAGAGAGGATTGGAAGATAAGGAACTGATGCTCTTCTAGAAAACCTATAGGTTGGTCAACAACAATGTCCAAGAGACTGGGTTGCAGATGTAAAATGAAGGAACGATAAGGGGTATCATCCCGAGAATGATCTGAAGTGATATGGGACTCTAGAGGTTCTTTTAAATGTGGAAGAATAATAGTACTAGAGTTGACATGACAAGATACACTATGAGAGTTGTGGAGAATTACTTTTCCTGGTCTCCCAAATATGGGTGCCCCCTTACTCAAACATTGGGTTTCAATGTATTGGCCACAAGGTGTATGTGGTGTCAACGCATGGGTTCGATGTAAGGGGGAATAGATAAAGTCAGGGGTGGTGATTTCTTCCATAATCTCATCATCATGATAGGAGATGGGGTGACTGGTGGAAAAAAGACCGCCTGACATGGCGAAGCTTCTTGACTCATGATCACGAGAAGAGATGGTCGCATGCAGATCGTCACAAGGGTTAAAAATGGCCCAAGCTGCCGAGGCTAGATTACAGGAAGAGTGACTTGTCCCATCGGCATAGCCAATATAATGTGTGGACAAAAGGTCCGAAAAAGTAGTGTCACAAGACAAGACATGGGAGGAGTAAGAACAAAGATGACAGCGTGAGTGAAGGGTAGACAACACAAGATAACTACGGGAGGTAGTAGGCTAGATAGGGTGGCTATGCCTCACAGACTGACTAGAGGGTGATGGATGGGGGTTGGAGCTCAGGCTGCAGAGAATATCATAGATATGGATGGTATCATCATGGTTATGAGTGGGAGGGAAAAGGTCAGGGAAACCACATGAGGCCGCAAAGCTACCTGAATCATCATCATGGGAAGAAAGGCTCACATATGGACCGTCTCGGGGGATGAAAGAAGAACAAGTAAAAAGATGATCGAAGGATGTAGAACCTAAGAATGTTGCTGAAGGGGAATCAAGCAAAATAGATGGAGTGGATTCAGAGGGAATGTACTCCAAGGGTCGGATGGATGATGATAGGTATAGGAGGGGGGTAGCAGGTTCCGAAATCTCAACATCAGGAGGAGGAAAGTCAATGGTAGCAGGTGGATCCTCGGGTTGGATTGACGCATATTGCGTGAGGATAGGAGAGGCGGATGGGTTTTGTTCCTTCTCGTACTTGCGAATGACCTCTAAAGAGGCTCGATAATGCGTGAGGTGAGGACAATGGTGAGAATAATGGCCATGGACACCGCACAAAGCACAGGGTTTGTTGGTGTTAAGAGGCTTTGGGTTCTTGGCTGCAGACGAGGAAGAAACAGAGGATTCAGGGACCGTAGACTCCAAGAAGGCGACTTTAACTAGGGGTTTGATGCGGGGTAGCTAGGGACAAGTATGGGTGGCATGACCGACAACATCACACAAAGCACACTAGATGGTATGCGATGGAGGCCGAGGAGGGGCAAGGTTTGTTGGGGTAGCCTTGTCCTTTGATGCCCCCCTGCGAGTGTGACCATGCTTACCCGAAGCGGTTGCAACAGGAGGTGGTTCCTGTTGAGGTGAATGAGGTACTGTTGCAGTGGTAGAAGTCATGGGGATTGGTGGAACTGAGGTTAAAGTAATATATGGTTTAGGTTGACCTGGCAGGGTAGTGGCTGGACGGTCAAGATACCAGACCGATATACCCAGGGTCAGGTTGGGGAGAGATAGGGTGGCCAAAATAGGGACCGAATAAGCTTCGAGAGGGGGAGCAAGGAAAGGTATCTGACCAACATGGAAATGGCCAGGAGGAATGGTGCCAAGGGGGTTGATATCGGGTGGAATCGACCTAGGAAGATAACGAGACCTGGGGGGACTGTGTGTAGAAGAAGGTTCAGAGGGAAGAAGGTTGGCTAATGGGGGCGAAAGGCTGGGAGTTGTTTGAGGTTGAGGTTGCTGACTAGTCAAAGTGTGCTCCATAAGGTCAGCCCAAGACGATTGCATCATGCAGACGTTCGCTAAGTTTGGGTCAGAGACAGGAGGAGGGGGAGGACCGAGAAAAGTTCCAAGCAAAGAGGAGTCTTTGTAGACGCTAGGGGAAACACTGGTCAAAGAATCAACAATTGTTTTATTGGTGATAGTAGAGATGGTGGACTCAGGGGAGGTCTGAGATTTTGGTTCATGGTAGGTCAATTGGTCAATGGTGACAATCTTTCCATCATGAGGGAAGAACATCTTGTGGTGGACTGCGGATGGGATGGCATAGGTGTAACTACGCCGCAAAAGGATGTTGTAGTCAAGAGGGGCATCGATAAATTCAACGTCGACACAAACAATCTTGCCGGCAAGGGTGATAGGATAGTTACGGAATAGGCCAATGGGCTGGGAGGCATGGCCATCCCATGCACAAAGGGTGATGGTGGAAGGGGCCAGTTCAGGGGATCCGAGTTGTTTCCAAAACGAAGCATACATTATGCAAGCAAATGGCCCCTCATCAATAATACACCGATCAACATTGACGTTTCGGATTTTGACTGGGATTTGGAAAGCAACCGAAGGAGGAAGAGGGGGATGTTCAGACTGACGAGCATCGAAAACAATCAATTGGTCATCAACATGATCTACAGCGCCCATGGCAGATAGTAGAGCCTTCTTTTGAGAAGGAAACGATTGGAGGAGCTCCAGTGTTGAAATTGCAGCAGGAGATTAGGCCAGATCATCTACTATGGTGTATGAATGGGTAGCATTTCGGCATAATGGTCCCTTAGGAGGCTTGGGATGAACCTCGGCTTTGGGCAGAGGCAGGTGTAAGGGACCATTGGGTGTCGATGGAGGCTCTATAGGACTTGACGACGAAGACTTGGAGACAGATGGAATGAGAGGTGTGGAATACTGATGAGACCGAGTTTGAAGGTTGAGGTCGACGGTGAGAGGAGGGTCAAAGGCCATCATGAGAATCTGGTAATCAGTGGAACCAGAAGGGGAAGTTTGAGTGGCCACGAATCCTTGTTGAGGGAAAGGATCAATAAACACAGTGGGTTGGGAAGTAGTCAGAGCAGGAGGGATAGTAGGGGAGGAGTGTTTCCCCCTCACAGTGGCCTAAGATTCCCAAATCTGCCACATTTGTGGTAATAAAGGACAATCGTGGGTGTAGTGACCATAAACACCGCAATAAGAATAGGGCTTATTGGTGTGAAGCGGCCTGTCCGGCTTAGGCTGAGGGCCCTGTGACTGATTGGTAGTGGTAGAGTCAATACTGGGACGAGTGGATCCACGATTACTAGAAGCGGATAGATTGCCTCTTCTCCTTCTTTGAGAAGGAGGAAAATTAGGTGCCCCCTGTTCTGAAAATACTTGCCCTAGAGGGGGCAGTAAGTGCGGTTGTGGTGGTGGAGAAGGCAAGGGAGTAGGTGGTCCAAATGCTGGAGGAGCTGGGACACCAGGTTGCGGATATGGATAAGGAGTAAGGTGGGCAGCAGTAAGGTAAGCAGGAGGGTGGGAAAAAGGAGGAGGTATGCCATAGCTTGAATACATGCTACCTAGAGGGGAAAAAATGCTAGAGGGGCTGGCCCTTGGAGAAAAACCATGGCCCGAAAGAGGTTTGGCAGAGGTATGTGACAAGGCTCCAACGATACCATCGGTAGAGTGAGATGCCCCCGAGGCCTTAGGGCCATCGGGTTTGGGAAGGTCAGGGAGGACGGTATAAACATAACCAGATTGGGCATAGATAAGGTCATACTTCAAGGCTATTTGGAGGGCGGCTTCTTTGGTTTGGGGAAAATTGGATGCGACATCTTTTCCAATGGGAGGTAAGAGAGAGCGAAGGAACTAGTCCATGTAAACCTGATCTTCAAAGGTGGGAGCGTGGCACAAGCTCCGTCTTCGCCGCCATTCCTGGACATGAGAAAAAAGAAGAGGCGAAGAGGATTGATGGAAAGAGGTTAAAAGCTCGGTTCCAATGTCGTATTGGAGGGGGGGCTAGAAATAAGATAAAAAGGCTTGGGCAATGGTCGCAAATCTGGTATGGAAGGAGGTGGCCTGTTCAACATACCATTTAGAAGCTTCGCCTGTAAGCGTGCGTTGGAACAATCTAAGACGAATGGAGTCGTCGGTAATGGAATTGGAGGAACACCACATATGGAAGGATCGAATATGGTTGGAGGGATCTTCACTAGCAAGGCCTTCGAACTTGGGAATGTCGGAAGGGAGCTTTGTTGGCATAGCAGGCCAACTAACATTGTGGCGGATAGGATCATTGATTAGCTGATTGAAGTCGGGGAGACTAAGGCCGGCCATATAAGGGAGCAATGGGGTAGTCGAGGTAGGTCCCGAGGTGGTTCCACTGGAAACAGACCCAGCAGTAGTACTGGGGTTGCTGCTGGTAGTAGGCCCTGAAGTAGACATGGTAAAAGTGAGAGGGGGAGAACCAAGAGTAGGGGGAGAACCCGAACAATCAGAGGAAGAGTCGGAGTGTGGACTTGGGGGAGGAATTACTCGATGACGACGGGAAGGAGGAAGTTGACCAAGCATAAACTGAGGGTGAAGGCCAAGAAGTCTCCGAGAAAGGCACCTTGGGGGTGCAATGATGACGGGAAGAAGAAAAACCGCTAAGGGCAGGGAGGGAAAAAATCAAGTGAGGCTAAGGGCAGAAAGGTATAGTGACAATTGATTTTAAATTCTGTGCCGGGCGGTGTTAACCAGACACTTCTTCGCTTAGGGTTAGTGTGTGGCATGCGTTAATTTTAATTTTTTAAACCCAGACATTTTGAGAGAAAAAGAAAAAGTGTGCTACGTAACGGAAAAGAAATCTGCAGTAAATAAGACTGAAAGAATAGAAAATTAACAACTAACAAGGCAGCAATCTAACCCAAAAAGGCGGGTCTCTCAAAACTAGTCTACAAGAGGGAAAAACTAGGCAAAGCACGCTGAAAAGAGGCCAATAGATCTAAGGTCTGGAGGGACTGGGATCTAAAGGAAAAAGCTGCTGAAAAGTGGTGCAGAGAATAGCAAAGAGGCAGAGGCAAGGTTGCTGCTAAAAAAGGGAAAGATCAGCTAAAACTAGAAGAGACAAGGTAGTGGCCTTAGAAATGAACCCAAACAAAATTATATGAGGTGGTTGTGAGAGGGAGAAAAGCTGATCTAAAGGGATCTGAAAAGGAGGTATTAGATCGGAGAAAAAGAGGGCTGAAACTCTGGAAATTTAGACTTCTGAAATAGTAAAGACTCATCCAAAAAAAGTGGAGGGTACTAGAGCCCTAAGGGGAAATATTCCCTCTTAGTTGAGTGAAGCAGATCAGAAATAGGTCCAAACGGGCGGAGACAGAGGCTGGAAAACCCTGACAGAAGCTTCAGACAAACCCAGAAAAAGTGCTGAAAAATTTGTAGAAAAAGTGCAGGTCGCAGGTTCTGACCTGTTTTTAGTCTAGGTCACAGGTTTGGGGCAGAAAAGTGCGTCCTGAGGCTCAGGTCGCACTTTTTGGGCCGATAAGTGCGACCTGCAGATCCAGCTCTCTCGATGGCAGATTTCAAAAAAATTTGTCGTCTCAGGTGCGGCTGATGTCTGTGACCTACTCAATAAGGCCAGAAACACATGGAAGTTAAAAATTTGACTGTTTAAGGGTTTTAGGGGGGAAAATAACCATAAAAATAGGAAAAACAAAAAATGGAAGAGAAACCCTAGGGTCTGAAATAGCTGGATATGCAGGAATAGATAAAACGACAGCGGTCGCAAAAGAAAACCCATGTGGAGTCGCCAATTGTTAGTATGAATCTTTTGTCGTAAAATATCACTTTAGCTATGCATAAAAAATATCCCTAACATTGATTATGGCTGCAGAATATCTTTAAGTTTGCTGCACAAATTCAGATCTAAGCATAAAAGATATTAAGTAGATAAAATATAACATGGCTCCATGCATTCAATGGACAAGACAAGAAACAATGTTTTTAAAAGAATTTTATATTATATTAAATAATGGGGCAACTAAGAGGAAAACAAGAAAGGTTCTTTCCAGTTCTCCTCAGTGGCATGGGTTCTTGGAAGTCCTCAGCGTTTCAAATCTAGCATTTCTCTCTCTTAGTGGTGAAGAAAAACAAACATAGAACTCAATGGGAGTTCACAAAGCAAAAATGGAAAATGGTGACCAAGAGTAGATCCAGAGTGATCTAATGCAATGAAGGTGACTAATGAATGGGGAAAACCCCCCTATTTATAACAAAATATTGGGGCGGTCTAGAACTCGCTGCATGAATAAAATATTATTAATCGAATTCTAGAAGCACCCTTTAGGAATATTTTATTATATTTATGAGGGAAAAAGTATCTGCAGACTTGGGTCAATTCCTTTATTTAAAAATAATAAATAAATAAATGATTTATTATCATTTTAGGGGAATGATGGGAATATAATTAAATAAATAATGGTTTATTTAATTATTTATGGATGATTTAGTCAAATTTAACTAAGAATATTATTTAAATAATGATTTAAATAACTTGTTCTTAGGAAATAATTAAATAAATAAGGATTTATTTAATTAGTTTCTTTGTTTTGGGTTAAATATGACCAAATAAGTTATTTTATACGATGAAAGCAATTTTACTTAGGGTAAAATTGGTCTTACATGGTGTACCTGGGTTCATCTAATAATAATAGGTTAGATGACCAAAGAAATGGTGTAACACCCACAAAACCCCTACAACTGTTTATCCAACACAATAACTTCATGTGAAGGCAAGGTGTAAGGACTTGGTTGGGGCCCATCCATAAGGACATCATATAAAATGGACAATATTACTCTAAAGACATTCGAGAAGCAACCTTGGTAGCAACTAAACAAAGGTGGATGGCCTCCATGAACAACGTAAAGAATAGGGAACCATTTGGCTACAGGAATTTCAAGGCTGCTGCCTCCAGATTCCTCTCATACAGTAACTTGGTCTTTAGCATGGGGCCTGCATGGCTATGATATCAGTATAGAAGCCCTCTCCTATGGTATCCTCCTGAGGACTATTATCATAATTATGAGTTACCGAAGGGGCATGCAAGCGCTGCCTTCACAATAACAAGACAAAAACAGGGTGTCAAAGCATACAAACAAAAGGTCTACCTTGCCTACTCCTTAACACAGTTTCATCTCAACCATCCGTTTGCATGAGGACATTCAATTAGGTAAGAACGGAAGTATGTTGGGCCCAAATTGAGGTATGTTTTCACCCTATAATTACTTCAAGTTATGTCACAATTCTGGGAATTCTTCCTCATCTTAACAATAAAGAAAGAAAAGATTTATGAAAACTAGAGCAATAGGGCTAATGACAAAAGGAATGTTTCTATAACATAAAATTGACTTATTGTATCTCCGTATGCAGGAAGGCAGAATAGTTGAACCAATGATAAACGGAAGACAACCGAAAGACGCAAACCTATGGGATATCAATAACTCCTAGAAGCTGGCAGAAGGTAGATAGATGGATTTCATCCCAAGAACTCAAATGGCAGCCACGCGCAGCGGGCTATCATTTGGAAAATACTTCCTCATTGCATGAAATTTCCTTTAAAAGGACTGGGGATGAACTAGATAGGGAGTCAAAGTCGAATAGGAATTTTCCCTATGTAATCATTGCATCAAGAAAGAGCTGTCATGTTGTATTCTTGTATTATCTTTTGAGTTTTGATGTTTTGAACAATTACCTAGAGGTTTTCATCGAGTTTGAACTTCTAGTGGTTTGGGCCGAACCCCTGGGATTTTCTTCGTCAATTTTTTGCTGTGCGTTAGTTACAGAATCCATGTTCACTTATCTGATGCGGTTGTTGTTAGAGCCTAAATCTACCTTAGGCTGATGTAAGGCAGAAAGAGGACAACACCAAACCACGCTCAGCCTCGTAGCTAGCCCTACGAGGACAGGAGAGTGCTCTCTCCGGGTCAATCTCAATGAAAATATTCAAAGGGGCTTGATATGACTAAAAAAATAGTTGATCTTAGGCTAGATATACAAATAGGAGGGTTTGATTTTGATTTTTTGGAGTTTTGTTGGAAAACGGGGAAAGACAATTTTGGGCTTGGGGATGAGGCCAATTTCTTGCAGAGTTCAAGTTGGGGCGAGGAAGGTAGCGGATTTGATGTCTTAGATCAAATGAATGGATTGAAAATACTACTGAGGAGTTGAAGAGGGAAAGAAAGAACAAGGATCCTCTTCAAACTGACGAAAAACATATAAAACTAAACAAAAGTCTAAGGCAGAGCACCAACAAACCAATGAATTCTACCTCAATTACTCATTTTTTTAATTCAGAAGCAAAGAAAAGGGAAATGGAATACATATAATATTAATGAAACTTACAATAACATGGAGATAAGCATCATCAAAACTCATAAGCCACAAGGATCCCAACAAGTGCTGCAAAACTCTGGTCTTTCCTTTGCCAAAAACTGAAATATGGATATACAATGGAGTGCCAAACTTTTCCCAAGAGTCCAACCCTGAAAATGACTCAGAAAATACATAATATAGACCATCCTAACCCCTTTCCATGCCTCTAGGGGTCGAGCTCCTCCTTCTAGGAGCTGTTTCAACCAACTCTAAACATGGAACTAAAATCTAGGCAGCCAAACAACTTGCCTCTAAAAGGAAGGAAAATGATTCATTCATTTAATTTTCACTTTTTAGTGAATGAATCCTCTAGAACAAGTAAATGTGAGCCAAAATTACATCATAACCATAAAATTACATCAATATAGATCAATAATTACATCCAAAAGTGAAACTAGTCAAACTGGCCGAATTTCTGAGCTGAAAAGCGAAAATTCGGCAAAATTCCTCTATGCGCCGCGCCACTTCGAGCCTGTTTTTGGGGAACTTCCTGAAGTCCAAATCAAGCTCATGATAGCTTGTTGGAAAGCCCTGTCTGTCTTCTATCGAACCCAAGTTGAATTTCTGGATTTTAATGTCAGTTTCCCCTCCAAAACTGCAATCTTCCAAGACTGGTTCCTGTTGGTGCAACAAGTGGCAAAAAGGCCATTTTTGGAGTGTTTTTGACCTTTAAGACCACATAGAACTTCATGAAATATCTCAGCCATTCCTAAGCATGCATAATTTACCATAAAAAACCCAAAAATATCAAGTTTTCCTCCAGAAGATGTTCCAATCATAAGCGCGCGTCGGGTGGCGCGACACGCGGGCAGAAAAACTTGTTTTGCAACCAAAATTTTCAAAAATGACAAAATTTACTCCAAATTTGCTGAAATTTTGAGTGAAGGTCTCCCATCATGTCTCATGCTCTGCCAAGGAAGCTTCGGCCAAGATTCAGAGTGGATTAGGCCTTTTCCGACGTTTTAGTGCTCTCCTCAATCTCGCCTTCAGGATCTTCATTCTAGCTCAGCAAACGTGCGTGCGGGCCCAATAGTGATTCTTCATATGTATAAGAATGTATTTGTCCCTACTGGCCTTCGCCAATAGCTTCTCAAGATTCCTATTGACTCTCTCAAGCCAAATCTATCGCTCAAAAGGTGTCATGTCACCTGGTCTCTTTCGGGCCAATTCCCGATCTTCACGGATTCTCTGCAATTCCGTGAGTGTCTCCTGATCTTCCAGTTGTTTATTTCGCTGCTCCAAATAATTTATAATCCAGTGAGCTCTCTACAGCTTCACATTCAATGTGTCGATCTCATCCTTTTGTTCCTGGATGGTCTCTCTCATCTTTGAGCTAGGAGAGCTCAAATCAACATCGATGAGTGTAAAATCAGTGTCTTGGCCTCCTGAAGGGCCCTCATCGTGCATAGGCCTCTTGCCTCTGTCCTGAACCTGTACCTGTGCTGATGTTGAAGGCGAGACCCCTTCCACACCATGTGGATATATTACTCGCGCTGCTGATGAAGGCAACGAGACCCCTTCCACCCCTGGTGGAGATAGTACTCGTCGTGCTACTGCAAATAAGGCTCTGTGGCATCTATGATATGTCACACACACTGGAGCACTGATAGGCTCAATCTCAGGAACATCAAAATGATGTGAAGGTTCTCCCTCATCATGAACAATCTCGGGAGGAGGCTGTGGCACTGCAAAGAAGTCACGGGAAATGAACTCATCCCAGGCAATGCCCTGCAATCCAAGCTAATGTACTACAATGATTTTGATGAGCACATAATGATAAATGCTGTTATGCTGCTGATCCGGAGTCTTCCTCTGCACCAGGGTAGTCATCCGCTCTATGTTCCGACACATGAAATATGGGATACTCATCAGTCTCACTCTCGTAAAATGCATCAAAAGTCTGATATGGTATGCATAAAGACGTGAGAAACGACCCTCACAGCTGAAATATCGGATGATGAGCTTCATCAATGGTGCATAAGACTCCTTCAGAAACCAGAATGGAAATACCCTGCTCAGCTGCCTCAAATATCCAGGCTTGATGTAAGGCTCATAATATGCTCTATCCAGCTGCTGTCTCTTATTCCATTCTTCACCAATGTTTGGTATCCCGGTCGCCTCAGAAATGGTCTCTGGTGTCGAAGTGAAATTCACTCCAGCAAGGTTTACATGACCATCACGCAAATGTAAAAGAAATAGGCAAACCAACTCCTGATGGTGCTGAATCTGAGATATCATCTCACAATACTGAAAACATGACTGCTGCTGAAAGCATGTCATTGCAAAATTGAGCCAAAGAAGTGGGCTCCTCCCTGACGTGCCTGCCACTTTTATGAGACCTCCTCGGTACATTAAGCTCGGTGGTTGAGTCACTGTCTTGCTCATATCCCTGCTCATATGATGAATTTGTCTCTGACATGGTGCTGAAAACAAGGTGTTTGACAAGTATGTGCTGATATATGTATGGTGAAAACAAGAGTTTGTGTATGTTTTAATGCCAAATGTGCCACATATGAAATGAGGGACTGTGAGGAAATATCACAGTGGGAAAAAGGACTATCAAGTGTGATTTAAGTGTGAGGACAGTCACTATTTGGGGGACTTAGGGATTTGGGGATTTATAAGTGATGTGGAGAAAGGGATAGGTATAGGGAATAAGAGGATTTGGGATAGTGAAATGGGAATGGAATGATATGAGTAGCTTAGGATGAAAGGGAATGGGGAAGAATATTGACAATAGTGTAATAGTGGTAAGAAACACAAGTGAAAATGAAAATGACAGTGTTTTGGCAACAAAGTTCAAGTTTTGACACCCAGTTTCAAACCCTAGGAGCAAATTTTGATACGAATATAGGGTTATATTTTCACCATTTAAACTCTTTGAATTCCTCCTTTCAAATAGCACCCAACAGGAGTTAAACTCAAATAGCAAGGGCGCAGAACTTACTTGGAGACAAACGAAGTGAATCGAATTGATTTTTTATGGAGCAAAGATGAGTTTGGCCTTTGGGGCTCTGTGCACCGCGCACAAACCCAATGCGCCGCATCATGTGGGTGCGCCGCGCCCTTTGGAATTTGCACGCTGAACTCCAGCTCTATGCACCGCGCTCTATGGATGCGGCACGGCCTATCCCAATGTGCCACGCTCAATTTAAACACACAGTCAGCCCTTTCTAATATCACAGTTTTGTTCTTTGAACTCCAACTTGACCTTTCTCTTGGATTTTCCCAATAATTCTTGATGAAAATGAATGAATGACTTTGAGAAATATCTCATATAGAGATGGTTTTAATTTTTTCTTCTCAATAACCCATTTTGTAATGTTTTTAGTTTTGGCAATTTTTGCATTTAATACAACTCTTTTTTTTTTGTTTCCTCACTGACTTTCTGAGCTTGAATGATGAAATTGGTTGATTTTTGCAGGGCTGGTAGCATTGAACCTTGGCAAAGGATGACCAGAGTTTGCATGTGAAGTACTACATGGCGGAAAGATACATATTTATTACAAAAACAAATTTGACAATTTCTCCTTCAAAACAGAGTTTTGAAGAAGAAACATCGTCGAGCATATTTGATGATGAAAATTTTGAACTGAAAACTTATTGAAAACCTCCTCATGGCCTGCGGACCTTGTTTAACATTTCTGAAGACCAAATCCTAGACTTAGAAACTAAAATGACTCTTTTTTGACCAAAATAGCATCTATGACTGTAAATGACGTGAAATGAATTTTGATGAATTTGGAGAAATTTTGACCAACCCAGCAGGTTCAAACATGAGGGAAATGAGAAAACCAAACCCTTCCGTCAGTCAATGGCATGCCCCTAACGGAATGCAGATTAATGAGCTGAATGAGACACCTAAAAAATGAAATGCAATAAGAGAAATGATCTCTAACGGAGGGATGACAAGACCGACTCTAACAGTTGTAACATACTTTTCTACTCAATAAAGTTACAATTTTTCTTCCTTCAGAATAGTTTAGCATTTGTATTTCTTGATTCAGAAAAATTTCATTTAGATTGTTGTTCAATTCATTCAGATTGTTGTTCAATTAATTCAGATTGTTGTTCAATTCATTTAGATTGCTTCATTTATATTGATGTACAATTCATTCAGATTGTTGTTCAATTCATTCAGATAGATGTTCAACTCATTAAGTTTTCTATTCAAACCGTGATCCTACTGCTCAATCATAGGCTTGACAGAATAATTAGCCATAACCTACCAAACCATTCCTCGTTAAGTTGATTGAATTCAGAAGGCTAGATAATCCTTTCTCATAAACAATAGAGTATCTGTCAGTCGATCTCATTTGCATATATTCTTCCGACACCGTTTAAATAAGAAGACTTACCTCGGGTTGATAATTAAATGAGAAGCACTAAGGTTGCCTATAATAAGCCACCTTTGTGACACCAACATTTGTAAAATTACAACAACAAAAAAAACCTTAAAATTCTAGTTATTCTTTTCCATCAAAAATCAAAGAGTGCAAAAAATGCATCTTATCTTGTAGCTTTTTTCACTATGTTCATTCAAAATAAAAACCAAAAACAAAAAAAACATGCTTAAATAAGAAAGAATAAGAGAGTTACCAAGCATCCTAGGGGTGACAGGAAAGAAGGGTCAGATTTCACATGATGCTTGAAATGAATGAGGATGAGGTACCATCCTTCTCCCTTAAACCATCGAAACCATAATTTAGTGGAGGAGATAAAAAACTAGCATGAAAAAAGGGTGCCAGAGGGAATGAACCTTTTGTTGTAAGTCAAACTATAATAATAGAAGATTCCAGTTAAAACCTTCACATAGTATATCTACCTGATATATAAAATCTGAAATGAGAAAAAGAATTGAGGGTAAAAAATTACCTTGTGAATTTTCTAGCAAGCGTGGCCATGAAAGCTTGTGAATGACACATAAATAAATGAAAACTTAGTGAATGCTGTAAAATTGTAAGATTTTATAAAAAAAATAAGATTATATATATATATATATATATATATATATATTCAGTTTCTACATTTGCATTCTAACGGATTAGAAATTCCTCTTTGTCCAAATAGCATATTGGGGGCAATGAAGCTTCTTAAAATGTCTAAGCTGCAGTTATAATGAAAGGCAACAATGCATAAGGAAAACATAGTCACCCTCAAAAGTCTTATTCAACTATCTTTTTCAAGCAATAGAAACTCAAAAACTACGAATATTGTAGAATTTTTCTTCATGAACACAAAAAATTTTCTAGATAAAATATATCTACCTTGTTTTCCTGTCTAAATTTTAAATTTGAAAAGGCCACAATAAATGTTGGGAAAAATAGTGAGATTGGGGGGGGGTCGCGGTGAATTAGTATTTAAAGCTTACTGAAATATTTTACTCTTTCTTTGCTAAATTCCAGACGCGGCTTTTATGAACCCAAATCACGTATACATGCGCATATACCAAGAGAAACTAGTGTATACTGATATAAATTTATTCCTTAGAAACACTTTTTTGAAACTCAGTTTATCAGTCATGAATCTGTTAGATATTCAGTAAATATGTGCAGTAATAGTAGAGTGAAACATCACACAATAGCAACACACTTGAACACCAATATTTAAGGTGGAAACCAAATTCGAGAGAAAACCACAGTTTTTGTTGTCTCTGTCTTCAATATTTATTATATGGAAAACTGATTACAATTTTGTACTGATGCAGACTCATATCAGTACGCAGGCAACTACCTGCAGAAGGCTGCAACCTTCTCTCATTTTTCAATTATAACTAGAAGGGAGCTACAACCCACTGAACTCGTTTACCAGCCACTACTGGAAGGGAGCTTTAACCCCCTGATTAGAATACCATCTTCTACTAGCAGGAAGCTTCTACTTCCCTAAGAATCACTGCAGACAATGTTTCATCAATTTTCATACTGGATCCCACAGCTTCAACTCAACTCATCATAAAGATAATCGATAATAAACTTAACCCAAACTTCAATCAGTATGGTGAGAACACTCTAACCAGAACACAGAAATAACCCAGACTTCATAATAAGTATGCAAAATCAAACTCAAACCTGAACATTCATCATCTTAAAATGCATACACTACTTCACTTCACTGAACCCGTGTGTATATGCACTTTCCATCACACCAACTTGCATATAGATCTGTGAATACTATTTTCAAAATATGATCTGTCTCAGATCTAGATCTGAGGCTTTTAGTTAGACATCTTTTTAGAAATATAGAACCTTTAAACAGTCAGTCATCATTAACCATGTTTACCCACTTATTGATTAGATTTGGACATATTCAACCTAGCAGCATGTACAGTGTTCAAGCAACCCAGATCTTCATGAAGACTTCATTGACATACAACATAAATAATAATAGAAATAATAGTAAAACCTCTGCAATAAGCTTCAGAAACCCTAACTTTTGTACGCACCTTTTTTGAAGCAAACTCGCATATATACACACTTTTACTGAGACAAACTAGCGTATAGATATGTAAATATTAATTCAAAAGAATGTTTTTAGATCTCTAGAACTTACCTAGATTTCTTCACTCCACTTCAATAAAAATGTGCCAGGTCTCAGATCTAATCATTCTCTTCAATGGATCATGCAAGAATATAGTCATTTCAGATCTAGAGATCTTGATCCATCAAACTATCCAAGGGTGCATCATAACTTCAGATTTATCAATAAAATAGAGTTCATCCTATGCAGATAGACTTCAGAGAGAAATATTAGTGATAGCCCTTACACATGCACTCCTTTGCACTATGATCTTCTTCTACTTATATAAATTTAGCCTTTACCAATACCATGAGTCAAAACCACAAAACTGATGATGGTATTCTTTGAAAAAATCAATACAATGCTCAACAATGTGGGCTAATACCATGGTAATGCCCCTTGGTATCATAATTTTAGAGGCATACGCGACTTGGAGCGTTCTTATCCGCGTGCATACACAAATTTTATTCATAAAAATTGCGTATATACTAATTTTGAATGTATACGCGGGTTGCCTTCATAAAATTAGCGTATACATTACATCCATATGTGGGTTTCCTTCATCAAACCTGCGTATACATTGAGAAATATTTCCTGTTTCATTTCTCTGGAACTTACTGGAATTCCTTTTTTTGTCACATCCGAACTGACCTGTAGAAACATAATTTTTACATCTTTAACACATATGTTGCTTATCATAGGCAACTCATCAAGTATTTTTCCATCAAGGACAACTTCATCAAGTAGGTTGCCATCAAGGACAACATATTGCATCATATTGCCAACAACCTTCCCCTTTGGACTTGATGGCAACCATGATGGTGTTTGATCGCCACAATAGATAAATACATTAATCATAACCATTATTCAAACACAAAAATACTCTACGTATACATTTCATCCATACGTGAGTTTCCTTCATCAAAAATGCGTATACATTGAGAAATATTTCCTGTTTCATTGCTCTGGAACTTGCTGTAATTCCTTTCTTTATCACATATGAACTGACCTGTAGAAACATCACTTTTACATCTTTAACACATAGGTTTCTTATCATAGGCAACTCATTAAGTAGGTTTCCATCAAGGAAAACTTCATCAAGTTGGTTGCCATCAAGGACAACATATTGCATCATATTGCCAACAATATCCCCCTTTGGACTTGATGGCAACCATGATGGTGTTTGATCACCACAACAGATAAATACATTAATCATAACCAATATTCTAACACCAAAATACTCTCCCCCTTTGTCATCAAGGGCAAAGGGCGGATTAACACCAAAACAATGTTTCTCTTTCCTTGTATAAAGAAGAGCTCTGCAGATCTGATGTGCACAGTATTGACCATGCTCCCCCTGAGTTCATGCTTAATCTTCATACAGATTTTTAAATGAAGTACATGTCTCTATAACTCAACCCAGTATGACCTTTCCTATCACTAAGGACTCATACTTATATCAATGATCCAACCAAGTGGAATTACATATTTTACTCAACTACCCAACCAAGTGGGTTTACAATTTGACAAAGTCTTTACATGACTGAATATAACAATTTACATCATGAGTATCAACGTTTCCTTTTGCATCAAATTACAGAAATGGCTTTTCATAACCAAGACCAAAAGATCTCAAGAGAGAAATCATAAACCAGAAACCAAATAAAATGCCAACAATGCATCCTCTTCAACAAGGCAGGTGCTCCCCCTAAGCTTGTGCATCTTGAACACTTTCAACAGCCAATTCATCAAAACATATATATCAAGGAGATAAATATCAGATAATGATACATAAATATTAATACTGGATCGAAACAGAGATTACCCAACAACACCACATCTGCTTTAAATGCTGACCCAAATAATATCTGTCAGCAAAACCCATACATGGTTCATTGCATAGAAACTCGTGTATATACACGATTCACCTTCATGAAACCAGCTTATCTAATTTAATATTCTGAAATTAGGCATATTTTATCAGAGAGGTAGAGACAACTCCCAGCTTTTGACTAAGATATTCAAATGCTTCCCTGGGAAGAGGTTTAGTATATATATCAGCAACTTGTTCTTTGGAGGGAACATACTCCAATTTAACCTTTTGATCAAGCACTTGTTCACATAGGAAGTGATACTTGATAGGAATGTGCTTGGTATTGGAATGCATAACATGATTCTTTAAGATATTAGTGGCACTTGTATTATCACTTAAAATGGAGATGGGAGGTCAACATTTGATTTGAATGTCTTGTAGAGTTTGCATCATCCAAAGTAGTTGTGTGCAACATGATGCGGCAGCCACATTTTCTACTTTTTCTGTAGATAAGGCAATAGAACTTTGTTTCTTACTGAACCAAGATACTAATCAGGGCCCCATATAGAATGCACCACCACTCGTACTTTTTTGATAACCAACATTTCCAACCCAATCCGCATTTGTGTAAGCATGAAGAGTGAGGTCAAAATTCTTTGGATACCATAGACCAAAGTCTTGAGTCCCTTGTAGATATTTGAATATTATTTTTACAACCTGAAGGTGTGACTCTTTTGGATTAGCTTCGAATCGTCCAACAATCCCAACTGCATGCATAATGTCAGGTCTTGTCCCGGTTAGATAAAGAAGACTTCCAATCATGGATCTATATTCTAGTTGATTCACCATGGGATAATCATCACGAGAACTAAGGTTACACCTAGTTACCATTGGTGTACCTACAGGTTTGCAGTCTTCCATCCCCTGCTTCTTTAGAATTTTCTTAAGGTATTTTTCTTGTGATAAAAATATGCCATATGTTGTTTGTTGCACTTGTAAGCCAGGAAAAAATGTTAGTTCCCTAAGTAAAGACATTTCAAATTCCTGCTGCATAACTGAAGCAAATTTTTGACTCATGGACTCTTCATTACTTCCAAAATGATGTCATCAACATATACAACTACAATCAATAGTTTATCATTTTCAACTTTTGTGTATAAGTTGCTATCAGTAGATCCCTTTGAAATACCTCATTGATGAAGATATTTGTCAAGACAATAGTACCATGCCCTCGGAGCTTGTTTGAGATCATATAAAGCATTTTTAAGTTTGCAAACAATTTTTTCATCATTTCCCAGAATGAATCCTTCTGGTTGTTCTATATAAACTTCTTCTTCGAGATCACCATTGAGGAAATCACATTTAACATCCATTTGATAAACTTTGAATTGTTGAAATCTTGAAAAGGAAAGAAACATTCTTATGGCTTCAAGTCTAGCTACATGAGCAAATGTTTCTTCAAATTCTATAGATAGAGATTTTTCAAATAGAATATCTTTAGTCGCTTCATGGGATTCTCCTTCCATGTTGTTTATATTTGATGTAGGAAGATATACATCACCATCATCTTCATTTGTTGTTGGTATTTCCCTTTTAGGATCTGAGAGAGACTCATCAATTACAACATCAATGCATTCAAGAATCTTTTGAAGTCTTTTATTGTAACATTTATATGCTTTACTTCTAGGAGAATAGCCAAGAAATATTCCTTCATCTGCTCTAGGTTCAAACTTACCAAGTTTTTCATCATTTTTGTTGAGAAAACATTTTCTTCCAAAAACTCTAAAATGCTTTACAATTGGAAGATTACCATACTCGAGCTCATAAGGATTTTTATCATTGTTCACACGAACATGAGCATTGTTAAGAATATTTACTGTGGTATGTGTTGCTTCTCCCCAAAAGGTATTAGGTATTCTAGAATCATCAAGCATAACACGAGCCATTTGTTGAACTATTCTATTCATTCTTTCTACCACGCCATTTTGTTGTGGGGTTCCAGCTACATAAAACTATATTTTTATTCGATGTTGTTCACAGAAATCAAAGAATTCATCTGATATATATTCCCCTCCATGTTTAGATCTAAGAGATTTGATTTTAGATCTAATTCTTCAACCAGGGCTTTGAAGATCTAAAAATTTTCAAATGCTTCATCCTTGTGTTTTAGTAACCCAATCCAACACATTCTACAGAAGTCATCAATAAATAGAATATAGTATTGTTATCCATGGAGTGTATTTTTCCTCATAGGTCCACATAAGTCAGTATGTATGAGTTCAAGAGGCTTACTTGATAATCCTACTTTGGCATTGAATTTCACTCTGGTTTGCTTACCGAATTGGCAAGGTTTGCATATGGTATTCTTAGGCAGAGTGATGCTGGGAAGATCACGAACAACTTTGAGTCTGCTAGATTTGTTGATTTGAGAGAAGCTCAAGTGCCCCAATCTTCTATGCCATAACCAATTTTCTAAATATTTACCCAAGTAACATTGTTCTTTGCAACCTTTCAATAGATACAGATTACTTGGTGTTCCAGTTCCTTTTATTACTATTTTTGTTGTGTCAAGTTCACGTACCACACATTCTTTTGAACTAAAGACAACTTTATTTCCTTGATCACACATTTGACTCACACGTAACAAGTTATGTTTTAATCCATCCACATACATAAAATTGTTAGTTTTTACCTTTTCTTTTAGAAAAACAGAACCTTTTCTTTTAATGATAGTGGGAGTATCATTTCCAATGGTAACATTCTTTTCCCTTTCTAGAGCATTTTATGCAAGGAGTTTATTTCTATCACCTGTCATGTGCTTTGAGCATTCACTATCAATTTACCATTGATTTTATTCCCCTTCTGAAAATAAGGCTATGCCACACTTCTCAACCTGTATGTCCTTCTTTCTCCATACCTTGAAATTTGAAGGTACATGCTCTTCTGGTTGAAGTTTGCTCCTGCATTCAGATTCTTCATGAAAAAAGTTATTGCAATAAGCACATTCAATTTCATTTTGAAGAGGAGAATTTTTTTATAAGTATTCTTCTTTATTCTAGTCTCATTTCTTTTCTTTCTTGCTTCTCTGGTCACGACGGTTTTGTATGCAACAGATTGAACACCTTTATGACCAAAGTTATGACATGAGAAACATTGTCCATTAAAGAAGACTTTTCTGTGATTGTGAAACCTTCTATTTGTGTTTACCTAATGATTGGTATTTCTCTGTTTGGTATTTCTGCTATTGATCTTTGTATTGAAGTGGTCATGATTTACCTGTGAAGTTTTTCTGTTCTCTTATTGAGTGATGGAATATTGTAGACTGGCTTTAGCTGCATTTAAATAGCTTGGTGCTAAAGACTAAGAGGATTCTCTGATATATCTAATACCTATCTTTACAAGAGGAGAGCATTGAACCTTGATAATTTCATCTAAGGTTTCAGTTCCTTTAGCAAATCTAATATTTAAAGTTTTCTCTTTCTCAATTTCCTTAGAATTATTATTTCACATTCTAATTTCTCATTGTGCTTCTCCTTTTCTATAAGATGATTCTTTAGAGTATCTATGGAAATTTTGTTTTCTTCCAAACATATTTTGAGCTAATTAATTTCTTCAAGAAAATCATTTTCTTCTAGTGCATCCATAAAGGTATCTTAGCATCAGTAGAGTATTTTTAAAAAGCCATGAGTAGTCTGACATCTTGATAGGATTCTCCTTCTTCACTATTTGATAGCCCATCACTATCTTCATGAGTGTAATAACTTTTTCTGTTGATAAACTTATTTTTATTTCCTTTTGCCACTTCCTTTCCTTTTTCGTGTTTTTCTTTATGGGGACACTTAGTAGCATAATGAAAAAGTCTTCCGCAAACAAAACATTTAAAAGGAAGCCTACCACTGAACCTTCTAGTCCCAAGTTGTAGCTTCTTTACAAAATTTATGTCATCTTCTTTTGAAACATAGCCTGATCCTTCTTGTTCTTCTACTTCCTTTCCTTTTGCAGCAGCTCTAAAGACAACTTCTTTGACTTCATATGGACCTCCTTTTCTCATTTCACAAGTAGTCAAAATACCATGAAGTTGAACAATAGTAAGAGTTTGTAGATCCTGATTCTCTTCAATAGTAGACACTTTTGAGTCGAATTTGGGAGTTAGAGATCTTAAAAAAATTTCTACTAGAGTAGTGTCAGTTAAGGTTTCACCCATATTTCTCATACAATTTACAATATCATCTAGACATAAAAAGAAACTGGCAATGCTTTCCCCATTATGCTTCTTGATATTTTCATATTGAATTCTGAGAGTTTGGAGTTTAGCACTTTTTACCTTGGTATCACCTTCATAGCTTAGAATTATTTTGTCCCATATCTCCTTTGTTGTGTTCAACTGCATGACTTTGACAAATTCTGATTTAGTCAGACTTCCCAATAATGAATTGATCGCCTTTACATTGGTTTCATATTTCCTTCTTTCTACTACATCTGTTGGAACTGATGTTGGATATTGATAACCTCCTTCAAATATAGCCCATACATCTACTGCAAGAGATTGAAGATAGGATCTTGTCCTTTTCTTACAAAAGATTAAATTGTTTCCATTGAAGAGAGGAGGCGTGATAGATGTTGCCCCACCTTGATTGCTCATCTTAGTTGATCTTCCTTCTAACGATTAAGCTTCTTTAGAAGGACCTGCTCTGATACCAATTGTTGGGAAAAGTACTCGGGTGGGGGTGAATCAGTATTTAGAGCTTACTGAAATATTTTACTCTTTCTTTGCTAAATTCCATACGCAGATTTTATGAACCCAACTCCTGTATACATGTGCATATTCTAAAAGAAACTAGCATATACTGATATAAATTTATTGTTTAGAAACACTTTTCAGAAACTCAGTTTATCATTCATGCATATTTTAGATAGTCAGTAAATATGTGTAGTAATAACATAACAAAACATCACATAATAGAAACACATGTGAACACCAAGATTTAAGGTGGAAACCCGATTTGGGAGAAAACCACCACTATTGTCGTCTCTGTCTTCAATATTTAATATATGGAAAAATAATTACAATTTTGTAATAATGCAGAATCATATCAGTACGCAGGAAACTACCTGCAGAAGGATGCAACCTTCTCTCATTTTCCAGTTATCACTGGAAGGGAGCTACAACCCCCTGAACTTGTTTACCAACTACTACTGGAAGGGAGCTTCAACCCATTATCAGAATACCAGCTTCTACTGGCAGGAAGATTCTACTTCCCTCAGAATCAATGCAGACCACGTTTCATCAATTTTCATACTGGATCCCATAGCTTCAACTCAACTCATCATAAAGATAATCAATGATAAACTTCACCTAAACTTCATTCAGTATAGTGAGAACACTCTAACTAGAACACATAAATAACCAAGACTTTAGAATAAGTATGAAAAATCAAACTCAACCCTGAACATTCATCATCTTAAAATGCAGACGCTACTTCGCTTCACTGAACCCGCATGTATACGCGCTTTCCATCACACCAACCTGCGTATAGATCTGTGAATACTGTTTTCAGAATATGATCTGTCTTAGATCCAAATCTAAGGCTTTCAATCAGACATATTTTTAGAAATACGAAACCTTTAAACAATCAGTCATCATTAGCCATGTTTACTCACTTATTGATCATATTTGGACATATTCAAATTAGTAGCATGTACAGTATTCAAGCAACCCAGATCTTCATGAAGACTTCATTGACAGACAACATAAATAATAATGGCAATAATAGTAAAACCTCTGCAATAAGCTTCAGAAAACCCTAAATTCCATATGAGCATTTTCTAAAGCAAACCCACGTATATACACGCTTTTACTGAGATGAACTAGGGTATAGATCTGTAAATATTAATTCAGCAGAATGTTTTCAGATCTATAGAACTTACCCAGATTTCTTCACACCACTTCAGCAAACACACGCCAGGTCTCAGATCTAATAATATATTCAATGGATCATGCAAGAGTATAGTCATTTCAGATCTAGAGATCTTGATCCATCAATCTACCCAAGGGTGCATCATAACTTCAGATTTATCAATAAAACAGAGTTCATCCTATGCAGATATACCTCAGAGAGAAATATTAGTGATAGCCCTTGCACATGCACTCCTTTGCACTATGATCTTCTTCTACTTATATATATTTAGCCTTTACCAATACCATGAGTCAAAACCACACAACTACTGATGGTATTCTTGGATGGAATCAATACAGTGCTCAATACTGTGGGTTAATACCATGGTAATGTCCCTTGGTATCATAATTTTAGAGTGCAAAATGCATTCGCGACTTGGAGCGTTATTATCTGCGTGTATATGCGAGTTTTCTTCATAAAAACTTCATATATACTAATTCTGAATGTATACGTGGTTTTCCTTAATAAAATTAGCGTATACATTGCATCCATACATGGGTTTCCTTCATCAAACCTGTGTCTACATTGAGAAATATTTTCTGTTTCATTTCTTGAGAACTTACTGGAATTCCTTTCTTTTTCACATCTGAACTAACCTATATAAACATCATTTTTACATCTTTAACACATAGGTTTGTTATCATAGGCAACTCATCAAGTAGGTTTCCATCAAGGACAACTTCATCGAGTAGGTTTCCATCAATGACAACATATTTCATCATATTGCCAACAATATCCACCTTTAGACTTGATGGAAACCATGATGGCATTTGATCACCACAAAAAATAAATACATTAATCATAATCATTATTCAAACACAAAAATACTCTGCGTACACATTGTGTCCATATGCAGGTTTCCTTCATCAAACCTGCGTATACATTGAGAAATATTTCTTGTTTCATTTCTCTGGCACTTATTGGAATACCTTTCTTTGTCACATCTAAATTGACCAGTAGAAACATCATTTTTACATATTTAATACATAGGTTTCTTATCATAGGCAACTCATCAAGTAGGTTTCCATCAAGGACAACTTCATCAAGTAGGTTTCCATCAAGGACAACATATTGCATCATATTGCCAACAATAAATCACATCCAAAGAAGCACTGTCTAAAATATATTAAATATAGAATCCAACAATGCACAATAGAATATATATCCACAATCCAAATTCTCCACAAAATGCATTTCCATGCTAAGAAAAAATAAAGGCGTGGAATGGGAAATGGAAATTCCCTGGCAGAGAACTACATTTTGGTGCTAAGAAAAAATAATAGTGTTAAGTCGCTATAGAGACAAAAGAGAATAAATAAAGCATTATGTCACTATAGAGACCAAAGGAAATAATTATTTGTTAATTAAAATAAATAGAAATATGAAGTCTCTGCTACTCTTCGATGTTACAAACAATTTCTTGAATGGTTCTGTTCCGAGAACACTGATGCCCAAAGTGAAAATCTCAAGGAATTGTTTTCACTTTTTTCAGGAGAAACACATGGAAAGATCATGTGTATTCTACAAAGAGACTCATATGACATGGTGTCCCTCTCGAGTCTCGTCATAATAATAATATAGTAGGAAAAATGAATGAGAAGAAAGGAATACAAAATTTTGCAGCCATTATTGGTGGTTTAGTGGGAGGAGTACTCCTTGCTCTTGTACCAGGAGTAGCAATGAGTTAATAAAATGTACACAACAGATTGAAGGAGGATTTCCCAACATGACTAGGCTTGGAGAAAAATTTTCATATGCCTAGTTTGTTGAAGCAAACAACAAATTGGATCCTACTTCCATGAATAGTGTTGGTCACTTGGGAGACTTTTACAATGGGGTGCTCATGCAGAGTAGTGTGGCACAAGTGGTGGTGAAAAATATTGAATTTAATAGAGTGAAGAAGTATCTCTATGTTCAGGAGCTTGAGGTTTTCGGCAAGGCATCAATACAAGACTAGTTCTTCTGTTGTGACAATGCTTAGAAATTAAAGATAAGAAGTTTCTTGGGTACAAGTATATGCCTAATGGTGATCTTGAATTCTTTATGCTCAAGAAAACTTGGCCATATAATTCTAAGGATTTTCTTTTCAATCCTCTAGATTGGATAGGCAAGATCAATATTGATATAGGAATTGTCGAAGCTTTGGCTTATTTGCATCCTGAGCGTTCTCCTACAATCATACACCGATACTTATCATTTCTCCTATGTTGTATTAAGTAAATTTGACTTATAATCCTCCCATGAAAGCTAATAACATATATTTAGCTATCTTACATTTAACAATAATGTCTTCCTAGTTTCACAAAAAAAATAAAATTATATAATATAATTAAAGTATATTTAAGCAGAAGGAAGACCTAGTAGAATGTATGGCATCGAGTAGAAGTTTATCATAGAGATTGTGCAGAAAATTTTTGCAAGTTAGATATCAATAAACATGTTTTGAAATTATAAAACGTCATTAATTGACTACTTGTTTAGAGTGAATAATCAATAAACCGTGTGAAGTATGAAATCTTATTGTCTCATGAATTGTTTATACCTTGTTTTTATAAAATACATCACATGCATTTCATCCTGGACTTATCTTTTCCTGAAAAGAAAGAATAGATGCCTATCTTGATTTGGATTTTTTTTTTCTTTTCCCTGTTTTCACTATTAGATGAGAAAATTTGAGCCTCAATTGATAGATTATGTCTTTTTCATGCATGGAGCTTAACCTGTAGACATACAAATGGATACCTGTTCGTGCGTGTACATGGAACAAAGTTTAAACAACTAAACACACCTGTGAAAATTGATTGCAGGGATAATATTTTGCAATTCTAATTGCATGTGTTGCACAAGTGAAATTCAATACTATTTCTTTGGTGATTGATGGTTTGTACTTTTTTGCAGAAATAAGTGACAAATGAAATAAAAAAATATTGATGAACATTATCTCATAAATATGTTTATGTAGGTAGATGTAAGTTGGTCAAGTTATTTTCAAGTTTGATGATCCTAGACTGTAATCAATGGTATTGAGTCATTTCCTTGATATCCCATGAGTGTATTAAGGCTAAAACAATATTAGGCCAGACAGTGGAGGGATAATAGATCGAAGCTAAAACATTTAGTTCAAAAAAATCAACATATTATTTGAATCGGAGAGAAATTGAGTGCATTCTATCATTGTTTATTGGGGACATTAATGCAATAAACATTTTACTGGATGATAAATTTGATGTACAAATTAGAAGCATAAGTTTTGTCTGGGAAGTAAATATGGAGACTCTTAACTTTACTTGGTTGCACAACTCTTGGTCATTTCCCAGTATGTATCCGGTGGATTTTGTTATGATATATTTAGAATTTTCATGTGCTCTTTATTCCTTTTCAAATCCATTCAAAAATATGTTATTTATGGCTCAGCATCCCCTATACGCCAAACCCGAAATGCTAGCATCATCTTTTATCCATCACCAATCATTGCTTGACTTGTTCTGTAATATTTGGCTAACTTTACTTGATATTTATGAAGAATTCAAGATATATAAGCTCTATTATTTCCATAATATTGGTTTGTAATCATAGAATACACTAATTTCATTGTGTTGTAGATATAGTAATTGGGGTTTTAATAATTATATAATGTTTTTGAGGTGCACAAATGCAGTTCATGAGACCAAGGAGACTTAGGTTCATCACCCACTACAAGTGCACATGATGTTTACTATTTTGGAAAATTCCTACTGCGGATCATTTCAGGGAACATTACCAACATTGAATGCAATGACATGTGAGATAGTGAGTCTTCGTGGCTAGACCATGCCTTGCCACTGATCAACATTTATGAAAAGGATAATTGTCCGCAAATCATTGATTCTTATCTCATTGTAGATGATGATCTGCTAGAGGAAGTTGGGTTGTGGCTTTAATGGCCAATGTTTGTCTCAATCCTCGATCGTCCAAGAGGCCAACCATGCCCCATGTCTTGAAAGCTCTTGAAAATCCACACAATATTGTCTATGTTGATATGCTACATGACAATTCTGCATTTAGAACATCATCACATAGCTCATGGAATGAGGCTTTTGGAAGTTGGAGAAGTTCCAATGCATCCTAGCAGCAACAATATCCAAGGATAATTCCAAGAACTTTGAGGAAAATTACTTGTTTAATGGCAATTCCAGGGGTAGAAGCTATAGGATTAAAGTCAGACATGGTCCCAGTGACATTGTCTCTGACCATACACAGGAAGGGGCTACCTAAAATAGAAGTTGCAGAGTAATTAATTGGAAAACATTTGTACGAGAAACACCTCATTGCACTTTAATGTGCCATGTCATTCAATTAAAGTAGAAGCCCATGCAAGAAGCATGTATTTTGTTGTTTTCTATAAAAGTGAATCAATGCTTGAAACTTAGCCTACAATTTGAGGGGTTAGCCTAAGGACTATATAGTATAATGCCAAGTATGATAAATGACATAAAAATAGGTGCTAAAAAAACATCATAAGAACCTATCATTGTAAGAGAAATGATTTTAAAAGGAGGCCTAAAATAACTACCCCATGTTTCTCAACATGGTGTCAGACTTAAGTTCAATATATATGGTAGTTTGAAGATGACTTTTCTTCAAAGGGTTTCAAGTCTAGTCCTAAAAGACAAACTATATATAAGTTGTGTCAAGTTTTGAAATAAATTTTGATCACATCCACAAGTCAATATCTTTGTGGTTAGGGCCACATACCTAATAAAAAGGATCGAAGGATTTAAGGAGCATAGAAGAATCACCTTGTAAATCTCGATGGCTAAATATGAACCTAAACCAGGCTCTTTGATTGATAGAGTGAAATTATGTGCATTGAGTAAGGTCTGAATCAACCTCATAAATTTGAAATCCAATTTACTAGATTATGTGGATAACACAAATTAAAAAATTATAAGGACCGAACTGTATAAATGATTTTTAGATAAAGGACCTACTTTAGAACTACAGTTACCAAAATATTTTATAAACACATAGATCCTTATAGAAAATAAAAATATGATTCATGCATATACTTAAAATAAAACCAAATATACAATAGGTAATCTGCCTCTGAAATTGCAAATATATAATCCAAAATTGAAGATGACTTTTGTGCAAAGGGTTTCAAGTCTAGTACTAAAAGATGAACTATATAAAAGTTTTGTCAAGTTCTAAAATAAAATTCCGGTCACATCCGCAAGGCAATATCTCTATGGTTAGGGCCACATACCTGAGAAAAAGGAGCAAAGGATTTAAGGAGCATAGAAGCATCACCTTTTAAATTTGAGAAGGCTAAATTATGAACCTAAACCAGGCTCTTTGATTGGTAGAGTGAAATTATGTGCATGGAGTAGGGTCTGAATTGACCTCAGAAATTTGAAATCCATACCAGATTCTTTGGATAACAAAAACTAACAATTCTAAGGAATGAACTGTATAAATTAATTCTAGATAAAGGACCTACTTTAGAACTACAGTTACCATAATATTTTATAAACACATAGATCCTTGTAGAAAATATAAAGATGACTCATGCATATACATGAAAGAAGAAAAAAGATACAATAGTTAATCTTCCTATCCAAAATTTCAAATCCATCATTCGAATTTGAAGATGAATTTTGTGTAAAGGGTTTCAAGTCTAGTCCTAAAAGACGAACTATATAAAGGTTGTGTCAAGTTTTGAAATAAAATTCTAGTCACATCCCCAAGTCAATATCTCTATTGTTAGGGCCACAGACATGAGCAAAAGTAGTGAAGGATTTAAGGAGCATAGAAGCATCACCTTGTAAATTCGAGAAGGCTAAATATGAACCTAAACCAGGATCTTTGACTGATAGAGCGAAATTATGTGCATGGAGTAGGGTTTGAATTGAACTCAAAAATTGGAAATCCAATTTACTAGATTCTATGGATACCAAAGATTAACAATTCTAAGGACCGAAATGTATAAATGATTTTTAGATAAAAGACCTACTTTAGAACTACAGTTACCATAATATTTTATAAACACGTAGATACTTATAGAAAATAAAAATATGAATCATGCATATACATGAAGAAGACCAAAGATACAATAGGTAATATTCCTATCCGAAATTGCAAATCCATCATCCAAAATTGAAGATGACTTTCGTGAAAAGGGTATCAATTGTAGTCCTAAAAGACAAACTATATGAAAGTTGTGTCAAAGTTTTACATAAAATTGTGGTCACATCCACAAGTCAATATCTCTGTGGTTAGGCCACATGCTTGAGAAAAAGGAGAAAAGGATGTAAGGAGCATAGAAGAATCACCTTGTAAATCCGAGAAGGCTAAATATGAATCTAAACCATGCTCTTTTATTGATAGAGAAAATTTGTGTGCATGTAGTAGGGTCTGAATTGACCTCAAAAGTCTGAAATATAATTTACCAGATTTTGTGGATAACAAATATTAACAATTCTAAGGACCAAACTGTATAAATTATTTTTAGATAAAGGAACTACTTTAGAACTATACTTACCATAATCTTTTATAAAAATATAGATCCTTGTAGAAAATAAAAAGATGACTCATGCATATACATGAAAGAAGACCAAAGACACAATAGGTTTGCCTTCGAAATTGCAAATACATCATCTGAAATTGAAGATGAATTTTGTGAAAAGGGTTTCAAGGGTAGTCCTAAAAGATGAACTATTTAAAAGTTGTGTCAATTTTTGAAATAAAATTCTCATCACATCCACAAGGAAATATCTCTATGGTTAGGGCCACATACATGAGCAAAAGGAGTGAACAATTTAAGGAGAATATAAGCATGACCTTGTAAATCCAAGAAGGCTAAATATGAACCTAAACTAGGCTCTTTGATTGATAAAGTGAAATTTTGTGCATGGAGTAGGGTCTGAATTGACCTCAGAAATCTGAAATCCAATTTAATAGATTTTTTAGACAACAAAAATTAACAATTCTAAGGACCGAACTGTATAAATGATTTTTAGATAAAGGACCTACTTTAGAACTACATTTACCATAATATTTTTATAAACACATAGATCCTTCTAGAAAATAAAAAAATGACTCATGGATATACATGAAAGAAGGCCAAAGATACAATAGGTAATCATCCTATCTGAAATTGCAAATCCATCATTCGAAATTTAAAATGACTTTTGTGCAAAAATTTTCCATGCTCATTTACCTTTGTGTACAAGGTAGGCTCAATGTTTCTTCTAAAAAATCCATTCTTAATCATGTAGCTGTCGATTCTTCTATACCATGCTCTAGGTGCTTGCTTAAGTGCATTGAGTGCTTTCAATCGTTACCGATCAAATGGGAACTATTACCTCAAAATGGGAACTCTAACCAAAAAAAAAAAAAAACCATGAAAAAACAACCCAAAAATGAAAAAGTTGTATTCTGGAACAACCTTCTTTTTTTTCGAGGTAAAATTTCAACATCTTTAAAAAAAGTTGTATTATGGAATAACCTTTTTTTTTCGGGGTAAATTTTCAACATTTTTAAAAAATCGAAGTAAAAGGCAGTTTTTTTTGGTGAAAAAAGAAACCGCAAATGGAAAGTGTCGATACAAAAATTTTGGAATAATAAAAATTGTATTAAGTAAAAAAATAAAAATGAAAAAATGATTTTAAAATAATTGAAAAAAAAAAAAATTCATTATATTTTTTTAAAGTAAAAGTAATAAAAAAAACAAATTAAAAAAAAAACAAAATTTAAGAAAATAAATAAATAAATAAATAATTAAAACTATTATTAAAAAATATATTAAAAATTGAAAAAAAAAAAAATAAACAAATTAAATTTAAAATAAACAAATGAAATATAAAAATTAAAAATTAAAAATTAACCAAAAAAAAAAAACACTACTTAAATTATTATTATTTTTTTAAATTGATTAAAAATTAAAAATGAAATAAATAAATAAATAAATAAAATTAATTAAAAAACCATTATTAAAAAACAAATAAATTTTAAATATATAAAATAATTAAAATAATATATACTAAACTTTATTAAGTAAATAAATAATTAAATTAGTATTAACATAAAAAATTAAATTAAAAAAAATATTAAATTTTAATACACAAATAAATTGATAAATAAATTTTAAAATAAAAAGGAAAAAAAATCAAAAAAATAAAACTAAAAAACATTTTTAAAATTAAAATTAAAAATAAAACAAAAAATTAATTAAAACTAAAAATGGGGAAAAATAAATTAATTAAAACTGTTAAATTAAAAAATTAAAAAAAAAATAATAATTGAAAAACAAAAATTAATTTAAAATATTAAAATTAAAATTAAATAAAAAATATTAAATTTTGAATTTTAATGTTATACTTTATGTAATTAAAAAAGACAACAAAAAAATAAAATAAAAATAAAATTTAAAAAATAAAAATAAAATTAAAAGAATAAAATAAAAAGGATCATATTAAATTTGAATTAATTAAAAATAATAATTAATGAAATATCAAAATTGATTAAATAAAAATTAAATTCAAATTCGATTAAATAAATAAATAATTCGTTCCTAGGTGGCGACGAAGGAACGCCACTGGGCGGGCGGGGGGCTACACTCAGCCAACCCTCCTGCCCAGCGGCCGGCCCTGGCCGGCATCTCGGCAGCGTGATTGTCATTAATTTGTTTTTTAATTTTTTTTAAATAAATTTTAAATTTTTTTATTTCATTTTTTTAATCTATTAAATTTAATATTTGATTTTCTAATTTAAATTTTAATTTTAAATATTCTAGTTTTTTTTTTTTTTATTTAATATTTTAAGATTAATTTTTTTTAATTTTTAATTTTTAATTTAATTTTAAATTTTTGAAATTTTGATTTTAAAAATGTTTTTTATTTTTATTTTTACTTTTATTTTTTAATTTTAAAATGGTTTAATTTAAAAAAATATATATAGATTTTTGTTTTTTAAAGTTATTTTAAAATGTTTTTTTTGTTTTTTAATATTATTTTTTTAATTTTCAAACTTTTATTTTAATTTTGTTTTTTTTTTTTTAATTTAATTTTTTATTATTTTTTTCTTTTTTCTTATTGATTTTTTGTTTATTTAAATTTAAATTTTTAGGTTTTAGTTATTTTTTATTTTTATATTTTCATTTTTTAATTTTAATTATTTTTAAATTTTCTTTTTAATTTTTTTTATCATTTAGGTTTTAATTATGTGGCTTTTTTTTAATAACTAAAAAATTGTTTTTGATATTTTTTTTTTTTTTGGTTCAATTTTTTTTCTTCTTTAAATTGTGTGTGTTTTTTTTTAATTTTTTCCTCATCTTTTAATTTAAAGTTCGAAATTTTTAGTTTTCTTTTGTGTTTTATTTATTTATTTTTGTTTAATTTTTTTTATTTTTACAGGTTAATTTTTTTCTCTTTTTATATTTTTATTGGTTTTTTCATTATTATTATTATTTTTTTTATATTTGATTGTTTTTTGTCATGTTTTTAATTTTAATTTTATGTTTTATTACCAACATCAAAATCACCACTGTAAAAAAAAGTGGTTGATGTTGCATCACTACCTTTAAAAAATCACTAACATTTGAAAACAAATATTCATACTTCATAAATAAAAAATTTAAAGTTTCAAAAATATGCTAAAAAGAAAAAAAGGGTGATTCTGCATCACCACTTTTCAAAATCGGGTGATTTTTTTGCTACCTGAAGAAATTAGGTACCAATTCAGTTACCTATTTGATCGGTAACTATGTTTTTCTTTAACCTATAAAATTTAACTTCATTACCTTCAACTTCATAACTCGAAGGTTTCTGCACATAAATGTCTTCTTCTAGAATTCCATTCATGAAGGTTGATTTCACATCCGTCTGATATAATTTCCATTTGTTCTGAGTTGTTGTGGCTAGAACTTCTCTTACAGTATAAAATCTGGCTACCAGAGCAAATTTTTCTCCAATGTCTATTCCCGGTTGCTGTGAGAATCCTTTTGCTACAAGTCTTGCTTTAAATCTATCAATTTTACCTTTCTCATTCAACTTAGTCTTGGACACCCACTTCACACCAATGAGGTTGTTATCCTTTGGAAAATTAACCAAATATCATGTATCGTTATTTTCAATAGCTTCAATTTCTTCATCCATGCCTTGCACCCAATTTCATCTCTGATTACTTCTTCAAACGAAAAAGGCTAGAATGAAAACAATGAAAAATCTGAAGTAATATCCAAATCATCATAAATATATTTCAAACTTCTTATCTTTCTCTTACCATTTCTTGATTAATCACTTGATTGGTTGCTTAGAGAATTTTGGTACGTTGATCTCCTTGAAGATCCATGCTGCTTTGAAAATCTTGGAGTCCTTGATGGTGTGACTATGTTTGGTGTATGCTCTTTTGATTCTTGCTTCTCCTTTTCTGATACGTCATCCTCTTCTATCAATTGTGCTTGTGCATCAACTATTTTGTCTACAACCCCATTCCCTAAAACCTATTCTTTGTACACAACATCTCTGCTAATTATGATCTCCTTGGTGACAGGGTTATATAATTTGTAAGCTTTTAACTACTCATTATAACTAGTAAATATGTATTTTTCACTTTTATCATCCAATTTTCCACTTATCTTCTTAGGCACATGTGCATGGGCTACACATATTATTCCTATATTAGGTCCTTGCTTGGGTGCTTTTCATAAATAACACACTCTTTTTCCTCAAAGATAACTTTGTATCATTTCTACGTCGATTGACCAACAATTATCAAATTGTGTTTGAGACTAGGAACATAATATACCTCTGATATTGTCGTTGGCTCCCCCTGCTTGGTCAAAATTTTAACCACTCCTTCGCCATCTACATCCACAATCTTGTCAGTCCCCAAATTTACCTTTTTCTTTATAGATTGATCTAAATTTGAAACCAAGTTCTCGTTTCATGTCTTTTGGTTACTCCAACCACTGTCTAATAGCCACACATTATCAGACGATTTATGAATGTTATGGCAAGATAGGAACATAGAGTTAGTATTCTCTGTACTAACATTAGCTCTCTCGTTTCCTTGATCAACTATCGTCTTCTTTCAATCATGGGCATAGTGACCAAATTTATTGAAATAATAACATCTCTCCTTTGATTTGTCAAACCTTTGATTATTGTTGAAGATCCTGTTGTTGTTGCTTCAACTTTCATGTTCATGCTCTTCTTGGCCATTTCTCTGACCACCATATCTTCCACCTCATCATTTGCCTCTCGATATACCTCTGCCTTGACCTTTTGAAATAGAAACTTGACTTTTGAAAGAAGTTTCTAAAGTGGAATCCTGCTTTCTGTCTATCCTTGCCTCATGCAATAGAAGTGATCCCATAAACTCATCAACTGTCAGTTTTTCCAAATCTTTGGCTTCTTCTATGGCCACTACCACAACATCAAACTTGGTAGACAAAGATCTAAGGACCTTCTCAATCAATATTCAATATTTAATTTCTTCACCATAAATTTTTAACTGATTTATGACAGACATTACCTGATTCATGAAATAATCATTGTCCTCTGTCTCCTTCATCTGCAGACTTTCAAAATCTCTCCTAGTATTATGCAATTTATCAATATTGACTTTGGCCATACCTTGATAGCTTGTCACCAAAGTTTCCCATGCTTCCTTTGCTGAAGATGTGATTATAATATTTTGGAACACTGCTCAGTCCACTCCCTATTGGATAAGAAGAAACAAATGTGCATTCTTCCTTTTGTCTTTCTTTCACTGTTCCCTCTTTGCATTATTGAGAGCTCATTATTCTTCTTAATTCTAAGGTTTTGGAAGCCAAAACCTGACATGATCCCAAACATCATATGCTTTTAACATAGTCTCAATATTAATGGCCCACACATCATAATCCTTCCCTGTGAAAGAAGGAACTTGTAGCTGGAAAGTGCATGTTGCCATATTTCTTCCAAAATTTCACTTATGAAACCCTAAATTTCTTCTTTTTAAAACTTTGCAAATCTCCTAAAAAAATAATCCCTATAATAAAACCTTAATTTCTATTTTTATATAAGAATTATTTTATAAAAAAACTTTATATAAAAAAATTACTTTTATAATATCCAATTTTCAAAAATCATTAAAATAATGACTATATTAAAAATATTACAAAAGCCCTTTCAAAATCCTTTAATACACCAAAGAAATCACTTTTAAAAAATCTTACGTATTCATAAAATCCTTTTGATATGGCTCTAAAAAACAGTCCGTTGACTTTTTTGTTCACTAATGCGATGAGAGGGTTGTTGACCTGCATGATAAAGCTCCTCACGGTGGTGAGACCAGCTTTAGTTCTCTAGCACACCAAGTAATGTGAAGAACCTGTAACACAACTCTGTGCTGAAGTAACCTACGTTATAACGCCCTGTATATAACGTATGAGGTGTGTTATTTCTTTAAACAAGAGAAAAAAAATCTCTTCTCACACATGGATTATTGTTGATTTGTCCTCCCTGGCTCTTTGTAACCTTGCTTTGATACCAATTTGTCGGAAAGGTAAAAGAGTAAAGGCACAAATAACACGAATAATTCACACACAATAACACATGAGCTATGGCTCTTCTATTGATCACACAAACTTCAATCTTCAATCTCTCTGAATACAATGAAACTGGTGAAGGGTATTTATCCTTTTCGACTAATGACTCGCTTGACATCCCCACACTTACCAAATTCATCTATAACATAACTCGACTTTACCATCACATAAATTAACTTGAATCAACACTCACTTAACTGAACCTCTAAATATAGTTAAATCTTCACGCGAGAGTTAATTAGCTATTTTAACAAAAATAATTTGTATAATAAAATGTCATGTCTAGAAATAAAAATTATAAGTTTTTTTAATAATATTTCACATTAAAATATTTGGTATTGAAATATAAGAATTTTTTTAATAATATTAAGATAATCTAAAATATTTCCTTCGGGTAAATTTAGCATTAAATGCTAAAATGTTCCAATATTTTAGTGAAATTATTACTCTATTCACAACCATTTACCTTTTCAATTGCTCCTGGGAACCTATTCTCTTTTCTAGGTAAATTTTAAGCACTTTCACCACTTTTAATTTCATCAAATAATTAGCGAACAACCTATAATTTCTCATTTCTACTCCAATTCTCACCCAATCAAGTCCAATGCTAACACCTTGTAACATCGACAACCTCCCGTTAGACAACACTACCACCACAACGACACTTAAATATATAGGACATATCTATGAAGTCAAAAACCCTAACCCTACTATGAGTGTCTACATGCATGAAAATACTTGTTTACACCAACCTAGATCCATCTTAGCTACGGATATATCAAGCACTGAGAGGGATAAAATCTCTTAAGGTGCAAACCTCTTTTTTGAGTGCAAAACTTGAGGAAAGGTTTGGACCTTGACAAATTTGATCCCTCTTGGAGTTTGATAGATCCAGAGTTAAGATGGATTTAGGTTGGTTTACTATATGGCTCTCTCTCTCATTTTCTCCCCGCTTCTCTCAAAATTTACTTCTTTGTCTCTTAATCTCACCCCGAAAGATACACACTCTCTCTCCATCTCTACCTTGGCACTCCTTCTCTCTCTCCACTTCTCACTTTCTATGCCTTTCTTCTTCCCTCCCTCCCTCCCCTTCCAACTCCCTCTCTCCTCTCCTTGTACCTATCAATTCCTCTCTCTTGTCCTTCCTCTCTCTCCCTTTCTCTCCTACCTTCCTCTGTCTTCCCCCATCACACATACACAGACTCTCTCTCCTAAAATCCTCTCTCTTCCCCCATCACTCTCATCCTCTCTCTAAATTCCTTTCTCTCTCTCCCTCTCTCTCTCTATCTCTCTCTTTTCCATTCAATCCACTCTCTCTCTCACTCTCTCTCCTTCTTTGTCTATTAATATCACTGCCATACATACAAACTATCTCTCCATCTCTACCTTGTAACTCCCTCTCTCTCTCCACTTCTCACTCTCTATGTCCTTCTTCTTCACTCCCTCTCTGCCCTTCCAAATCCATCTCTATATCCCTCCCTCTCTCCTCATCTCTCTCAATTGCTCTCTCTTGTCCTTCCTCTCTCTCCCTTTCTCTCCTACCTCCCTCTGTCTTCCCCCATCACACACACACATGCACTCTGTCCCTCTCTCTCCCTTACAATCCTCTCTCTTCCCCCATCACTCTTTTCCTCTCTAAAGTCCTCTCTCTCTCTCTCTATCTCTCTCTTTTCCATCAAATCCTCCCTCTCTCTCTCTCTCTCTATTCCCCCGTCACTCTATATCTCCAACTATGTTACTATATCCCTACCTTTATCCTTCTCTCTCCTTATATCCCCCCTTGTCTCCATCTCTCCTTCTATGTCTCTTTATCTCACCCCTAAACATACACATTCTCTCTCCATCTCTTCCTTGTCACTCCCTCTCTCTCCACTTCTCACTCTCTATGTATTATTCCCTCCCTCTCTCCCTCTCCAACTCCATCTCTCTATCCCTCCCTCTCTCATCCTCCTCTCATCCTTCCTCTCTCTCCCTTTCTCTCCTACCTTACTCTCTCTTCCCCTTTCTCTGTTTGTCCCTCTCTCTACCCTCCAATCATCTCTCCTTCTCTCTCTCCCACCTCCATCTTTATATCTCCCTCTCTTACCTTTCTCTAACTCTCTCACTCATCTCAATATCTCTCTCTTCATCCCTCCTCTCCCTTGTCACACCCCCTATTTCTCCACCTCTATCATATGTCTGTGTTCTTCCCTCCCATATATATCGAGAGTTAATATATATACAATTTTTTTATTGTATTAATCCAAAGCTACCACATTGAATAATATTAATATTACAATATATTAATATGACTAATATATTTAATAATAATAAAATTAATACTAATATTTTAACATTAACATTAGGGTTAGTAATATTTTAACATTAGGGTTAATAATAATTGTTTTTTCATGGTATTAATAATAATGTGCTGCATGGTATTTGGTCCATAGGCTTGGTATATAATTAGATGTTTATTTCTAATCCTATTTGATATATTTTTATTTATTTAACTTACCACTTTTATATTTATTTATTTACCATAGCTCTTTTATAAATAGTGTGTTTGGCCCATGGTATTTGGCCCATAGGCTTCACCTCACTAAAACCTTTTTTTTGAATTTTTGTAAATATAAAGAGGTAATTTGGCCAATGGCATTTGTCCCATGGTATTTATCACATAGTCTTCACCTAAATAAAACCTCTCTTTATTTTTTTTTTGTAAATATAAAGAGGTTTATGGTGTAAATATAAAAAGATGTTTTATTTATTTACCATACCTCTAGTTTATTTACATTTTTATTTATATACCATGCCTCTGGTTTATTTATATTTTGATTTATTTACCATATATATTTTTTGAGTTTTTGTAAACCTCTTGATATTTTAAATCTATATTGTTTATATTTATTTTTAATGAATTTTTAATTGTTTATTTATATGGTTATGTAAGTTATTATTTAAGCAGACATTATTTTTATTTTAATTTTTAACTTTTTTTTGGTTTTTATCTTGGCTGACATTAGTGAAATTTCATTCGGACAGACAAACTTACACATCTCAGTGCAATGAATGCAATTGCAGAATGCTCATAAAACCAATATTAACATATATAAATAATAATTACAACATGAACAATCGAAATGACAATTCATGGAATTTAATTAACCATAATTATACTCATAAAATAGCATACGAAACATTTAACACCACATTAACCAATAACTACAAATATATGTAAGCACAAAAAAATACAAGAGAATTATAAACAATTGTACACAAAACCTCGAAACTTATATTTCAGCACTAAATCATTTAAACAACATGACACATAAAATTAAACACATCTATTTCTAAGGAAATCCGATTGGGTATAATATCTCCACACTCCATGCTACATTGGCCACATGGTTCATGAATTTCAACCACAAGTCACTCTCGCACTAGGGATACAACTCCAACAGAAAAAGGAAAACCAAAAACAACCGTACATCCACGAACAAGGTACCAACCCAAGAATCATGGCTCCAACAATAGGATTTTCTTCCTTCAACCTTTTCCCAAGTGGTGCCTTACACCCAGTTAGGAATATCTCAACTCTCGAATTTTAGAAGGTCATATTTCTCTTGGGATTCCAGATGCCCTTTAGGTTCTAAACTAAAAAAACTCCTAGATGGTTCAGAACCCAAGATCAGGGCTCACCAAGTAGTTTCCATGGACTGAAATCCATCCATAATCCTCATAATATAATAATAACAGTGATATGATCAATAAAATCCATCACTTCTCCAATAAAATATATAATTTATGTCACTACGTGGCCTCTCTCTAAATTGTGGCACACATTGAAGCCATGTGAGCCCCAAGATTCTCATTGCCAACACCCTTTTACCAAAACACCCCTTGTCTATCATTATGGAGTTGCACAACCCTCCGTACTCTTTATCATGGAGTGGGATCCATAGCCAACCTATTTCATATTATATAATCATATAAATATGTACATCATATACATCATTTTTACAATATTGTTCCTCTCGCCACTTAACCAAAACCAACATATATGGTTGGGAATGCTAGCCCCAAGATAAATAACAAAAGTGCATAGACACACAAAGCTGCAAAATGACTCCAGGTCATTCCCTAATATCAACATACACATATTTATATTATAAATTGGTAGCGGTATTATAAGTGAGTTTCCTATGTGCCACCTAGATAAAGAAATAGGGGACATGGTAGCACACCCCTGAGATAGTTTTAATAGCCCGGTATTGAGGCATCCTATCCATCACTTAACACACCATGAAACCTCCCCTCAGTGTAATACTAATGACCTCAGTGTTTATTCATTTTCTCACTCATGTTTTCCAACAAAGGATGCATTTATTCATGGCCTCAGTGTATACAGTCCAATTTATTACTAGCTTTATTATGCTTGGTGGTGTCTTCAATTAACTTTCGGAAACTATCGATCCTAGTAAAAGTTCTGTTAGTATCCTATCTCTACCTGTAACTTTGATACTTTAGTTTGGGAACAACACTCCCTTTAATCGAAATCCCGATAGATCCCAAAAATCGTTTAGTCTCAATTTTGATTGGAGCATAAGGAGGATGGTATACTTCCTCCCCATCATAATTCCCTTTATTTCTTCCCATCATCTTGCTCTTGCAAGTTTATCAAGTCTCAAGCTACTGCTAGGTTCAAATCTTTCTATTCTTTGTGGTTTCATTTACGCATCAATATTTGGTCCCCGATATTTTGTGTGTTTTCCTCCTCTTATCCCTTCAACATCCTTTGGTTTGGATCTCATTCTATCACATTATCTCTTCCTTCCTTCTTACACCTCTCACCCTCCTCTAGGTACTACTAGTAATTCTTTCCCTCACTCTTCATAGATAGAAGTTGGCTTTCCCCATCATCATCCACCTTGTCTTTGCTGGGCTCAACAAAAAATTTCATGTGGTGATTATTCCATTTAGAATGTCCCCCTTCCCTATGTTCCAAAGACATGGAGCCTTCCTGTAGATAGCTCAACCTCTTTGACCCATTTTTTGGTGTCATATTTCTCTTTCTTCTCAGCTCTCATCCCCATGCTTCGTCGACGATCCCAAGTGCGAAGGGGAAAAACATATTATCAAGAGATGATCCATAGGGGTGGCATGAGGATGCATCATCGTTTGGAGGAAGCAACCACCCAATATAGAGACCTCACTCCAAGAACCATCTAGGAAGAAATCACCCTTCTCGAGGGAAAAGATTCCTCTAGTAGAGTTCACCTCTTAGACACAAAATTTATTGCAAAGTTGGAAGATTGGGTTCTTGATGCTGGTCACACTAAGGGGTAGGTTTGATTATTACATCTAACCATTTAACCTATATTCTCACATGAAATTCCTACTGGGTAGAGTTCATTTGGACCAACATGGGAATTGTGCAAAAATTCTTCACTCTTATTCGAAATTGCACTGATATATGATGAACCTGGACTGATAGATGGAGTGCAGAAAGAAACATCTCAAAATATCGCCCTAGTCTGGGCAACATTCAAGGATGAAAAATATCCCATACTGGTACTACTATGAACTCCTCCCCATCTACCTAAATGTGTGTCATGATATCATCATGTTGGTAATTTTCCTTTGATGTTTTCTTTTAGTGGGTTAGGCCCTATATTCTTTGTTGTATAATTTTGGAACTCTACACTACTTATTTATCTAGTATCTGTCTAAGGGGAGTTCATTTTTTGCCTATGGTTGGGTCTCCCTTGCGAGAGACTAACCTAAGATCTCTAGTACTCTAATGTAATTTCTAGTTTTGAAGGTAATACAATTCACCACACGAATATATATACATACATACATACACACACATATATATATATATATATATATATATATATATATATATATATATAGCATATTTATAAAAGAAATTTCTTCCCTATTTTATCATGGATATTCTTAATTTATAAATAAATTTTGCTACAATATCATGACTTATCAATGAAGCTATGTCCAAACTATACACACCTATACCTTTAATTGTGTCCAAAATAAACACACTATCCATATAACAAAATAATCACTTACCTAATTTCTCTTTATGTTTTTTAAATATTAAAAAAAAAACTAAAACTTACACTAAAAAAAAAAAACAACTGTCATCGCTAAATAGTTGAGCGTATATAACACCTTCATACATTCAAAACTAATAACTTAAACTCATAACGTATTCAACAAGTTCAGATTTGCGAGAAAATTATATTCATTTTGAATGCTATCATTTTGTTTACCTTAACTATTCATGCAATGCAACTCCGTTGTGGTCAGTGAACAAGACAAACTCCTTTTACAACAAACTAATGTTTCCATTTCTTTAAGACTTGTAGAATAACATAGAATTCCTAATTGTAAATAGAGTATTTTCTCTTAGCTTTAATTGTTGAGATTGCTTGGAAGAGGACTAAGTTTAATGTGTGGTAACTATAACCTTTAAACTAGTGTCAACGACCAAATCCTATTACCTACAATTGTCACCTATAATATAGTGTCAAAAATGGACAATATGGCAAGAATGTTATGACCTAGAAAGTACCGATGTATTTGAAGACACATCAAGGATATGCAATTCTATTGAGGTCATGACACTACTACATGAAGGGCACTTTTAAACATTTTTTTAAGACGGAAGAAATATTTTGTCTTAAAAAGTTACTTTTTATTTTATTTATTTTACATTAAAATTTAATATCAATTGAATTGTCTTAAATATAAAATTTAAGAAAAAAACAGTTTGAGACAAAAATATTTTAAGATAAAACTTTATATTTAAGAAAAAGATCATTTCAGACAAAAATATTTTAAGACAAAACTTTATATTTAAGAGAAAAACAGTTTAAGACAAAATTATTTTAAGCCAAAACTTTATATTTAAGACAAAAACAGTTTAAGAAAAAAATATTCTAAGACAAAAATTTATATATTTAAGAAAAAAATAGTTTGAGACAAAAACATTTAAGACAAAAACAATTTAATACAAAAATATTTTAGGAAAAAGCTTTATATTTAAGACAAAAATAGTTTGAGACAAAAATATTTTAAGACAAAACTTTAAATTTAAGACAATGATCACTTAAGACAAAGCTCATTTAATACAATTAACATTTAAGACAAAACCATACCAATTTAAGAAAATATTATCTAACACCTGCGAAATTAACTATGATAGTGCACCCTAAGTCTGTCAGCTTGCATGATGCTATTGTGTGGTGCCTATACCGAGGTTGCTATTCCACTTACCATTCATGTTATCTTATATATAGACAACGATTTGTTGGGCTCTTCGTTTTGGTGGGGTAGACGACTCTGAAGAACATGACAAATTTTCCTGGAAATATTTATCGAACATCAATTCCTCTTCTATCCCTTCGATCTCTGTTGATACGATTAGATAAAACTCGTCTATCATTGACCCATAGCTACTTACTCTGAGCAACTAAGTGCTAGCTAAAAATATCATAACCTTAGTTTTTAAATTGTATATAAGCATCTTATTTGTTGTGACAAAATATGTCTATGGGATTGTTCAAGACATTCATTTTCCCTAGAAAATGTGACTCTACACGATGTATGATATCATCATGTACAAATGTGATATTATATCTGCTTCCTCTAATATGAAATTGGGAAGTTGATACACATTTTTTTGGTTTTCAAAATTTGAATCTAATCTAAGCCTATCTCAACATCTTGTTTGTTGTTACAAATAAAATATGACCATAGGTTTGTTCAATACCATCATTTTCCCCAACACCTATCACAATTTGCATGTTGTATTATATCATCATGTACAAAAGTGTTATAGGTCAATTTGGGCACCATTCCCAATGACCTGGTTAAACTGGAAATCATCCCCAGAACCAATGAATAGGGTCTATGATCCCCTATCATTTCAGTTGCTACATGCCCTAAGGCAAATAACAAAGAAAAATCATCCCTGACTTCCATTGCAAGGTTTCCAAGATTTGGAGTATATGTTATAACACCTATGAGCTCACCAATGTAGACTCTCAAGGGGCTAAGTGTGTTTCATATGTAGGAAAATCCACTCAACGATGCTATGCAAAGCACTTCCCGACACTCAAGTGTGCATTTGTCAATTGGGAGCATAATTCTCATTGTTCCAGAATCTTCACTTGGCCAGTGCCTTCTAGAAGAGTGCATATGTGTCAAACTTCGAATCCATATGTCCATTTGATACCTCTGAGCTTGGGAACATGTATTTCCTATTATTAGAAAGTCATTGATTGTAAAAATACCTTCAGCTCATTTATAAATTGAGCACAGATCCTAGTGCTTGAAAGGAAGAATTTGAGTAGAGAAATGCTGGTGGAATTTTAATTGAGGAATTTATTTGAGTGATATGCTGCTAGAGAGATGTTCATTGTGATGAGGCTGGGATGATACTGGAGATGGTGACATCAAATCAATCGTTGGTTGTAACCTCCCCTTATATCCATTAATAAAGATTGATGTTTACTTTCCCACATATGTATATGCATAAGCTTCTGTCTTTCATATTATGAATTATTATCTGATGTATATGGTTCATGTTTCATTTATTTAACTCAATAACTTGAATAGGCATCTATATATTGTTATCTCTTTTCTGTTTAGTGTTCATTCTTGTAGGAAATATTTTGGCAATCTAGCTTGGATTTGAAGCTACAACAAGAGCGATAGAAGAGAAATGGAAGCACTTGGACTCCAAGTAAGTTTCTTGATATGTTCTATGTGTCTATTTACTGTTAGGAAAAGTATCTGCAAAGTCTTTAACCTGTTGTTCTAAATGCATACCACAACATTTAGGGAAGAATGTTTTATCCGTAATTCATAATTATGCATAACAAATTGGCGACTCCGCTGGGGAGTTTACCTTTCATCCTTCGTGTATTTCACCTCTGTTACCAACCCAATAGCATTTAATCTAAAATATTAGGCTTTTTGAATCAAATTTTCATTAGAAGTGTGTTAAATAGCTTGAGTTTTTGTTCTCTACTACACCCATCGCATTGTTAAAAAGGACACAGTGCTTTGTATAGCACTGTCTCCCACTCAGGGGTGCATTGCAATGCACTCTCTCCCCATAGAGATCCGATGCCCCCTAGAGCCAACGAAATTCCTATTTAATTTGTCATTACATTTTCTTTCATTTTTGTTTGCTGTGTTTTCAAAGAGCCTGATGCCTTATAGAGATTAATGACTTTACCTACCTCTTCCACCTTTGAAAGAAAATTTTGTTCGATGTTTATTTAAATTGTTTTTGTTTATCATTGATGAATTAATTTCAAAGTATTTTGATTACTGCATTAGATCCATTTTCTTTTGAAAAGGAAAATATCATTAAATTCTTCGTTTCTTATAGGAGAAATTGTAGTTAAAATATTCATTTTTCCTAAAAAGAGAAATTGTTGTTTAATTCCTTATTTCTCAAAGTAAAAGGCATTTGTTTTTATTGATTTGATGCACTTAGTTTCCTTTTCTGCATTCACATTGAAGGGACTGAAAAGAAAAACCTGCATTTTCATGTAGTGGATAGTGTGTTTTGCATAGGATCAATTAGGAAAGATGCATTTTAGTTTTTTCTCTTTTATTGTTTGCTTTCAAATTGATTTCTCTTTCCCTCTAGTAGCTAGGATTTTCATTGAAAAAACTAAAAGTGAAAATATTTCTTATCATTTTAGTTTGAATTTTAGGAATTTCCAATACATAATTGCGGTGAACCTTAAAAGGAAAATTGATAAACAAGATCAACTTAAAATTTACATTAATTTACCTAACAAAGCATTGGAACCATAACGATAACATTTAGAAGGTCTAGGCTAGAGACATGTTCTGGTGTCATAAAACATAACATCTTTCGTTAATTGTATGCGATACATTCCGAGTGTGATACCTCACTCCACGTATCTAAGTATATCGTAGCTCTTCCACGTACTTTCAGGTATATCGGGTAGTGTTACAGTACGAAAAGTATAAAGGGGTGCTCTCACTGTGCGGTTTCACATTAGACAACGCTAATATCGATTTGGGCTTCCATGTACCTTTGGGTATATTTGGGAGAACAAATTTAGGATGCTATTCATCCATAGTGAATCGAGTCGGTTTCCTTGTAAATTGTGATATATTGAACACAACATTCAAGGAGATTTCTTGCTCGTACTTCTTGGTTCACTAGGAGGTATTCTGCAGTTCACAGTTTCTTGGTAAACCTTTTACCTAGCATTACCCTTTTATTTTTATTTTTATTTTTGGTTAAAATAAATTTGTCATCGTGGAAGAACAAAATCCTTTTCCCCGTCGTTCGTGTAGATTAGCGTTGAAACCACCTTTACCACCAGGAGTTACTCTTGGTCAGAAAAGGCAACATCACTCTACCGAAACTAGTACTATCGGTACCTCTGGTAAAGCATCATCTTCCCATATACCAGAGTCAGCACAAGTTGTTTCTATACATCTTGGTTTTTCTATTGTTGTTGAGATGGAGTCCTCACAGCTACCCGTGGTCATGATCCATCCAATCAGTGAGACCATACCTCCTGAACCCAATGTTGTTCAACCGAAACTTGATCCAGATCCTGTCTCTTCTTTACGAAAAAATATGAATCTGGAAGTCAAAAAACTGGAAGTTGTTCCTCCATTGGTCATCCCACAATTTTCTATAGCCATTGAGCCTCCCATATCACACATTTAACCTCCTAAAATATACTTTGGGCCATGCAGTGAAATACTTCCACCTGTTTTGATTTCGATTGAAGAGATCCCACAAGACGAGACACCTTTAACTCCAACCCATTTTAGGGAGGATCTTTACCTGTACAATTCTTTTCCTCAATCACCACCCTCTTCTTTCGTTGATCCTGTTCCTATTCACATTCCCATTGATTCAAAAGGGTGTACATTTGTTCAAGTAACCATGCCTGAACCAACATCTTCGATTGGGCCATATGTTCCAATTACGTCAACACCTGCCCTCGCTACCCCGTCAATGTTTACAACTTCACCAGAATCATATTTTCATGGTGTCTCTTTGGTCCTATCAGGTTATAACTCTTTATCTATATTTTTTTCTAGTGCATCTTCAAACCCATGGGCTTCACCAATGTCATTGTCTAGTATTCTAATTGGTAAACCTATAGTGAGTACTGAACGGCTTGATTCTTTATACACTGTTAGCGCTCGAATATACCTTAGGCTGAAATAAGGTAAAACTCAAGGCTACATCAAACCACGCTCAGCCTCGTAGCTAGCCCTACAAGAACAGGAGAGGGCTCTCTCCGGGTCTATCTCAGCAAAGGATCTTCAAAGGGGCTGAGATGACTCAAAATTGATACTGATTTTAGGCTAGTAAAGAGACAGGAAAGCTTGATTTAATTTTTTTGGGTTTTTGTTGAAAAAATGGGAAAAACAATTTTGGGTCTGGGGATAAGGCCAGATCTTTGCAGAATTCGAGTTAGGGCGAGGTAGGCAGTAGTCTTGATGCTTTTGATTGGGTATATGGATGGATCAGAACGATAAGGAGCTGAAGAGGGAAAGGAAGAACATGGATCCTCTCCAAACAGGCGAAAACATGTAAAACTAAACAAATTTAAAGGCAGAGCACTGTAAACAATGGATTCAACCTCATTTAATCATTTATTTAGTTTCAGAAGAATATGAAGGAAATGACATACATTAAACATGAAATAACTTACAATAAACTGAGAGAAAACACCATCAAGAACTGAAAGCAACAAGAATCCCAACAGGTGCCGCAAAACCTCTGATCTTTCCTTAGCCAAAATATGAAAAATATGTACAATAGTGTGCCAAAGTTTTCCCAAAAGTCCAACCTGTAGAATGTCACAAAAAATACATCATATAGACTATCCTAACTCCTTCCCACACCTATAGGGGTCGAATTCCTCCTTCTAGGAGCAGTTCCAACCAATTCTAATCAAGGAGCTGGAATATAGGCAGCTAAACAACTTGCCTCTAAAAGGAAGGAAACTGATTCTTTCATTTGATTTTTACTTTTTTAGGAGTGAATCATCTAGAATAGGTAAAATTGAGTCCAAGTTAAATTCCAACCATAAAATTACATCAAGATAACTCAAAAATTTCATCCACAAGAAAAACTGGTCCAACTGGCCGAAATCCTGAGCTGGAAGATGAAAAATGGACCAAAAATCTATATGAGTAGCGTGCCTGAGCTATATGAGTAGTGCGCCTTTCAGCCTACTTTTGGGGCACTTCCTGGCATCAAAATCAAGCTCATGACAGCTTGTTGGAAAGCCCTAGATGTCTGCTAGCTAGCCCAAGTGGAATTTCCCAATTTGGAGCTCATTTGCCCCTCTAAAACTTCATTCTCCCACAAGTACTTCCTGCTGCTGGAAAAGGTGGCAGAACGGTGATTTTAATGGTGTTTTGGCCCCTTTGATCATCCAGAATTTGGTGAAATGCTTTGGTCTTACTGGAGCATGCATAAATTTCCATGACAAATCCAAAAATATAAATTTTTCCTCCAGCAAGTGTCCCAATCATAAGCGAGCGCGTCGACGCGCTACTCGTATGGCTGAAAAACCTGCTTTGAGACCAAAATTTTCCAAAATGACAAAAAATTCTTCAAATTCACTCAAATTCGGAGCGAAGATCCTCCATCATGTATCATGCCCAGCCAACGAAGCCTCGGCCAAAATACGGAGTGGATCAGCCCTCTTCTGCCGTTTTAGTGCACTACTCAACCTCCTCTTTAGAATCTTCATTTTTGCCTTGCAGACGTGCATGCGGGCCCAATAATGACCTTTCATGTGACGAAGCATGTCTTTGTCTCTATTGGCCTCTTCCAACAATTTCTCCAGATGAATGTTAACATGCGTGAGGCAAGAATCTCGATCAACCGGTGTCATATCACCAGGTCTCTTCCGGGCCAATTGTCGATCCTCACGGATTCGCCGCAGCTCTAACAGTGTGTGCTCATCCTCTCGCTATTTTTTAGGCTGCTCCAGGTAGTTTATCACCCACTGAGACCTCTGTAATTTCTCTTTCAGCGTGTCATTCTCGGCCTTTTGCTCCTGGATGATCTGTTTCAGTTTCGAGCTAGGAGAGCTTGCATCAACATCGATGAATGTGAAATCAGTGTCTCCACCACCTGATGGGTCCTCATCATGCATAGGCCTTTTGCCTCTATCTTGAATCTCTACCTGTGCTGAAGAAGAAGGCGAGACTCCTTCCACCGTTGGTGGAGATAATACTTGCGCTGCTGATGAAGTCAACGAGACCCCTTCCACCCTGGGTGGAGATAGTACTCGTCGTGTAGCTGCAAATAAGGCCCTGTGGCCTCGCTGGTATGTCACATACAATGGAGCACTGATATGCTAGATCTCAGGGATGTCCAGCTGATGTGAAGGCTCTCCCTCATCATGAACTACCTCGGGAGGCGGCTGCGGTGCTGTGAAGCAGTCACGAGAGATGAAATCCTCCCAAGTGATGCCCTACTGTGTTAACTGATGTATCACCATGATTTTGATCAGCGCGTAATGATATATACTTCTATGGTGCTGTGCTGGGGAATTCTTCTGTACAAAAATTGTCATCCTCTCTATGTTGCGATACATGAAGTATGGAATGCTCATCATACGTACCCTCGTGAAATGCATCAAAAAACGGACATGGTACGTATTGAGACGCGAGAATCTGCCCTCGCAACTGAAATATCAAATGATGAGTTTCATCAAAGGTGCAAACTCATCCTTCAGGAATCTAAAAGGAAATACCCTGCTCAGCTGCCTCATAAACTCAGGTTTGATGTATGGCTCATAGTAGGATTTCTCTAACTGCTGTCGTTTGTTCCATTTCTCTCCTATATTTGGTATCCCGGTGGCCCGAGCAATAATCTCTGGTGACACAATGAAATCTACTCCTGCAAGGTTTACACGGCCATCATGTAAATGTAGAACAAATAGACGAGCTAGTTCACGATGATGCTGGGTTTGTGAAATCATTTAACAGTATTGGAAACATGACTGATGCTGAAAACAATCCATTGCAAGCGGGCAAGCCTGCAATTGAGCCAAAGAAGTAGGCTCCTCCCTGAGATGCTTACCACTTTTGCCACCTTTGTGAGACCTCCGTGGCACATTACCCTCCGCTGTGGAATCACTGTCATACTCCTGCTCATAAACTGAATCCGTCTCTGACATGTCTTTGAAAACAAGATGTCTGCAATATATATGTTGATATAGGTGTAGTGAAAACAAAAGTTTCAATGTATGCTCAAAACCCAAATATGTCACATATGTATCAAAGTATCATAGGAAAACAAGCCACAGTGGTAATGGCTCTGTCAAGTGGATTGGCATAAAAACAGTCACTGCTTTGATCACAAGGGAATTTTACAAATGAGTAGAAAATATTGTAGTGTAGTGTATAGCCTTTGCAATGCTGGCTAAGATTTGTCAAAGGGGAAGTGAGTATGGGACTGTGTTTGTCAATGGAAAATGGGAAACAATGTGACAATGACCATAGTAAAACAATAGCAATGACAGTCGTAATATAATAGCGATGACAGTAGTGATGAAATGGGAAACAGAGAGCGTGAGGGCAGTGACACTTTTGACAGTAAATGCATAAGCATATATATCAACAACACAAGCTTGGAAATCCTTCACAAGACTATCAACATGTCTTTCAAAACCCTAAGAAATGAATTTACAATGAACATAGGGTTCACCTTTCTCCACATCAAACACACTAGTTTCTCCACTCTCAAAACACCACCATCATGTTCAAAATTTACTGAGCAATCGTGAAAAACCTACTTGCAAGCCGATTGAGGCGATTTAGCATGAAACTGGACGCAGGAGCGAAAATTTCTGGTTCTGAGATTATATGAGTAGCGCGCTCACCCAGTGAGTAGCACGCAGTATGTGAGTAGCGCGTGTGTTATTTTGCACAGGCCGGTGAAGCCCAATGAGTAGCGCACCTCTTGTGAGTAGCGCGCCTCCTCTGTGAGTAGCGCGCACTTCCACCTCTGGTCTACAGTTCTGAAAACAAGCTTTCGCCCTTCTAATCTACAATTCGAACTTTGCTTTGGGAATCTATGCAAATGAGTTGTCTGCCAATGGTTTATATGGGTTGTAAAATATCTCATAAAAATCAACTTTGATTTAAATTTGCTCCATAACCCACTTTAATAATGTTTGGCACTTTCTCATTTGATCACTTAATATAATGCTTTCCTTTGGCTTTTTATTATTTTTCTGAGTCTTGGAATGATGACACTTGGTTGTTTTTGTAGGGATATGGCATTTGGCTTTGCAAAGATCTGAGGTTGCCTTCAAATTTCTTATGATGAAACAAATACATAATTATTGCAAAAAAATGAAATTTGACAATTTCTAGCTCCAAAACAGAGTTTTGGACTAGAAATGTCTTCAAATGTTGTTGAGAATAAAAATAAAATGAAATGAGAATCTTTTGAAACCAACCTCATGGCCTGCGGGCTTTTATCATATGTATGCAAAGACTGAAAACCCTCGACTCTAGGACTAAAGACTCTTTTTAATGAAACTAATCATTTATGACCACGAATGAAATGACCTGAACTTAAGTGATTTTTTAGGAATTTTAATTAGCCCTGCAGGTACAAAAATGAGGAAACACAAGACAACCACACCCCCTCGTTAGTCAATGGCATGCTCCTAGCGAAATGCAACTAAGTGGAATGAGCGAGACACCTAAAAATGATATGCAAAAAGCGAAATGATCTCTGACGGAGGGCTGTAAGGACCGACTCTAACATTGGCTCCAATGGGGATGGTGGCTCCAAGGAGATACCAAGAACGACAGATCTCTGGGGGAGTCAGACAGTGCCTTCATCCATTGGGCGATGGAGTCATTATTTCAACGGATAACACAAAAAACTTTTGATACATTTATGGACTGAAACTTGACTGAAATGATTGAAAAACTGACTCGGAAAACTTCAAACTAAAACTGTAATGAAACTAGAACGAAATGATGCCTTTTGGCTACTTATTTATTTACAAAATCTACCCTACTCTGCTGCAGAGCCAATAGATCAAGTGATGCTGTAATGCCAGATCAACCATTCAAGTAAATCTGAGAAGAATGCTACTTGAGAGCGCTTCAACCAGATCACAGATGCAATTGTTGGCAGCCCTACATGCACATAATGAGCCTGGTTATGTAATAGACAGCTTGATCTATCAGCCAAACTAAAAAATATTTCCATGTATGTTGCAATAGGATCGCAAATGCCAGACTCTGTTTTCTGCCCCAACTCTACAATACATACTTCCAGCTGCACACTGTCAATGCAAACATCCACGGGCAGCTCTATTGTTGCTTGTTTTGAAGGAGGGAGAGTTTCCAAGAACTTTTTGGGATCTCAGAACTCATATGATTGGATCTGATCATTCAAATACTGAATCTCCTTCTCAAATCTTTCAACAAATAACTTGCAGACACCAGTTTTAGCTTCAAGAGGAAACTTCGGAGATTTCAAACATTGAAGCATGGCAATGAAAAATTCTTCATTAATTGCAATATCCTATTATCTTCCAGTCTCCAACATTTCTGACTTCACGAGTATGAGTTTGCCATACCTACCTTGTAGGTGATGTTGAAAACCTTGGAATCTCTTGGATCGAGTTGAATTCGCAGGTGAATGTCGGCCTTAAAGATTTTTGTGCGTGTCCACCATCTGACATCAGATACGCAGCAGTTTCATATGTAGGGCAAGACAATCTCTGATGCGAATGTCACATCAACGACAGCCATCTTCCCCCGGTATGGTAGCTAACATGTTAACAAGATCTACCTTGTTTGAAATAGAATGCAGCTCAAGGCTACATCAAACCACGCTCAGCCTCGTAGCTAGCCCTACGAGAACAGGAGAGGGCTCTCTCCGGGTATATCTCGGCAAAGGATCTTCAAAGGGGCTGATATGACTCAAAATTGATACTGATTTTAGGCTAGTAAAGAGATAGGAAAGCTTGATTTAAATTTTTTGGGTTTTTGTTGAAAAAATGGGAAAAACAATTTTGGGTCCGGGGATAAGGCCAGATCTTTGCAGAATTCAAGTTGGGGCGAGGTAGGCAGTAGTCTTGATGCTTTTTATTTGGTATATGGATGGATCAAAACGACAAGGAGCTGAAGAGGGAAAGGAAGAACATGGATCCTCTCCAAACAGGCAAAAACATGTAAAACTAAACAAATTTAAAGGCAGAGCACTGTAAACAATGGATTCAACCTCATTTACTCATTTATTTAGTTTCAGAAGCATATGAAGGGAATGGCATACATTAAACATGAAAGAAATTACAATAAACTGAGAGAAAACACCATCAAGAACTGAAAGCCACAAGAATCCCAACAGGTGCTGCAAAACCTCTGATCTTTCCTTAGCCAAAATATGAAAAATATGTACAATAGGGTGCCAAAGTTTTCCCAAGAGTCCAATACTACAGATATCTCTCAGAGAAATGCATCATATCATTATCTCTTTTCTTTCCACCTAAGAGGGGTCAGTTCCTCCTTTTGGCAGTTCCACCTTCCATTCTAAACAGGAGGCAGGAATATAGCGTGACAACTTGCCTCTAAAAGGAAGGACACGTTCTTTCATTTGATTTTACACTTTTAGATGAATCTACATCTAGAATAGGTAAAGCGAGTCCAAGTTACATGCAAACATAAAATTCACATCAAGATAACTCAAATGCCGTCTAGAAGCAAACCCAATCCCAGCGGCAGAAATCACCGAAATTTTGGAAATGAAAAATCAGCCAAAAATCTATATGAGTAGCGTGCCTGAGCTATATGAGTAGCACGCCTTTCAGCCTGCTTTTGGGGCACTTCCCGGCATCAAAATCAATATCATGATAGCTTGTTCGAAAGCCCTGGATTTCTGATATCCAGCCCAAGTGGAATTTCCCAATTTGGAGCTCATTTTCCCCTCCAAAACTTCATCCTCCCACAAGTACTTCCTGCTGCTGAAAAAGGTGGCAGAACAGTGATTTTCATGGTGTTTTGGCCCCTTTGATCATCCAGAATTTGGTGAAATGCTTTGGTCTTGCTGGACATAAATTTCCATAGAAAAATCAAAAATATAAATATTATCGACAAGTGTCCCAATCCTGGCCAGGCGTCGACCTTTGTCTCGTGTAGCCTGAAAAACTTTGTTTTGAGGCCAAATTTTCCCACAGTGACAAAACTTCTTCAAATTTTCTCAATTTGGAGCGAGGAACCACATCATGTATCATGCCAGCCAATGGAAGCCTCGGCCAGTCGAAGTGGATCAGGCCTCTTTCGTCGTTTTAGTGCTCTGCTCAACCTCCTCTTTAGAATCTTCATTTTTGCCTTGCAGACGTGCGTGCGAGCCCAATAATGACCTTTCATGTGACGAAGCATGTATTTTTCTCTATTGGCCTTTGCCAAAAATTTCTCCAGATGAATGTTAACATGCGTGAGGAAAGAATCTCGATCAGCTGGTGTCATATCACCAGGTCTCTTCCGGGCCAATTGTTGATCCTCACGGATTCGCCGCAGCTCTAACAATGTGTGCTCATCCTCTAGCTATTTGTTACGCTGCTCCAGGTAGTTTATCACCCACTGAGCCCTCTGCAATTTCTCTTTCAGCGTGTCATTCTCGGCCCTTTGCTCCTGGATGATCTCTTTCAGTTTCGATCTAGGAGAGCTCGCATCAACATCAATGAATGTGAAATCGGTGTCTCGACCACCTGATGGGTCCTCATCATGCATAGGCCTCTTGCCTCTGTCCTGAATCTATACCTATGCTGAAGAAGAAGGCGAGACCCCTTCCACCCTTGGTGGAGATAATACTCACGCTGCTGATGAAGTCAACGAGACCCCTTCCACCCTGGGTGGAGATAGTATCGTGGTAACCATTTGCTGATGACCCTGTGAGCTCGCGTGTCACTACAATGGAGCACTGATATGTATAAGTCTGGGGGATGTCAGAAGCTGATGCCAGAAGGCTCTCTAAACTCGAACTACCTCGAGTAGGTACAGGCACGCTGAAACGAAAATGCTAGTAGTCTCTGGTAGGTACCCCAATTGTGGTGGCAGTGTATCCTTTATGCCAGTCGGCGTGGCAATCCTGCACCCTGCTATCTTTGAGACTACTAACACCAAAAATTGTCATCCTCTCTATGTTGCGATACATGAAGTATGGAAGACTCATCATACGTACCCTCGTGAAATGCATCAACAAGCAGACATGGTACCGTGTTAGTGAGGAAATGCTACTTAGCTGAAATATGAATGATTTCACATCAGGTTACAAACTGTCTGAAATACGAAAGGGAAATACCTGCATAATTTATCATAAACTCAGGTTTGATGTATGGCTCATAGTAGGATTTCTCTAACTGCTGTCGTTTGTTCCATTTCTCTCCTATATTTGGTATCCCGGTGGCCCGAGCAATAATCTCTGGTGACAGAATGAAATCTACTCCTACAAGGTTTACACGGCCATCATGTAAATGTAGAACAAATAGACGAGCTAGTTCACGATGATGCTGGGTTTGTGAAATCATCTCACAGTATTGGAAACATCACTGATGCTGAAAACAATCCATTGCAAGCGGGCAAGCCTGCAATTGAGCCAAAGAAGTAGGCTCCTCCCTGAGATGCTTACCACTTTTGCCACCTTTTTGAGACCTCCGTGGAACATTACCCTCCGCTGTGGAATCACTGTCATACTCCTGCTCATAAACTGAATCCGTCTCTGACATGTCTTTGAAAACAAGATGTCTGCAATATATATGTTGATATAGGTGTAGTGAAAACAAAAGTTTCAATGTATGCTCAAAACCCAAATATGTCACATATGTATCAAAGTATCATAGGAAAACAAGCCACAGTGGTAATGGATCTGTCAAGTGGATTGGCATAAAAACAGTCACTGCTTTGATCACAAGGGAATTTGAAAAATGAGTAGAAAAGATTTTAGTGTAGTGTATAGCCTTTGAAATGCTGGCTAAGATTTGTCAAAGGGGAAGTGAGTATGGGACTGTGTTTGTCAATGGAAAATGGGAAACATTGTGACAATGACCATAGTAAAACAATAGCAATGACGGTGGTAATATAATATCGATGACAGTAGTGATGAAATGGGAAACAGAGAGCGTGAGGGCAGTGACACTTTTGACAGTAAATGCATAAGCATATATATCAACAACACAAGCTTGGAAATCCTTCACAAGACTATCAACATGTCTTTCAAAACCCTAAGAAATGAATTTATAATGAACATAGGGTTCACCTTTCTCCACATCAAACACACTAGTTTCTCCACTCTCAAAACACCACCATCATGTTCAAAATTTACTGAGCAATCGTGAAAAACCTACTTGCAAGCCGATTGAGGCGATTTGGCATGAAACTGGACGCAGGAGCGAAAATTTCTGGTTCTGAGATTATATGAGTAGCGCGCTCACCCAGTGAGTAGCGCGCGTGTTATTTTGCACAGGCCGGTGAAGCCCAATGAGTAGCGCGCCTCCTCTGTGAGTAGCGTGCACTTCCACCTCCGGTCTACAGTTCTAAAAACAAGCTTTCGCCCTTCTAATCTGCAATTCGACCTTTTCTTTGGGAATCTATGCAAATGAGTTGTCTGCCAATGGTTTATATGGGTTGTAAAATATCTCATAAAAATCAACTTTGATTTAAATTTGCTCCATAACCCACTTTAATAATGTTTGGCACTTTGTCATTTGATCACTTAATATAATGCTGTCCTTTGGCTTTTTATTATTTTTCTGAGTCTTGGACTGATGACACTTGGTTGTTTTTGCAGGGATTTGGCATTTGGCTTTGGCAAAGATCAGAAGCTGCCTTCAAATTTCTTATGATGAAACAAATACATAATTATTGCAAAAAAATGAAATTTGACAATTTCTAGCTCCAAAACAGAGTTTTGGACTAGAAATGTCTTCAAATGTTGTTGAGAATAAAAAAAAAATGAAATAAGAATCTTTTGAAACCAACCTCATGGCCTGCGGGCTTTTATCATATGTATGCAAAGACTGAAAACCCTTGACTCTAGGACTAAAGACTCTTTTTAACGAAACTAATCATTTATGACCACGACTGAAATGACCTGAACTTCAGTGATTTTTTAGGAATTTTAATTAGCCCTACAGGTACAAACATGAGGAAACACAAGACAACCAGACACCCTCGTCAGTCAATGGCATGCTCCTAGTGAAATGCAACGAAGTGGAACGAGCGAGACACCTAAAAATGATATGCAAAAAGCGAAATGATCTCTGACGGAGGGCTGTAAGGACTGACTCTAACATACACATCATTAGGGAAATATCGAGCTGGTCCTTCTGGGTCTATTCCATCCAATACCATATCAACTGGACTCCCTGCATTTGGAGAGCAATATTTTCCATCTTATTATCCTCCTCATGCAGGGGCGCAACCTTTGGTCACCCACTTTTATAGTACTACATCATTTTTTGGTCAACCCAATGTTGAAATGAATGTTTGTCAATGACAGCTCACTCTGCCTATCCAATCACAAATGGTTGTACACTTGTATCAACCAATTCAACCTGTTACACCCACATCACTTCCACTTGTTAATACATCTTTACCACTGTTACAAAATCAGAATGTTGTACAACAACCATTTCAGGCGGGTCCTTCAACTCAATACCATAAAGTATTTGGCCCATAGAATCAAAATCCTTTGACTAATTTATAACAACAACCTATACCTGGAATCATATATTCGCAAGTTGGTTTACCATTTTATGGGATGTTACAGCCACAACCAGGTTATAGTTATCCGTAAATGAATCCAAGTTATCCTCATTTGTGTTATAACATTGGTGGATAGACCCCTTGGCAGCCTCAGGGGAAAATGCATCAACCTTCATTTCAACAAGTATCGTACCCAGGTTTCGGTCAACAGAATCCTCAAGTGTTTTCTTATCAAAACAACCCCTGTCTGGGTTACCAGTAGTAGATTCCTTATGCTGGTGCTCAAAAACCTGTTTCTCAAGCAATTCCATCATACCCTGGCTATGCTCAACCTGACCTTAATCAACAGTTGCCTTTTGTTGCAACTTTAGAGTTACCATATTTAAATCGGCTAACCAATGATCCAATCAACTATGCTCCTTGGTGGCCGGTGATACCTAAAAAATTACCCTGAATATTCCTAAGTTCAATGGAAACCTTGGGGAAGACCCGTCGACTCATGTTATGACTTATCATTTGTGGTGTTCATGAAACTCCCCAAATGATGACTCTGTTCGACTACATATTTTCCAGCGTACGCTCAATGGTCCGGCTGCAAAATGGTACATTGAGTTACCTAGAGCTTATTTTTATAATTTCACTGCCCTAGCTACTGTCTTTCTGACTCACTTCCAGCTACCCATACAATATAAAACTAGAAAGGAACTCTTGACCAATTTCAAACAAACTAATCTTACTCACATTTCTGATTATATTCATGAGTGGCGTCGTCGTCATAGAATGGTTAAGGCATTTGTTCTTGATCAGCTCCTTGCTGAGTGGTTCATTAAGTCCCTGTTACCATCTATATTTGAGGATTTGGCTAACGGTGGCATCATCACTGAAGAGCAAGTTATTGCTCATACTTGTTGGAAATATTTTCATTGATGGCAAAGGAGGCAGCAGAGGCAGAGACAGATAAAAGACAATAGGTCTTTAGAAGGAGCATGAGAAGAAAAGAGGGAGAGTCTATTTATAGAGACAATGCAAAGGGGACCTGCATAGCGAACTGCATAAGCTGCATAGAATTGTAGAGGAGACAGGGTAGAAGAGAAGGGCAAATCGATCAAAGATCTGGCCAGCTAAAAGCTTTGGAGTTGAATGATGTCCTATGTAATTGGAGGGCTTGAATGGTACTCTATATCTGATGAGGGAGTTGATGTTATTTCCGGGTATTGAATATGTATATGCGTTCTTAAATAAGAGTAACTAATTTCGATGTCGTTGAGTTTGAATCCAATAAGTCAAGGTATGAGAATCAGTGTGATGACTCCATGCTAAGGGCTACTGTTAAGATACGATTGTTGGGTAATGCCGATGTGAATATTTGGGTGAGTGCTTATACTCTTGAATGCTTGTAGATGTATCCATTCTATCGCTATATCGAAAGCATGACTATCTTCTGCAAAGAGGCCTATCGCATCAAGAACCCTCTCTGAAGTTGGTGTGAACCACCATGGACACTTGTGAAGCTCTGTTGGGAGAGCGAGTCACGGATGTGTTCTGGGTATACAGGACATATTAGCTCGGTCTGTCAAAGTAATAGTGTGTTTCGCGTGTGAAGGGTGTTCTTGTTAAATGCAAGAAACCCGAGTTGAATAGTCTATAAGGATTCCATCGAAACTATATAACAGCATTGCAGTTAGATGAACTGACGTTATAACGCAGAGAAACGGATTGGCGTTAGTAAGCGGACAGAACCGGAACCATGAGGGTGGAACCACGGAGGAATGAACAGTAGAAGCGGGTTCATTAATTAACCAGCAGTATCTCGCGAGTTAGAAAGTGGTAAGCAGAATTTAATAATTTAGCGCGATCCCATAGACTGGGTGACATGTATCCCCGAGTAGTTTTGAAAAACCACTCTCATCGCGAGTTAAAGCTCATGCATAATAGTCTGCGCGAGATTTGATTGGGGACGTCGGATCATTTGAAGCAATGCAATGTACTACCCGCCGTTGGATGTGGACGACCGTTAACGTTGGGGCCCATGCATATATATGTATTGATCGTTGCTAAGGTCTGCGGGTTTAATAAGGTATGACGTGTAGTTACATTGACATAATTATATGTGTAACCTGAACCTTATATAAGGTCCCTGGTTATAAAGTGCATGGGCGTATGTTGTGGCTAGTTAAGTATGACAGAGTTCCTCTTAATTGAATCTGAACCCCGGTATTAACTAGGCGAGGTCGAGCCTTTAACTCAAGTGGGGTCCAACGTTTGTTGGGTTGTTGTCATAGCGCTCCCGATAATAGAGGAAGGTTGTAATATATATATTGATATTTTACAGTGCACATATAAAAATGATATATGCTTGTGGAGAATAGCGTTTTAGTTAATGGAGAGAGTCTACATGGTATGGTAGGCTCATGTCAAGGACACATTATGAATATGACATTGACCATTGCTCAAGAGTAGAGCTCCCACAAAAGAGAAGTGAATCTAGCTGCGTTGTATGAGGTATCACATAGATATAATAAACCTTGAAATTAATATCTCAAATCTCTGAGATTTGAGATATTAAAGCTCTCAGATTTATTTTTTTAATTTGTCAGTCCCCAAAACAATAGCATGTTGAGTTTGCCCATATTGGGAAGTTGAATGGGCAAGAAACTATGGATGCATTTTACACATAGGTTGAGATTGAAATAATCAGAAAAATTCAGGGACTGGGGGTTTTACCCTGTATCAGAAAACAGGTATATATATACAGCAGATGCACAACTACAGTGAGCTTGGAGAATTTGTACAGAAGTAAAAAGAGACTACATAATTGAAGAGGTATGTAGCGAAGGGATTTAAAAAAAAAAAATTGCAGTGAACATGTATACATGTACAGGTGCTCAGAGTTGTAGTAAACAGAGGTATGCAGGATAGTTGCACGACAGTAGAAGAAAGGAAAAAACCAACAAGTCAAGGGCTGAGCGAAGTTTATGTATTGAAACTAAAAATGTAAATGTTTAATTATTTTTATATTTTTTGTGATGCAAAGGCAAGTATCCGAAGGAAAAGAAAAATCCCACTATAACATTGAAATTTGTACATATTGTTATATTTTTAATGAGTTGGACAAAGGAATGAGAAGGAAGAAGCCAAAAGGTCATGGATGTTCACTCCAAATTCCTTGTGGAATACAAATAGTCATGTGATGAACTCTATATATAATATCAACTTGATATGCATACTGAGCTTAGAGAGAGTAAGGAGAGAGAATGCAAAGTATAAAAGATTTAGGCAGAGAAGATAAGGAAGAGAGGAGAAGAAAGAGATGCTACAGAACAGAGCTGATATCTGACGTAAATTAGCAAACATTTCTTTTGATAAATTGAGGAATTTGGAGCTTCCCTATCAAGTTGGAGCTTGATAGCTGTCAGTAGTAGCCGACTGAGGTTGGAGCCTCCTATAGATTGGTGCCTGTAGAAAAACAGTGGTGAGAAGGAGTTAGAGCTTGCCTTTGCATCACAAAAATAATAAAATGTGGTTTTCTCCCTTTATGGATTTCCACTTACATATGCTATCTCTATGTGTGTTGCTTATATGTAGATATGATCCACTCAATTTGTTTAATTGTTTGCTGCTCTCACAATAAGGTTTATGTCACATTAATTTAATACTTGCTGCAACATTTTAAGACAGTTCACATATTAATCTGTAAATAAGTTTGATGAAAATTTAAATTGCGGATACATGTGTTATACTAATTCACCCCCCCCCCCTCTCAGTTTAACCAAAGATTCAAAAATTGGTATCAGAGTAGGTTCCTTTTGTACCAGTTTAACCACTGAAAGGAGATTCTAGACCCCTAGGATGGCTAGTCAAGAAGGAAGCTCAACCAATAAAGCCCCTTTCTTCACTGGTGCTAATTATGCCTTCTAGAAAATTAGAATGAGAGCATACATAATGTCTCTAGGAATAGAGGTATGGGCTACTGTAGAATTTGGATATGCCCCAAAGGCAACTGACCCAGAAAGAGAAGCTAAACAAGAATTTGTAGCAAATGAAAAGGCCATGAATGCAATCTTAAGTAGACTTTGTGAGGCTGAATTTATCAAAATAATGCACAATAAGACAGCTAAAGATATGTGGGACACTCTAGAGAATATCCATGAGGGAAATAAAAAGGTAAAGACTGCCAAAATTCAAGTATATAGAGCCTAGTTTGAAAATTAAAAATGAATTATGATGAAGATGTTGGCAGCTTCTTTTTAAGAGTTGCAGAAACTGTTAACAATATGAAAGCTCTTGGAGAAACCATACCAGAAAGTATAATTGTGCAAAATATTCTAAGATCACTTCCATCCAGGTTTAATCCCAAGGTGTCTGCAATAGAAGAAACAACTGATTGGGAGACCTTGACTATGAACCAGTTACATGGAAATCTAATAGCCTATGAGATGAGACTCCCACAGAAGAAGCCAACTACGAGGGAGGCAGCTTTTAAAACAAAAAAGAAGAAAGAAGAAAAGGAAGATACATGTTCTTCCTCTGATGAAGAAGAGGCTAAATTTGTAAAGAAACTGGATAGAGGCTCAGGTAAATACAAGGGTAAACTTCCTTTCAAATGCTTTAACTATGGAAGAGTTGGACACTATGCTGCTAAG